>CM055904.1:47674689-48162189 GCA_029582155.1 Panopea generosa | reverse complement strand
ACTACTACTACTACTACTACAATACTACTACTACTACTACTATTACTACTACTACTACTACTACTACTACTACTTCTACTACTACTACTACTACTACTACTACTACTACTATTACTACTACTACTACTACTACTACTACTATTACTACTACTACTACAACTACTGCTTCTACTACTACTTCAGCTTCTACTACAACTACTCTAATTACTACTACTATTGCAACTACTACTATTGCAACTACTACTATAACGACTACGACTACGACAACTGCTATTATTACTATTACTACTACAACTACTACTACTCTTACTATTACAACTACTCCGATTACTACTACTACTGCTTCTACTACTACTATAACTACTTCTACTACTACCACTACTACTACTACTATAACTACTACTACTTCTATTACTACTACTACTTCTGTTACTACTACTCCTATTTCTACTACAGTGAATGTAATGTGCCAATAGCAGATCAGTACCAATAACGTATCAAAAAATGTTTACTTGTATATTTTCGTCAAAACTACTATGATAATCAAATTCAAAATATAACTGTCATTCACATTACTTTTCGAACTTCAGATAAACAAAACGAGAATATAAACATCCGTACAATATGACAATGATCGCGGAAACGTTTTGTCATCCATTCCGTTGACAATAGGGATTTTGCCTCGAATTAAACCGAAAGTAGATTTGTTCGCAGCATATCTCCATAACGAAACGAGGTAAGTACATACTTTTGAGTTTTATTTGATGTCACAACAACAACAAATGGCATATCACTTGATTTTGTTTATTAAAAAATCTTGACACGAAATTACCGAGGGATTAATACAGGCCTGTTTCAGTACCATTAGCGGATCACATTTTGGATGCGTGGCATTTTTGAGGGACTATTTCAAAAAACATGTTATCAATTAAATGGTTTTGTAAACTTGGGTTATTTTGATATTCATCTTTTGGTTAGCAGTCAAATACCTCTTTGAATGTCATAACAATATGCCTGACTGTCCGTCTGTACGTCTGTCTTCACGTTTACAAGTAATGAAAATTGGATGGAATTTGATGTACTGCAGTAGCGTTTTCGTTGAGGGGGTTGGGAGTGCGTACTAAACTCTGACAAACATATCTTTTTTCTATAACGTTGGAAACTATAAGATTTGAAAAAATGTTGACTCTTTAATGACATTTCCAATGGCCTTCTTTACCGTAGATGATCGAGTGAGTTTATTTGTAAAAAAACGAAAGACCCGTCAATCATATTTACAGAGAAAGAAGAGGAATCAATGGCGGTGTGGCTCAGTGAAATGGCGATGCGGGGTATGGGTCTGTTTGTGAGGTTTTAGATTTAGTAACTAGACATTGTAAAGAAAGAAATCTGAAAGACACTTTAGAGACGGTAGGCCTGGGCGTAGCTTGTATAAAGCTTTTAAAATTAGAAACGCTCGTATCATATCAACGCGATTAGAGACCACTTTGGATCTGACAAGATCACAGGTCACAAAAGAGGTGACAGATAGTTGGTACAACACATTCAGAGCAAACGATTTACTTGATAAACCAAACAGAATCTGGAATACCGATGAAACGGGCTTTAACCTGGGCAGAAACTCGGCAAAGGTCATAGGTCCAAGCAGGAGTGATGTCCGCATTCCCCGGCCACATCACTGCTTGGGAAACAGCGTTTAACTGTTATGTTTTATAGAAGTGCATCAGGGCAAATGATGCCACCATTCTTCTCAATGGACTAGTATTTTAGTCCCAGAACCTCGCTGAACATCATAGTATTATATCATTAATGAATTTCATATTTAGTTACAAGAGTGTGAGAGAATATCAATTTAGAACGACGATATAAAACGGAAAGCTCCTTAGTGGTGGCGTTCAAAATTGAGTATTAGTTTGGTGTTTTTCTAGTTATGAACATATATTCATATTTAATTGGTTACATTTGTTAGTTTCTTTAATTTGTTATGTTACTGATCATTAAAATTATCTGAAATAAATAAATTTCAGTTATTTCGTAAATTTCTTTCATTTTGTTACCATTATAAACATAACATTTATTAATTGATTTAACAATTTACACGTAGGCATTGAAATGATGTTTGCAGAAATGTTTAAATATTACTGAAGTATTTATTGATCTATCTACCAAACTTAAGTCTTATGTACTATGCATGCAGTATTCCAATGTTTGCTTGAAATTTTACGTGCACAGGAAATGCACAATGACACAATGGCGAAGAATTAATTATTGTCTATATGATACGAAATATCTTAAGCTTTTCATTTACACTTATCCAGGCTGGTATAGCTAAAATAGTTCTAAACTGTCAGTGCAATTCATGCTTTGATGACCCCATTTGGTCCGACAAAAAAGATAATAATCGAACTGAAAAATTGGCTTGTGTGTTCAGAGGTAACAACTTTCTTTCAGCTAACTTTCTTTTAGACTATCTTCTAAAACGGTTTATGCGATTAGACTAGTGTATGCAGCGACTGTTTCACTAGTGATCCGCTATTGGCACATTCGCTGTACAACTACTACTACTACTACTACTACTTCTAATACAGCAACAACTACTACTTCTACTACTACCACAACTACAACTACTACTACTACTACTACTACTACTACTACTACTACTACTACTACTTCTACTACTACTACTACTATCAATACTACTACTATTAACACTACTACAACTACTACTGCTATTGCTTTAACTACTTCTATTAATACTACTACTACTACTACAATTACTACTACTACTACTACTACTACTTCTACTACCATTACTATTACTACTAATTCTACTACTAATACTACTACTACTACTGCTACTATTGCTAATACTACTAATACTAATACTACAACTACTACTACTACTACTACTACTACTACTACTGCTACTACTAATACCTCTACTACTACTAATACTACTTTTATTATTACTAGTCCTACTACTGCTACTGCTGCTGCTGCTGCTGCTGCTACTACTATTATTATACTACTACAACTACTACTACTATTACTACTTCTGTTACTACTACCACCACCAATACTACTAGTTTACTACTTCTCTATTACTAAACTACTTCCACTACTACAATTACTACAACTACTACTACTGCTACTACTACTCCTACTATTTCTACTACTACTTCTTCTACTACAACTACTACAATACTCCTATTTACTACTACTGTTATTACTACTACTACTACAACTACTACTACAAACACTAACTACTACTGCTACTACTACAACTACTCCTATTACTACTACTACTGCAACTACTACTACTACGACGACTGCTACTACTACTATTACTACTTCTGCTACAACTACTTCTATTACTACTAATACTGCTTCTACTACTACAGCTACTACAACAAAAACTACTACTATTACTACTCCTATTACAACTACTACTACTACTACTCCAATTACTACTATTATTGCTACTACTACTGCTACTACCACTGCTACTTCTAATTCTACTACTACTTCTACTACTACTACTACTCATTTTACTCCGACTACTGCTGCTACTACTACTGCTACTACCACTGCTACTTCTAATTCTACTACTACTTCTACTACTACTACTACTCATTTTACTCCGACTACTGCTGCTACTACTACTGTTACTACTACTGCTACTTCTATTACTACTACTACTATTACTTCTACTACTTCTATAACTACTACTTTTGCTTCTACAACAACAACTACTACTACTACTGCTATTACTAACACTACGAATATTGCAACTACTACTATCACTACTACTACTACAACTACCCCTATTAATACAACTACTGCTTCTACTACTACATGTACTACTACTGTTACCACTACTACTATTCTTACTACTAAAACTACTCCTATGACTACTACTACTGATTCTGCTGATACTGATACTACTACTACTACTACTACTACTACTACTACTATACTACTATTACAACGACTACTACTACTACTACTACTACTACTACTACTACTACTACTACTACTACTACTACTACTACAACTACTACTACTACTACTACTACTAATACTAATACTAATACTATCACAACTGCTACTGCTACTACTTCTGCTCCTATTACTACTACTATTGCAACAACTGATACTACTGCCAATACTGCTACTACCGCTATTACTACGACTATTAATATTATAACTACTTCATCTACAACTACTTCTACTACTACTACTACTACTACTACTACTACTACTACTACTACTACTATTACTACTACTACTACTACCACCAACACTACTACTAGTCTACTACTTCTCTACTTCTATATTACTTCTAGTACTACAACTTCTATTACAACTACAACAATTACTACTACTATTTGTCTTATTAATACTACTACTACTGCTTCTACTAATACTACTAATATTTTATTACAACTACAAGTACTACTTCTACTACTTCTATTACTACTTCTACTACTACTGCTTCTACTACTACTACTATTACTTCTACTATTCCTATTACTTCTACTTCCACTACTACTACTGGTACTACTGCTACTTCTACTATTACTACTACTACTACTACTACAACTTTTACTTCTACTACTACTACTACTACTACAACTACTACTACTTCTACTGCTACGAATACTACTACTTCTACTACTACTACTACTACCACTTCTACTACTACTACTGCTGCTACTACTATATTTTCTACTACAACTTCTACTACTACTCCTATTACTACTACTACTACTACTACTACTTTTACTATTACTACTACTACTACTACTACTACTACTACTACTACTACTACTTTTACTACTGCTTCTACTCCTATTACTACTTCTTCTACCACAACTACTTCTACTACTACTCCTATTACTACTATTACTAGTCCTAATTCTAGCTCTACTGCTACTGCTGCTTCTACTACTATTACTACTACTTCTACTACTACTACTTATTATAATAACAATGATAATAATAAGAAGTAAACGAGCTGAATAAACATATTATAATTATTCTCAATGACTGTTTTCTTATTTAATCTAGTGTAAAACATGAGTGAAATGGGAACTTATTCACCCGGAAGTTGAACCAGGCATATCCAAAATGGAACAGAACAGATATTATTAATACAAAGTGAATATCAATATAAATATGAATATGTTCAAAAATTGCACCATCAGTCACCGAGACGGGACATCCAACGTTACAGACATAGCACTACCATTAGAAAAAAAAGGAAGTGCTTCCGTGGGATATCATAATGGCGATTAAAAATAATCCCAGTTTCTTCATTTCTAAAAATGTATTTTCCTTATAATGTACACATGTATAAGCAAAAATAATCTCTTATATGACACATGCCCTACTTTTCTCATCATATAAATGATTCTGATAAATGTTACCGTTTTAGAAATATTACTTGACATTCCAGAGATATATTAAAATATATAAATGCCGCGGATGTATGCAATTGCTATTTTTCGTTTTATGTCGAAACTGAACGACACGCTAATATTTGAAGAGAACAAAGATGTTGTCTTTTTTGCTAAACTAATCTGAAATGTCTTTATCTGAATATCATGTTTTCTTCGAATGTCAGAAATGTAACACGTTTCGCACACATTTAATGTATATAACTGGTACCCATCTGGATAACTGGTTGTCATCTGGGAAAACTTTATATCATTTCTACAGATTAATTGACACTTATGATGATTACGAAATTAAAATGTTTGCGTATTCGTATACAACATAATGCACACTTCAAAAACCAGTGTTGAAGTAGTAGTACCTCTGCAATTATGCTATGTATGACACTTCTCTTTTCATATGACATTGTATATTGACATGTATTGCTGTGTATTATGAGCAGATAGCCATTAATACTGTAAATTAACTTGGCATGGTTTGATTTAATTTTGGTAATGCATGGGCTGAATAAACGACAAGCATGCCGACTTTTTTTATTTATTATATACCAGATCAATGATGAGCTTACGCCTACGAAATAAATGATGGGCTTACACCTGCACAATCAATGATGTGCTTACACCTACAAAATAAATGGTGGGCTTACACCTACAAAATCAATAATGTGCTTACACCTACAAAATAAATGGTGGGCTTACACCTGCACAATCAATGATGTGCTTATACCTACAAAATCAATGATGTGCTTACACCTACAAAATCAATAATGTGCTTACACCTACAAAATAAATGATGGGCTTACACCTGCACAATCAATGATGTGCTTACACCTACAAAATAAATGGTGGGCTTACACCTACAAAATCAATAATGTGCTTACACCTACAAAATAAATGGTGGGCTTACACCTGCACAATCAATGATGTGCTTACACCTACAAAATAAATGGTGGGCTTACACCTGCACAATCAATGATGAGCTTACGCCTACGAAACAAATGATGGGCTTACACCTGCAAAATCAATGATGTGCTTACACCTACAAAATAAATGGTGGGCTTACACCTACAAAATCAATGATGGGCTTACACCTACAAAATAAATGGTGGGCTTACAACTACAAAATCAATGGTGGGCTTACACCTACAAAATAAATGGTGGGCTTACACCTACAAAATCAATAATGTGCATACACCTACAAAATCAATGATGTGCTTACACTTGCACAATCAATGATGTGCTTACACCTACAAAATCAATGATGTGCTTACACCAGCACAATCAATGATGTGCTTACACCTGCACAATCAATGATGTGCTTACACCTGCACAATCAATGATGTGCTTACACCTACAAAATCAATGATGTGCTTACACCTGCACAATCAATGATGTCCTTACACCAGCACAATCAATGATTTGCTTAAATCTACAAAATCAATGATGGGCTTACACCTACAAAATCAATGATGAGCTTACACCTACAGAATCAATGGTGGGCTTACACTTACAATATAAATTATGTGCTTACACCGACAAAATCAATAGTGGGCTTACACCTACAAAAGCAATGATGTGCTGACACCTACAAAAGCAATGATGTGCTGACACCTACAAAATCAATTATGTGCTTACATCTACAAAATCAATGCGTGTTGACGCTTACAAAATGAATGGTGTGCTTACGTTTACAAAATCAATGGTGGGCTTACACCTACAAAATCAATGGTGCTCTTACACCTACAAAATCAATGATATGCTTAAACCGACAAAATCAATAGTGGGCTTACACCTACAAAATCAATGATGTGCTGACACCTACAAAATCAATGGTGGGCTTACACCTACAAAATCAATGATGCTCTTACACCTACAAAATCAATGATGTGCTTAAACCGACAAAATCAATAGCGGGCTTACACCTACAAAATCAATGATGTGCTTACACCTTCAAAATTAATGATGTGCTTACACCTACAAATTCAATGGTGGGCTTACACCTACAAAATGAATGATGGGCTTACACCTACAAAATCAATGGTGCTCTTACACCTACAAAATCAATGATGGGATTACACCGACAAAATCAATGGTGGGCTTACACCTACAAAATGAATGGTGGGCTTACACCTACAAAATCACTGGTGTTCTTACATCTACAAAATCAATGATGTGCTTAAACCGACAAAATCAATAGTAGTCTTACACCTAAAAAATCAATGGTGCTCTTACACCTACACAATCAATGATGTGCTAACGCCTACAAAATCAATGATGTGCTTACATCTACAAAATCAATGATGTGCTTAAATCAACAAAATCAATAGTAGGCTTACACCTACAATATCAATGGTGCTCTTACATCTACAAAATCAATGATGTGCTTATGCCTACAAATTCAATGATGTGCTTACACCTACAAAATAAATGATGTGCTTACATCTACAAAATCAATGATGTGCTTAAATCAACAAAATCAATGATGTGCTTACACCTACAAAATCAATGGTGCTCTTACACCTACAAAATCATATGTGCTTACGCCTACAAAATCAATGATGTGCTTACACCTACAAAATCAATGGTGCTCCTACACCTACAAAATCAATGATATGCTTACGCCTACAAATTCAATGATGTGCTTGCACCTACAAAATGAATGATGTGCTTACACCTACAAAATCAATGAGTGCTTACGCCTACCAAACAAATGATGTGCTTACACCTATAAAATGAATGATATGCTTACACCTACAAAACAAATGGTGCTCTTACACCTACAAAATGAATGATGTGCTTACACCTACAAAATCAATGGTGCTCTTACACCTACAAAATCAATGATGTGCTTACGCCTAAAAAATCAATGATGTGCTTACACCTACAAAACCAATGATGGGCTTACACCTACAAAATCAATGATGTGCTTAAACCTACAAAATCAATGGTGGGCTAACACCTACAAAATCAATGGTGGGCTTACACCTACAAAATGAATGATGAGCTTACACCTACAAAATCAATGATGTGCTTAAACCGACAAAATCAATGGTGGGCTTACACCTACAAAATCAATGGTGGGCTTACATCTACAAAATGAATGATGTGTTTAAACGAACAAAATCAATAGTGGGCTGACACCTACAAAATCAATGATGTGCTTACACCTACAAAATCAATGATGTGCTTACACCTACAAAATCAAGGATGTGTTTAAACCGACAAAATCAATGGTGGGCTTACACCTACAAAATCAACGGTGGGCTTACACCTACAAAATGAATGATATGCTTACACCTACAAAATCAATGATGTGCTTTCACCTACAAAATAAATGGTGGGCTTACACCTACAAAATGAATGACGTGCTTACACCTACAAAATCAATGATGTGCTTACACCTACGAAATCAATGATGTGCTTACACCTACAAAATCAATTGTGGGCTTACACCTACAAAATGAATGGTGCTCTTACACCTACAAAATCAATGATGTGCTTACGCCTACAAAATCAATGATGTGCTTACACCTACAAAATCAATGGTGCTCTTACACCTACAAAATCAATGATGTGCTGACACCTACAAATTCAATGATGTGCTTAACCTACAAAATAAATGATGTGCTTACACCTACAAAATTAATGCGTGCTTACACCTACAAAATGAATGATGTGCCTACACCTACAAAATAAATGGTGCTCTTACACCTACAATATGAATGATGTGCTTACACCTACAAAATCAATGGTGCTCTTACACCTACAAAATAAATGATGTGCTTACGCTTAAAAAATCAATGATGTGCTTACACCTACAAAATCATTGATGTGCTTAAACCGACAAAATCAATGGTGGGCTTACACCTACAAAATAAATGATGTACTTACACCTACAAAATCAATGATGTGCTTAAACCGACAAAATCAATGGTGGGTTTACACCTACAAAATCAATGGTGGGCTTACACCTACAAAATGAATGATGTGTTTAAACCAACAAAATCAATAGTTGGCTGACAACTACAAAATCAATGTTGTGCATGCACCTACAAAATCAATGATGTGCTTACACCTAAAAAATCAATGATGTGCTTAAACCGACAAAATCAATGGTGGGCTTACACCTACAAAATCAATGGTGGGCTTACACCTACAAAATCAATGATGTGCTTACACCTACAAAATCAATGATGTGCTTACACCTAATAAATCAATGATGGGCTTAAACCGACAAAATCAATGGTGGGCTTACACCTAATAAATCAATGATGGGCTGACACCTACAAAATCAATGGTGGACTTACACCTACAAAATCAATGGTGGGCTTACATCTACAAAATTAATGATGTGCTTACATCTACAAAATCAATGGTGGGCTTACACCTACAAAATCAATGGTGGGCTTACACCTACAAAATTAATGATGTGCTTACACCTACAAAATCAATGATGTGCTTACACCTACAAAATCAATGGTGGGCTTACACCTACAAAATCAATGATGTGCTTCCACCTACAAAATCAATGGTGGGCTTACACCTACACAATCAATGGTGGGCTTACACCTACAAAATGAATGATGTGCTTACACCTACAAAATCAATAGTGGGATTACACCTACCAAATCAATTATGTGCTTACACCTACAAAATCAATGGTGGGCTTATATCTACAAAATCAATGGTGGGCTTATGCCTACAAAATCAATGGTGGGCTTACGCCTACCAAAATCAATGGTGGGCTTTCGCCTACAAAATCAATGGTGGGCTTACACCTACAAAATTAATGGTGGGCATACACCTACAAAATCAATGATGTGCTGACACCTACAAGATCAATGGTGGGCTTACACCTACAAAATCAATGGTGGGCTTACGCCTACAAAATGAATGATGTGCTTACGCCTACAAAATCAATGGTGGGCTTATGCCTAAAAAATCGATGGTGGGCTTACATGTACAAAATCAATGGTGTGCTTACACCTACAAAATCAATGGTATGCATGCACCTACAAAATCAATGATGTGCTTACACCTGCACAATCAATGATGTGTTTACACCTGCACAATCAATGATGTGCGTACACCTACAAAATCAATGGTGGGCTTACACCTACAAAATCAATGGTGGGCTTACACCTACAAAATCAATGGTGGGCTTACATCTACAAAATCAATGGTGGGCTTACACCTACAAAATCAATGGTGGGCTTACATCTGCAAAATCAATGGTGGGCTTACATCTGCAAAATAAATGGTGGGCTTACATCTGCAAAAAAAATCAATAGTGGGCTTACACCTACAAAATCAATGGTGGGCTTACATCTACAAAATAAATGGTGGGCTTACATCTGCAAAATCAATGGTGTGCTTACACCTACCAAAATCAATGGTGGGCTTACACCTACAAAATCAATGGTGGGCTTACATCTACTAAATAAATGGTGGGCTTACACCTACAAAATCAATGGTGGGCTTACACCTACAAAATCAATGGTGGGCTTACACCTACAAAATCAATAGTGGACTTACACCTACAAAATCATTGGTGGGCTTACACCTACAAAATCAATGGTGGGCTTACATCTACAAAATAAATGGTGGGCTTACATCTGCAAAATCAATGGTGGGCTTACACCTACAAAATCAATGATGGGCTTACATCTACAAAATCAATGGTTGGCTTACACCTACAAAATCAATGGTTGGCTTACATCTACAAAATAAATGGTGGGCTTACATCTGCAAAATCAATAGTGGGCTGACACCTACAAAATCAATGGTGGGCTTACATCTACAAAATCAATGGTTGGCTTACACCTACAAAATCAATGGTTGGCTTACATCTACAAAATCAATGGTTGGCTTACATCTACAAAATCAATGGTGGGCTTACATCTACAAAATCAATGGTGGGCTTACACCTACAAAATCATTGGTGGGCTTACATCTACAAAATCAATGATGTGCTTACGTCTACAAAATAAATGGTGGGCTTACATCTGCAAAATCAATGGTGGGCTTACACCTACAAAATCAATGGTGGGCTTACACCTACAAAATCAATGATGGGCTTACATCTACAAAATAAATGGTGGGCTTACATCTGCAAAATCAATGGTGGGCTTACACCTACAAAATCAATGATGGGCTTACATCTACAAAATCAATGGTTGGCTTACACCTACAAAATCAATGGTTGGCTTACATCTACAAAATAAATGGTGGGCTTACATCTGCAAAATCAATAGTGGGCTGACACCTACAAAATCAATGGTGGGCTTACACCTACAAAATCAATGGTGGGCATACATCTACAAAATCAATGGTTGACTTACACCTGTAGAATTAATTGTGGGCTTACATCTACAAAATCAATGGTGGGCTTACACCTACAAAATCAATGGTGGGCTTACATCTACAAAATCAATGGTGGACTTACACCTACAAAATCAATGGTGGGCTTACACCTACAAAATCAATGGTGGGCTTACATCTACAAAATCAATGGTGGGCTTACACCTACAAAATCAATGGTGGGCTTACATCTACAAAATCAATGGTTGACTTACACCTGTAGAATTAATTGTGGGCTTACATCTACAAAATCAATGATGGGCTTACATCTACAAACTCAATGGTGGGCTTACACCTACAAACTCAATGGTGTACTTACATCTACAAAATTGATGGTGGGCTTACACCGACAAAATCAATGGTGGGCTTACACCGACAAAATCAATGGTGGGCTTACATCTACAAAATTGATGGTGGGCTTACACCGACAAAATCAATGATGGGCTTACACCTATAAACTCACTAATGTGCTTAAAATTTAACAAAAATCATCTAAATTTGCGCAATATAGATTTTGATTCACTGATACAAACATTATATTCATCAATAAGAGAAATATAAAATAAAATCAAAGAAACTATTGTTTTTCTGTTTTATATGAAAGAGCAGATATACTACTTCACATGTCTGTTGTAAGGCACCGACACATGGGACTTCGATTTTTGTGAAAGTCTCATCCGAAGATAAATATTTATAGTGTGAGGAGCGGGATATCGAACCCGCGACTCCTGGGTTCGCAGTTCGAGGCTTTTAACACTTGGACCAATAATCCTCTATTTAGTAAGCTTGTGTCACATTTAATGCAATATAATAAAACCTTCATTTTTGGTAAAATTTGATTTTTTTTAAAAATTTGTTATATTTAAAAAAAATGTTATTTTAAAATATAGATAGTTTTTTGTTTTGAATTGTACGTTTTCGCTTAATAAAATACCATTAAAATGTTTACATACATGCACATCGAAATTAACATTTTCCTTAATTTTAACCGTCTTTGGAGTGATTCTGTGAATAGAAAAAATATGAATTTTAAATTTAAAAAAATATATTTAAAACAAATATACCAAACTTTGCTGAAAAATAAGTATTTAGAAGAAAAGCATCTTACAGGGCCATTATTTGGGCGTCGTGAGTTAAGTCCCTTAATTGATAGTTCACTGGAATCGACCAGTTTTTTCTTTTTTTAGCCGGGTTGTATGTCAAAGGCATATATCCCTGCTTATGCCGTCCTGATCCAGGTTTGAAGTCTTGATCACCGCCAAAATTACCCTACGCGACAGGGACTACATTTTATTCCTCGAATTTCGTTTCTAATGTATTTTATTTATGCTTCAAATCAAGCAATAAAAAATGAGATTATTCTATCATTCTGTCATTTGTTATACATGTTTCATTAAATAAACCAAACGTTACAATAATTTCTATCAAATTACAAAGGAGTATGAATATTTATTATCAAAGTCCCGCTGTCAATAAAATGTTTTTGCTTGTTATATGACTTATAATTGCATTAATCTAAACTGTGAGATTACCAAAGATAATTCACGGAGAAATCTCGATATTTCATCAAAAGAACGTCAATAAAACTCTGTGTTTAGAATAGCAGCTGTATGGCTTTTCTACGAAAGTAATATCAATACAGTTGTGTGAGATTCGTCTTGAAATGATGAAATGGTATAAACACTTTCATTATTTGATATTAAAGGTTAAGAGAATGCGACTTCAAACAAAGTTATATTGGTGAATCCAAAAACCCAGTGCTTAAAGGTATAACACCACCATAAAGTTTCTTGTTTCTATAGTAAATAAAACCATGAATTTATATATGTTCTCTCACAACTTATATATATGGGTTTTGTTTGGATATTTTCAATCATTTTCTTGCCACTGAGGACTGACAGGAGAACAGTTAACATTATCACAATTAATTGGGACATTAGAAAAATAACCGGTTATCAAGCGAACCATTTCTGCAAATTACTTTCCCACTTGAATCAATGGTGAGAGACTGAGAATGACAACGAGACTGCAGTAACGTATATCAATCATCACAGAGGAATCGAACTGACAACCCCTGGGTTGATAGTAAGCTATGCTAACGACCGAGCTAACCGGGCTCGGCTATAGTCTACGTATCCAAACATTTCAATGTACTTTTTATCGTGTTTGTGGAATAAAAAGGAACACGTAATAATACTATTGAAATAATGGAACTAAAGTGAACGACACAAAACGTGTGCTTTAACTAAGATGTTTAATTCTCAGTATCAAAGTAGCAAGTGAATCATGCTATAAAAACTCATGTAAATATAGAAGTAAATTATAAGAGTATTTCTTATTCTAAGTAAAGGGAAGTAACTATGACATACTAGAATATGCTAAAGAGTAATAAAGAGTTTAGATGATAATACAACACGTTCAAACTTTAAAAGGAGGCTTTTAAAGTTTTCCTTTGAATCCTTATTTGCTTTCACCAACATGCTCATAATATAAATGTACAAAGTATGTGAATAAAATATGGTTTAAACAAAACATAGTTTAATGATAAAGTTGATTGTAAAGTTTACATAGGCAAATATCATATCAATTTGTAGCATAAATAATGTCGGTCGCTATTAAGGGAAACAACTCATATAACTTTATTTCATTTAGCATACACAGTTATTCATCCTGTATACCTTACTTTATGCGTCACATGAGTTGGACTTATGGAATAACATTACACTAATCTATGAATAGGTTAGAAGTTATATGGAATGTGTATGTCAATTTCTAATGTGTGTTATCTCTCATTTCAATGCCCATCTGTATTCTATTTGGAATTCGCTAATGAAACGCTCCATTACACAATAACACAACGGTTATAGCCCCCACCCGCCCCACCCCCGACGCGTCAAAATTACAAATTAAAGAGGCCTGACCTATTTATCACTAATATATTTTCGATCTTAACAGTAAAACGCATATTATATCAAACATTAATATTCTGTTCAATAACTTATATTATATTTTATTTAATTTTGTTAACTAAATACTAAATCGCGGCCTGCGATAAAGTCACTTATTGACCAGTATTGGATTATGCTAAAACATTGACGAATAAAACTGAAAATACCGACCTGTGTATTAAGACATTTCTCATATATAAGATAAACTAGATGAACTATAAGTACGTAATCAACCATTATCTTTGAGTGGGACCTTCCTCTTTGTGATTCAATAAACTTTCCATCATTTACTGAACAATAAGTTTCAGGGGATGCAGCTTTAAAATGACAATATTTTTACAATCACTACACACTAACACATGAAGTGTGTCTATACTTTCTAACGAGCATTTCACTCTCTACTTCACGCATAGACACGCTCACATCTCACACGCACACACGCACGTAATGAAATAGATGAGCAATATAACATAAAACAATTAACAGAGAAGTATTAATGATGAGTGTTTAGATTAGTATAACATATTTTATTTTACTTCGATTGTGATGTTATGACAACTTAGACAAATCACTCTCGAATACTTCCTGGTAGACACGTACTAATTATATGTAGATAAAACTTAAGGACACTACAAATATCCGTGGCGGGGGACCGAACCCACAACCCTCTGATCACGGATCCGATGCTTTACCACTGAGCCCCGCACTCTGTGTTATACATATCAATCAGGATCAATCAAACATAGTGTATATCGTCATCAGCACCTAACATGTGTTCTACAAGAGTTTCAATAATTGTGTTGAATGTTAATCATTTAATAACAAATATTTGTTATGACAAATTTTAAATTTAGATCAATAATTTTTTTAAAATTTAAAATTTTTAGTTTTATTCATAAATTATGGACAGCATATTCCACAATAAATACTATAAAATGATTGAAAGGAAAGAAAAAAAGTCTTACAATATGCTTGTCCTTGTTTAAAATCCTATGATACATTTTATTTACTAGTATTTATTTTTAAATGAAATTTATATGTAACACATCCAGCTATCCCCCACTAAGCATACCCAGTTTTCCTGCAAGCATATTTAGTCCCTCAATCATATCTAGTCCCCCAAGCATATCTTGTCCTTCAAGCATACCCAGTTCCCCAAGCATATTAAGTCCCTCAAGCATATCTAGTCCCCCAAGCATATCTTGTCCCTCAAGCATTTCTAGTCCACTAAGCATATCTAGTCCCTCAAGCATATTTAGTTCCCAAAGCATATCTTGTCCCTCAAGCATACCCAGTTCCCCAAACATATCTAGCCCCCCCAAGCATACCCAGTTCTCCACCAAGCATACCCAGTTCTCCACCAAGCATATCCATTTTTCCTTCAAGCATATCCTGCAAGCATATCCAGTTCTCCAAGTATATCTAGTCCCCCAAGCATACACAGTTTTCCCCCACAAGCATATCCAGTTTTCCTTCAAGCATATCCAATTTTCCTGCAAACATATCCAGTTCTCCACCAAGCATATCCAGTTTTCCTGCAAGCATACCCAGTTCTCCACCAAGCATATCCAGTTCTCCACCAAGCATATCCAGTTCTCCTGCAAGCATATCCAGTTCTCCACCAAGCATATCTAGTTTTCCTGCAAGCATATCCAGTTCTCCACCAAGCATATCAAGTTTTCCTGCAAGCATATCCAGTTCTCCACCAAGCATATCAAGTTTTCCTGCAAGCATATCCAATTCTCCACCAAGCATACCCAGTTCTCCAACAAGCATATCCAGTTCTCCACCAAGCAAATACAGTTCTCCTCCAAGCATATCCAGTTATCCACCAAGCATATACAGTTATCCACCAAGCATATACAGTTCCCCAAGCATATCCAGTTCTCCTCCAAGCATATCCAGTTTTCCTCCAAGCATATCCAGTTCTCCACCAAGCATATCTAGTCCCCCAAGCATACCCAGTTCTCCACCAAGCATACCCAGTTCTCCAGCAAGCATACCCAGTTCTCCAGCAAGCATATCCAGTTTTCCTTCAAGAATATCCAATTTTCCTGCAAGCATACCCAGTTCTCCACCAAGCATATCCAGTTTTCCTTTAAGCATATCTAATTTTCCTGCAAGCATATCCAGCTTTCCAAGCATATCTAGTCCCCCAATCATACACAGTTCTGCCCCCAAGCATATCCAGTTTTCCTTCAAGCATATCCAATTTTTCCTACAAACACATCCAGTTCTCCACAAAGCATATCCAGTTCTCCCCAAAGCATATCCAGTTTTCCTGCAAGCATACGCAGTTCTTCGCCAAGCATATCCAGTTTCCCTGCAAGCATATCCAGTTCTCCCCCAAGCATATCTAGTTTTCCTGCAAGCATATCCAGTTTTCCTGGAAGCATATCCAGTTCTCCCCCAAGCATATCCAGTTTTCCTGCAAGCATATCCAGTTCTCCCCCAAGCATATCCAGTTTTCCTTTAAGCATATCCAGTTCTCCACCAAGCATACCCAGTTCTCCACCAAGCATATCCAGTTCTTCACCAAGCATTTCCAGTTCTCTTCCAAGCATATCCAGTTATCCACCAAGCATATCCAGTTATCCACCAAGCATATCAAGTTTTACCCCAAGCATATCCAGTTATCCACCAAGCATATCCAGTTTTACCCCAAGCATATCCAGTTATCCACCAAGCATATCCAGTTATCCACCAAGCATATACAGTTCCCCAAGCATATCCAGTTCTCCTCAAAGCATATCCAGTTTTCCTCCAAGCATATCCAGTTCTCCACCAAGCATATCCAGTTCTCCACCAAGCATATCCATTTCTTCACCAAGCATATCCAGTTATCATCCAAGCATATCCAGTTCTCCCCAAAGCATATCCAGTTTTACCCCAAGCATATTCAGTTTAACGTGTTTAGGAAAATCGAAGCATGAATCTTAGTAGAACCGCCGTTTTACCACGTTACTGGCAAGGTTTTCAACTAAGCTTGACTCGAACCTGCGACACCAGCAGTGAATAACTAGACTATAACACTTTGGTCCACACTTTACTAAATGTTATTTGATATTTGTGGTGATTCTATTTTTGATTCAATCAAAATGTGTTGTTATTTTATGAACGCAATTTACGAAGTAAGAACATAATATGCATCAACAGAACATTTAGTGGTAAATAAGAACTGAAATAAAACAAAAATATTATTCTAGGTAGCAAACACCAAACACTTTTGATGGATGAAAATTTGATGTTTTACAGACAATTATGTTAAATATAAAAGGTTAAGTAAAGATCTGTTGTCAAATCGCCTCACATCTGGACAGAAGAAAACGGTTTTCAGGGAAAACGTACCGCGATTTTTATGAGACTTCGTCTACAAGTGCTGATTTCAAAACGTGTCGAACTATTAATTTAAAATGTTATATGATTGATATGAAATGTCACATATTTTTTATCTTTCACGTATTGCTTTTTTCATCACAGCACTTCTATATTGGAAGTTACACGTATGCCACAGGCATCAGTACAATACGCGTGTTTAGCAGGCGTGTTAAAACACTTATTAAATTCATTTACTTGCATCTCATTTCTTTATTTATTATTGACAGATTATAAGTTGTGATGCTTAAATCTAAATGTAATTTAATTATCTGTCCTGTTCTGGTCTGGTATTATAAACTGCCTAAATGTTTGCTGTTTTGATAATATTAAAAATATATCTCACATGTTTTTCCATTGTAAATGTTTCCGGTTGGTATAATATTTTTTATCACGTAAAAAGTCATACCCATGCACATCATTAATTGCCTGAATGAACTATTAAACAAATTGTTACATAGATGCAAAAACGTGTCAAGTGTAAAGAAATTAAGTACGAGTTACTTTTATGTGGTCATGGGAAAAACAAATTTGAAATACGAATTGAGATATGGGTTTTATGTATAGGTTGGGATAGAGCAAACATGTTTTATCCAACATTAGTCTTTTTAATAATAAGTCATTTTGCACAAGTTATGCTTCACGAAGCACTTGCATATACTAATAAATCTTCACAGCAGTCAACTGTATTTTACTATTGAATTAATATGCAGACAGGTATGCCTCACTGCTATTAAAGCAATTCAAACGGAACGCTATAGTCACTTTTGTGCATCTGCAAATAATGAAGTTTTTTGTCCGTTGAAGTTTTTTTGCACAAACTTATGAACTGTGTTGTATGCGTTCTTTACAATTAGTATTAACGGGAATCACAGGAGCGCTATAAAAATGTACACGACGTTAGCAGAAACGTATGTATTGGTTTTACATAGCCCAATTGCGAAATTATATACAAATACTCGTGCGCATCTGTTTGGCACGATGGACTTATTTTGCTCGTGCTTTGATAATTTTAGAAAATACATAAACTGTCAAATGACGGGTTAGCTGTTCTGTTCAATATACTACACAAAACCGCTAACTCCTACACCTAGGAGTTCGGTTGATATCTCAACTATTTGAAATATGACCCCCCCCCCCACCCCACACACACACACACTCAAATTTGCACACATAGATACAAAATAAGCAAGGTATGCAAATGCTTTTGCACAATTACTTTTTTATTTTATTTTCAATCATAAATATAAATCTATCTTACTTTATATATTATTAACGATTAATTGGTTAGTTCAACTGTATTAATATGGCAATACATTTTCTTTTCTTTATTTTAAGTAGCTTAAAGTAACATTACTATACTCATTTAGTTGAACGTGTTTTTATGGTCAAAACGATTACCTATTGCGGACATAGTGGGCTGTGCGGACAAAATAAAAAACAGAGTGACTGTTTTAAAAATTATAATTTACTTTTACTTCAATATGATATTATTCTATATGATGTTAAGACGTGTTTTTCAAAGCAAATTTGCATAACATTATTTCAACCTATTATATTTTTTATTAAACAAAAGGCGAATGGACACACAGAAAGTATTGTTTATACGTTTTGTTCTTTAGTTGTTTTTCTGTTTCGTTATTTAAAGATTAGTCAAATTCACAAAATAATCGTACGAAAATTTTAATAAGTAAACGTAAGATTTGACTCGTAAAAGGTTACAGCCCTTAATATTACAAATTAAAAAGCATGGCTGTAGGAGCATTTCAATTATTGGGGTCAACCTGAGGAGAGAATAAAATATTAGGGGTGGGGGGGGGGGAGGGTATATGCTGCCCCCCCACTTCCTAGGCCTATGAAGAGACCTCACCTGTATCGCCGATATATGTTCGATCTTAACAGTTAATCGCACATTTATATCAAACATAATATATTATGGATATTCTGTTCAATAACTTATATTTTATTTCATTTAATTTTGTTGATTAAATACTAAATCGCAGCTCGCGATAAAGTCACTTATTGACAAGTATCGGATTTTGCTTAAACATTGACGAATAAACCGAAAAACGTCAACATGTGTAATTCTCATAAATAAGATAAACAACAAGGACAAAATCAATTATCATCTTCGAATGGGACCTTCCTCTTCGTGATTCAATAAACTTTAAATTATTTACTGAACACAAAGTTATAGGCGATGCATCCTTAAAATGACGATATTTTCCTATAATACAAACTAACACGCAATATGGAAGACATTTTAAATAAGGATTTGCCAATGAAGTACTTTTTTATGGACCTATATTGTGTAAAAGGGCTGGTTCAGATGTGTCGTTTTGGGTGGTTCATATATATACTTTTACTTAAATTCGCGTCCTGGCCCCACTAAATTAGAAAATACGCAAGGATTAATCCTCTCAATGTACTGTTATAAAACCACAGTAAACTACTCTAACTTTACTAACTAATACCAATGCCGACAAAGGAGGGAGGAAGAAAATGTGAGAAAGAGAATCATATTTTACTGTACAATCTGAAAAGTATTGGAACGATAGAACGATAGTGAAAGAATAAGTGATACAAAGAGATGACCTACAATGTATATGAGAGAGAGAAAGAGAGAGAGAGAGAGAGAGTATGATATTTAGGTATGATGGTATGTTTCATAGAGATTATGAGAGAAGAAAACATTGGTATATAGAAACAGTGTGAGGTCAGGTACAAAGAGAGATAGTCTTGGTTAAGTGGGATGGTGTAGCAGTGGGTCGAGTATTGACTTCTCACATCAAACGTTACATGTTTGACACAATGGCTTCTTGAAGAAACTACTTTGAACTAGTTCGATGTAAGAAACGGACTCAATAGCGATTCATATTATTTCTAAGATTATTTTGCAATTTCTGAATATACTAGTACTGACGGATATGGTTGAAGAAGCAAATTAATATAAAGAATAAACAAGAGGCACATATTGGACTAAATCGCTCACTTTTCATTTAGATTTTTGAGAATTATATGTGTTCACATAATCTTCCTATGCAGAAAAACAAAGTATTTTTACTGGGTCCCAATGCACACTAGCTTTTTTATTTGCACAAACTTGAAATGCATTCTGATAGGGACCATTTATACCAAATATGAACAAATTTGACTGATTTGAACAATATTTTAGAAATTCACAATTTATCCATTTTGTGACACTGCTGACCCTCGTGTGAATTAAATCTCGTTTAAAGAAACCATTCTCCACTGTATTGACTCAACACTGACCCAGATATCAAGATGTTTGTAAAGGTACCAAACGTAGATGAGAAAAAACATAATTTGCTGTTTTCCCATAGTATTCTATGTCTATTAGTCCCCTTAATCGTCCTCAATGGACCCTACTTGAACAAACTTTAAAACACTACGGATATACATCATTTAACCCAAATTACAAACGTCCTGTTCTGGCGTTTAAATAACGCGCTGGCCAAAGCCCCTGTGTTCATAGTAAAACGTTTATTTACAATGAACAGTTTCCAGACTCGAATATTATTACTTGTTCTGAAAATGGTTCTTTCATCCATAATGAATTGTTGACTAAAACGCGTCTCTGTGATATCCAATTGATAATCATTCAGAATTAGTTAATAATTCTTAGGAAAATTTGTTAAAACCACTTTATCTTAATATATGGAATATGGAATATTGAGGGTCTTTTAAAATAATGACATTGAATTTCAGTTTTAAGTTTCATCTTATGAAATAATTGGTTTATGTGAGACGTGGTCTGTTCAAGATGATGCGATTGATTTACCCTGTTACACCCATTTTGGTTATTCTCGACTGAAAAAGAAGTCAGCAAACCGAGGTTCTGGAGGTGTTTCAGTATATGTTAAAGACTTTTTGATAAAAGATGGACTTGTTAAACGTATTTTTAATACATTCACTGAATGTGTTGTTTTATTTTTTAATAGTGCATTGTTCCATAATATAAATGGTATTGTCTTTATTTTTTCATATGTGTCGCCTGAAAACTCACCTTTTTCTGATGAAAATGACAATAATGGTATTGAAATACTTAAAAATAAGATTAATAATATTATTGCTGAGTAACCTAATGCAGAATTGTTTTTGTCTGGTGATCTTAATTCTAGTATTACAGATTTTAATGATAACATTCCAGATGATGATATTTCATATATATTTGAAAATGATGTTGTCTATCCGTCTGACAATTTTTCGACTCAAAGAAAATTCATTTATTGAGTTATGTTGTACGTACGATGCTCATATTTTAAATGGACGTCTATTTAGTGATATGGATGGTAATTTGACATGTTTTGCCAACAATGGGACAAGCAGTGTTGAGTATATGATGGCTTCATCAAGTTTATTTAAGTTTATTACTGATTTCAAAATCAGAGATAAGGATTTCTCTGTACATTCTGTTTAAATTTGCGTACTTGGCAAAAATATAAAAGGAAAGAGGAGTTCAAAGATGATTTTTGTGACAAGTTTTGTGATAATTTCCGTTCCTTTAATGAAATAATAAGTAACCGTAATGATCGTTCTCTCAGTTCACATATACCTGATTTTATTGATGTTTTTAAAAAGGCCGGTGATAATATGAAATTAAAGTCTAATTGTAAACACTACAGTTCAACCCAACCTTCCTGGTGGGATCGTGATTGCAATTCTGCTAAGTTGACAAATCACGGGCACTACGACATTTTAGAATTACGAATGACAGAAAAAAATGATAACATATAAAACAAAAAGAAACCGCTTTAAATCTATTTGTCTAAATAAAAAGTCTCCATTGGCTAAGAAAAAAACGGAGCGAATTATTAGTTCTCGAAAAAATGCTAAAGTGTTTTTGAAAACATTAAAAAGGAAATTGTAATAAGCAAAAACAATGATATTATACCAGAAAAGTGGCACGATAATTTTAAAAGTTTATTTACTTCAAAAGAAAATGACGATGAGGTTCCTAACGATAATATCTTTGAAGATACACATTACGATTCTAGCAACCTAAACGAACCTATATATAATCAGGAAATAATGGATAGTATACGTCACTAAAAATCTAACCGTTCTTGAGACCTTGACGGAGTATGTATAGAAATGTATAAGTATAAGTAAGACATATTGCCGTTTTTAAATCAACTTTTTAATGAAATATTTGATTCAGGTTCTTTTTCTGAAAATTGGAGCGAAAGCATTATTACACCATTACACAATAAAGGTCCAGTAAATGACCCAAATAACTATCGAGGCATTTCACTTATCGATTTCCTATGTAAAATATTTTGTCACATATTAAGTAGTAGATTAACTTAATGGTGTGATACTTTTAATACCATTGATGAGTCACAGGCAGGATTTAGGAACAAAATATACCACTATAGATAACATATTTACTTTAATGGCTTTAGGACAAAAGTATCTTTCTAAAAGAAAAGGACGTTTTTACTGTATTTGGTTGATTTTGCTAAAGCATTTGAGAGTATCAACACCAAAAATTATGGAATGCATTAACAAGAAAATGTGCCGATGGAAAGTTTTTAATAACTTTACAATCTATGTTTAGCAATTGAAATCATGTGTTAATGTTAATAATGGATTAACTGAGTTTTTCCCGTGTTACATTGGATCTTTTCAATGTTTATAAATAATTTAATAACATTTGTACATTCTAAATGTGATCGAGGTATATTTGTTTCTGATGATATTAATGAGTTAGTAGCTTTAATGTTTGCTGATGATGTTTCAAGTTTCTCAGATACTTTTGTACATCTTCAAATACAAATTAATTATATTGAACAATTCTGTTCATCTGTTAATATGCAAATTAATCTCGATAAATAAACAATTGTTTTTTTTTAAGAAATGGAGGCATCGTCAAGCTTACAGAAAAATGGACTTATTGTGGAGATATTATAGATGTTGTTAAATTTTATAAATATTTAGGTGTTTATTTCACGCCAAAATTGCTATGGTCAAAAACGCAAGAAATGTTAGCATTGCAAGGTATTAAGTCTGTTGCCTGTATATTTAAATTTCAACGTAAATTTGGACATTTAAATTTAGTAGATATGTTTAAAGTATTTCACTCTATGGTCAAACCTCTACTTTGTTATGGCTCTGAAATTTGGGGATACACGTATGTTGAAAAAAATGAAAAAATGTGCAAATCAAACTCTGTAAACAAAATTGTAATTTATCACAAAATACATCTGATATTTTAGCGTTAGGAGAATGCGGAAGATTACCGTTATGTATAACTTATATTCCCAACTATGTTAAGTTTTGGCTAAGAATAATACGTATGGAAAATCATATATACCCTAAACAATGTTATATTATGCTAAAAGAAATAGATGAAGCAGTCAGCTTGGAATAGTCATATTACAGAATTACGTTTTACATATGGATTTTAATATGCTTGGCCTGCCCAAGATGTTGGAAATGACGCAAATTTATTCAGTTATTTAAAACACGTATTAAATACAAATTACAAAGATTGAAAGCAGGTTTAAACGATACCCCTAAATCTCTGCATTATAAACATTTTGAATCTCATTTTCATTAAGAATCATACTAAGACATTGATTTATTATATATTCTAAGAAAAACTTTGTCAAATTTTCGTTGTTCGAATCATACTTTAATGATTGAGAAGGGAAGAAATTAATGAATAGATAAAAATTTAAGATTATGTCCTATATGTATGAAAAATAATATTTCTCTAGTCGAAGATGAATTTCACTTCTTCTTTGAATGTAATGAGTATGAAGTTAAGACAAACTTTGTTCAAAACTAATTGTTTGAGAAATCGCTTAACATGTATTGCAAAGTAGTTAGCTTAAAAGATGATAAAAGTATAGCCAGTATTGCTAGATATCCTTTCAATGCTTTTACAAGAAGAAGAGAAATTCTAGATTTGCCGATTTAAGAAATATTAACATGAATAAACTACCTCATGTATTATTAATTTATAAAATATGTATATAGTTTCACTTTGTTTTGAATATCATTATTCATGATATGGTTTACTATTCTTGTTCATTGTAGTCTTAATGTTGATTTATATAAAGCTACATTTGTTTCAAATCATATATCTTCAAAAATAATGTTATATCAGTTACTTTATTAAACTATTGAAATGCTTAAACCTGAAATTATCTAACACAAATGTTATTATTTTTTAATTAATGTGGCATGTTATTAGCCTGTATTCACTTTAATATGCGAATTCTGTAATATTGTATAAATGTATAAAATTCAAATTGTGTCACTCTTTATGATGTGTTTACATGTTGTATTTTGGGCCGGAGGCCTATATTACTTAATAAAATATGTCTATGTCTACAAACACATTTAGTTTGTCAATTCCTGAGACGATATTTTAAAATTCACAACTTGATAACTTTTTTGGGTCCCTGCGGACCCTTTATGGATATTTAATCCAATTTTAAGATCCAATCACAACTGATTTTACTAAACACTCCAGATCTCAAGATTATTAAAATAATTCCTAAAATTGATAATGGAAAGAGAGTTTACTGTTTTCCCATAATATATCTATGTCAAAAATAAAAGTCCCCTATCTCGGCCCTAATAAACCTGACCGCCCCTCATCTGAATTAAGTTTAAACTCCTACTCATAATGATCATTTATACCAAATGTCAATGAATTTTGCTCAAAAGTTCTTGAGAAGAATAATTTTTTAATTCTACAATTTTATCCAATTTTTTTTGGGCTTCCTGCTGGCCGCTTACGCATATTAAAATCTCAATATTTGAAGACCAAGTCTCAACTGTTCTGACTAAACAATGTTTCAGTAATTAATACTCTAGTAATTGAAATAATATCAAAAATGTTTGAGAAAAACATATTTCTCTGTTTTTCCATAGTAATTTTATGCAAGAAATAGGCCCCTTTGTGGCCGTAACTCCTTAATTTAAACATACATGAAACCCCTGCTCAAAGGATTCATTTTTTCTTAATATGAAAACATTTTGCTGGTCGAATTTTGAGGAGGATTTAATTAAATAAACCAATGAAATGAGGTATTACTCAGTGATAATATATTACTGGACAGTGTCGAAATCAACTCAGTGATAACATTATCTGACTGTATCGGAATCAACTCAGTGATAATATTTGACAGTATCGGAATCAACTCAGTGATAACATTATCTGACAGTATCGGAATCACCCCAGTGGTAACATTATTGGACGTGTCGAAATCAACTCAGTGATAACATTATCTGACTGTATCGGAATCTACTCAGTGATAATATTTGACAGTATCGGAATAAACTCAGTGATAACATTATCAGACAGTGTCGGAATATTATATTTTTTATATTTGTAGAACTGAATATTAATTTTATTCTGAATGATTGTCATGTATAAAAAAATGATAAATTGAATTAACTATTGTGCTGTGTTTAAAACTCTAGATGACGTACTGTGCTTACATTGTTTTGTCTTATTCCATTTTGAATACTATTAGAAATATTATAACAAATGAATCTATATAAATTGAGTATTTGATCAATGTTATGTAAATATATAGTAACATCATTTGCATAATACATAGCAAACTTTACAGCACTAAGATATTGTATGTATGCATATACATAGATACATGTTCATCGTTGGTTTATTTATATAAATACTTGATAATCATTTTCTATTATTATAATTAGGGCTGTGCATTGGCATTTCTTTCATCTGCGATGCGTATCGAGGTACTTCATTTTCAGAACGATACGTATCACGATACAAATTGCCTGTGAAAGTAAAAGGCGATGCGTATTGCAATATTTATGTCGTGATGAAATACGCATCACGGTACTGTTTTTTAAACTTTATCTTATGCAATTACCATGATTGTTAAATAAGGTGTATGTTATAAGTTTGCTCGTATGCAACTTAAAATTATCTTTATTAACAGAGAACAACAAAACGTATTACACTGCATAACTGTGAAAGTGATAAAATAAACATGATGGACTAGTTTTTGATTGGAAGGAAATGACAACAATTATATGCTGTCCGTATTATATGTTTAGCCAGTATATATCCGAAAATTTGTCTTGCTTTTTTAAAAACCCGTTCTTTTTTGTTATTTTTTACAATGACTTGTTTTCTCTATATAATTCCTTATTTTTTATTAAAAGCTAGTTTTTTAAGTCTCATCAAGAATAGAATTGCGATGCACGATATCTGACAATCGTATTGATGCGTCGTAGGTTTAAAGATTGCATTGCATCGCGATGTATTGGAAGTTCCATTAAACAACCAATACATCGGTGGAAAGGTGAATCGTGATCCATCAATGCATCAATGAATCGTTACACCTCTAATTATAATCATAAAATATGCAAGTACACAGCCATGCATGCATCGTTTATTCAGATTATGTGTTGAAGCATATCCAATTATCTTATGAGTGCAAGTCTTGTATTTGAAACTGTTCATTGTCATTATATATGTGTGTGTTGAGGTACATCCAATAATCTTATGTATGCATCTGTCGTAAAGTATTCTTTTTGAAAATGTTCATTTTCATTATATATTTATATATGATAAATATATAGATAGATATATTTTATGGACTAAAACTTTGACAGTTGTTTATAAATACAAATATATGACAAGATAAATACACATACACACACATATCATACATTGTGAATGTGCATCCGAAAATTCGTTGTTGCGATTTAAATTATTTATCTCCCTTTATATATATGTGTGTGTGTGTGTGTGTGTGTGTGTGTGTGTGTGTGGGTGATATTGTTAACATATATTTTGTAACAGAATAAGAAGCTGATTATACTAACTATCTGTCTAAATAAGACTTACTTGTGAAAACTGCCATTATCACTGACATTGTCCACAGTAGGATAAATCATAAATAATCATAGTAAAAGAATATGACTTAAATAAGATTATTTCTACATGAAACAACAATGATTATATACATAATCATCCATATTTACTATAAATGAACTCAGCTTATGCCTGTAGATATCAACATAAATCCAAATATTGATTTGACATGAAATCTGGCACTGGGTTGGGTCAACAAAATATATATTCAGTTATTATAACTGCATACTTTACTACTATAAGTAAATTAAATTATACTTTAAGTTTATACGTTACTTTTAACATAAGTATAATCAGTATCAACATGTTCCATTGCCTCCGATTTTAAGGATAAATGAAAATATTCTTGAATGACCTTCCATAAACTCTGTTGCCAGATTTCTGCCGTCAACAAGCCATATTAAATGTCTGTTTCGGGACTAATGTAAAGTTTTCCCAACCTATAAATACAAATTATGATGCTTACTATTCACTAAGAAAAAATATAATAATGTCTGACATTCAAATAATGAAGTGCATGTTCAAATAGGAAATTGTATTTAAATTTCCCTCCGTTAAAGTTGCCAGAGTGGGAAGATTTGAAAATCTTCCACTTCAAATCTGACATCTTCATTTCTACTTTATTTTGAGTTTTAATATTAAAATGCATGATTTGCATTCAATTCAATTAAAATTTCAATTAAATTCAAATTTAGTCAGGTATATAAGATCATTTTACAATATATATATCATGATGATGATAAAATAACAGTAATAAATCATGAAAATAAATAAGTAAAGTAATTATAGTAATCATCTAAAAATTAAAGAACGTATAACCTCGCATTATCCATTAAAGCAACCAACGCGCTGATTTCCAACGGAGTCCCTTCCCTTAAAATTGTGATCTTTTTTTTAAAAAAAAAAATATGATATACATGAAATTTTAAGAATGTACACATTTAATACAAACTTGTTAAAATGTAACAATACAAAAAACATCGAATTACCTTATACCCTGAATAACTGGATAATACATATAAGTGGTTCACATTACAAGAAATATTTTCAACATATATTTAAAAATTGAATATTCAAATTTTCTCTAGCCTGCGAGGAGATACATAAATGATTTTTTAACTTCTTGTTTAAAAGTTTGCTTATTGATTAACTTCTTCAAATCGTTATTCCAGTCAGCAATTGCATTGCAATAAAAGGTGCCCGAATCGAAACTCTTAGCATGCGGAACTATAAAATTACTTTCACTAAACCGTGTGCGGTTATGAAAAGAAGACACCCTATGGAGGTTATCATAAAGACATGTTGGCGCAGTGCCATGGAAAATATTAAAAACATGATTAAGTCTTAGTTGTTTTACTCTATCCTCAACAATCAATACATTAACTGTTTCTAACATTGCGCAGGTTATACTAGACCTTGGTGATAAGTTAAATAAGAAACTTTATTTTGAGTGACTTGTAGTTTGTGTTTTAACTTTTTAGTAAGACCGGCATACCAAGACGAGGAAGAATAATCAAAATGACATTGTACTAAGGCACTTATTAAAGTTTTCTTTGTTTGAAGGATAAAATAACGACAGTTTCGATACAAAAAAGCATCCGAACTTTGACATTGTGACAACCTTTTCATGCTAACTAATGATTTGGAAATTGAGTTTTTATTATGTTAAATAAACTTTTCGTGTATCAAATCTGGCAACATGGCGGACATTTTGTCAGATCAGCCAGATTCTGGGAACATGTGTATATGAAATGAACAATTTTGATTGGTTTAGAAGTGCCAAAATCCAGATTTTTTGCCTATATAAACGCTTAGAAACTTTATATTTCAGCTCACTTTAAGTTCCAGACTTTAAACCTCAAGTCCATCATCGCTTCCTGAGCATCTTAAATCGTATTATCGTACAACAGAAGTATTCATTGTGTATATAAAATCTTGCCTTATTGGAGACACTATATGATAACACGACCTGGAGTGTCACAATATATATATATAACATAACGCAACCCCCGACACACACACACACACACATATATATATATATATATATATATATACAATGCAAACCATAGACACCATATCTAACCATGACTTACATACTATGGATTTACATGCAATACATCTGGACTGGACGGACAATTTACATAATGGAGCAATAGTTTTATATGAGTAGGATCCAGTTAAGGAGTAATGACTACTCACTTGCTGTATACAGGACATATTTATAAATCCGTTGGATCATATATATATATATAGCTACAGTGCAAACCATAGACAAGTATATTTTACGTTGTTTAAAAGATAAAATACATATATAGTTTTTTCATGGCTCGAACAAACGAGCGTTGCGATATGAGCTGGTACTAGTACTAGTATATTGAACATTGATAGCACAGTTACATTTTATTTAACACACCCCTTAGTCAAACATACATTGTTGTATATATTAACAAAATGATGAAGATGTCATGAAGTAGCATGTAACCTATTAGCTATTTTTTTATGGATTTTCCATTAGAGAAATCATGCATTATTGCTCATGAAATCTATGAAATACTTAGTTTTATATTTTTCCTTCGATACTGACTGTTAGCTATAAATGCTACACTTTCCTGTCTACATAATGTAAACGCAAGCGCTGCTAAACATTTGGTATATAAAAACATAACTAAATAAATACAACATATTATTTTTTGTATATAACACTACTTTCATACTATGAATAGAAGACTGTCATTGCCACATGCGTATAATTGTATTGCGTCTACATGTTAGTACTTTTATATTTTGTTTTGTACGTTTTGCTTTTGATTTCCCCCCTACAGTTTTCATATTCTTATTGTTCATAAACTGATTGTCAAAATACCCTTAGTTTTTCTTGTTTCTTCCATCTATATTTATGTTTACTACAATTCAATTTTATCCCTGGAAATGCTGATTATCATAAAAATTCTTTGTTTTGCAGGATTTGCGCAACTGTGGTGTATTGTTTGCTACGTTTCTTAATTTTCTACACGACCCGTGCAGTTCGGGTTCTTTCTCTGTCTTGTTTGTATTAGCCTTCATACCCTGTAAGCACTGTGGTCGTGTGTCCTTAAGTAGCACCTTACCCTATGGAATGCAAGAAATCATTGTAGCATAATGTCAACTGGCATTAGCATCTTCTGGGTGAGAATATGTCTGTATATATGTATATAGGTATAATGTATACGATCGCAAACAATTGGTTACTCTACCTAGTGTTAAATCAGACGTCGTGGCTATAACAGCTGACGTTCCCCAAAGATTAATTCTGGGCCCAATACTGTTTTTGTATACATTGTATATTAATGCAAATATAAACAGTAAAGACTGAAATTATTATTATATCTAGAAATCTTATCCCGAATAATCTATGAAAATCACAATCCAAATAATATACAGCTAATCTTCGTATTTCTGCAAAAAATAATCTAGTAAGTTTTGTAAATTGTCAAATGTATGGAACAAAGGAAGTATTAAGCTAAGAAATAATTTATCACTCTTTAATATTAAGCTTCATTTATTACACAAATTAAAAAAAGACAATATACTTTTTAGTTATTGTAAACAAAATATTATTGCCAACAGCTTATTTTTGTTTCAATTGTAACGGAAGCTCTAAATTTAGCCTCGACGCCATCAATGTTCGCTGATACCAGCTCAGCTAAACATTCGTATATTTGGTCAGTCCATTTTTTTCTTAACATTTCCCCATTTTTCTTTTCAATTCGGAGAGATACGAGTCTTAGACAATGATCGATTTCCCGATTTTCTAGTGACAGTTAAGCTTTTGTCTAAAAATAGCCACGTACATCATTTCCAAACATTGCTATATAACAGACCCAATTGGGAGAACTGGATCATTTCTACCGACTAGATCTTAAAACGTGTTTACGGGAGTTTCAACCAAGAGTACTTTTACGATCTAATGTTACTGCACATCGATGATGTCATGGTTACGAGTACCGCTAGAACCTAAAACGTTATATAAGAAAGACGGCGATTTTATTTTTATGTTCTCAAAGTCAACAATTTGTCTCCGACAACATTTTACTAAAATAGTCTATTGACATGGAATGGTCATCCTGGGAAAATTCAAAAATCGAAAATCATGAAAGGTTAAAGAAAACCGTTAAAGAGGTCTAGCTTATAAAGGAAATGATTCAACTGTACATAGTCTGAAAGAAACCTATGTATCTTGAAGAAATAAATGCAATATATTTTATTGCTAGTGTCTAAAAATAGTGTTTCAATATCGTTATGGACACCAGCAGAAACACGTCCTCAGACTTAACAGGTCTTTCCTAGCATTTCATCTCACTTTAAGAATCACTTTTATTTCATTTTTAGCTTGTTGTTCTTAACTTTATATATATATATATATATATATATATATATATATATATATATATATATATATATAGTCTGTATGCCATTAAACTGGATATGCCATATGCAACCTTTCAAGTGTTGAAAACATGGTGTTACATTCATTAAACTCTTTGTAATTGCTTGAAGCATTTTTATATTTGGTCATATTTATATTCTATAGACTGCAGAGCAGTCCAGGTTCTCTTTAATTGCTAGATACGTTTTTATATTTAGTTATGTTTATATTCTATAGATTGCAAAGCGGTCCGGGTCCTCTGTTATTGCTAGATGCGTTTTTATATTTGGTTATGCTTATATTCTATAGATTGCAGAGCGGTCCGGGTCCTATGTTATTGCTAGATGCGTTTTTATATTTGGTTGTGCTTATATTCTATAGATTGCAAAGCAGTCCGGGTTCCTGTAGTTGCTAAATGCGTTTTTATATTTGGTTGTGTTTATATTATATAGATTGCAGAGCAGTCCCGATCCTCTGTTTTTGCTAGATTTTTTTTTTATATTTGGTTATGTTTATATTCTATAGATTGCAGAGCAGTCCGGGTTCCTGTAATTGCTAGATGCGTTTTTTATATTTGGTTATCTTTATATTCTATAGATTCAGAGCAGTTTGGGTCCTCTATAATTACTAGATGCGCTTTTATATTTGGTTATCTATATTCTATAGATTATAGTGCAGTCCGGGTCCTCTTTAATTGCTAGATGTGTTTTTTATATGTGGCTATGTTTATATTCTATAGATTGCAGAGCAGTCCGGCTCCTCTGTAATTGTTAGATGTGTTTTTATATTTGGTTATGTTTATATTCTATAGATTACAGAGCAGTCCAGGTTCTCTGTAATTGTTAGATGCGTTTTTCTATTTGGCTATGTTTATATTCTATAGATTGCAGAGCAGTCAGAGTCCTCTGTAATTGCTAAATGCCTTTTTATATTTGGTTATATTTATATTCTATAGATTGCAGAGCAGTCAGAGTCGTCTGAAGCAGACTCTACCATTGGAATTTATGTGAGAACCTCCACACGACTGAGTGACCGAGCTAATGACCTGGTGGCGTCCCTGTCATTAACCCCACACTTTGAGGGAGGCTTTTACCGCAATATATGGAGATCCAAGATGTGCAGCAATATATACTACCTGTTACCAGCAGGTGTGTTTTCTCCATGGCATTGTCTAAGTTCTTCCGACGAAATATGGACATACCAAGAAGGCGACCCAATAGCGGTACATGTTCTTTACAAAGGCCAGTACGTACGGAATGTATTAGGGGCTGAGATATTCAGTGCTGTTGTTCCCAAGGGTGCATGGCAGGCAGCAGAATCACTGGGTTCGAGTCACATTTTAGTTGGATATACATGCGCACCTCCGTTCCAGTTTGAAACGTTTTGTTTTGCAGAGGAATTGCAGCTTCTTGAGAGTTTTCCCGACCATGCCGAGGTTGTGAAACGTTTTATCAAATTGTAGACAAGATCAATGGATATAGATGTCGATTGACGACGCAGATATTTTGTCTTTTATTAATTTTTAATTTTGCAGTTCCTCAGAAATATACTGGTATAACTTGTTTAGCAAAATACTTTTTATATATGTTATTTTTCGAAATGTATTTGTTTGTTTATTTGTGTACATTTATGGTGTATATAGAAACTCAAACAAAATAAGAAAGAACTATGCTGATACTAAGATACTAAGGGAGGTTATGTAGTGCTACTCGATAAGACACATTTACAATGTCAATTGCGGCCCCGCCAAAACAAAGTTCTTGCCTCTCGAACGATCGAAAAGTGATACCCCCATATCCTCAAAATCAGATTCATTAAATATTTATACCAAAATCATAGAGAAAACTTTTCACTGCTGTGAAAGTCAATAAATGAGCTTGAATAGAAGGTATTTTAAGTAAGTAGGTAGGAGCATGGCAAACAATTTAAAACAAATTGACTGGCAATTCAGAATAAAGTTTGCGAAACAACAAAACTCACCGTGACTTCACACCACTCACATCTCATGCCTGCAAGACATTCTGATGACAAGCGTGTTTTCTTGCATGCACATTTTGAGTTGACGGACAAAGATTTCAATTTTTCCTCTCTTTTTTTGCCTTATTTTTGAGTCAGCATCAATGCTCTACAATACATCAATCCAGGTCAAACTGTTTCTAGCCAAAGCCAAGATGGAAAGGTGGGAAACCGAAGTAGTATGCAGTAGCTGCATCAAACTAAAACACTCCTCGTCTTGTCATTGATTCAATGTCACAGCGACTATGCCTGCTCGATACGGTACTATGGTTTGACACAGGTTTTAAAAAATAAACTGCAAAAAACTCAGATGAAGGTAATAGTATTTGTGTTAGACCTGGAACTTACAGCACTATTGCATCAGAACAGTTTCAGTCTGTCAACTGGTTCCTAACCAATTGACAAACGTGTTGATCAGATCGTCAGTTGTCATGTGTTTAAGATACAAAATGGGTTAGCCCCCGATTATATGGGAGAACTTCGCAGAACGCTATTCATTCTAACAGGCCGAGACTAAGTCACAAGGGTGCTTATGTTGTCCCTATAGTTAAAGGGTTTGGATGTAAGTCCATCTACTTCAGAGGCTGTGAATTGTGGAACAGTTTACCTGCCAACATCGCTAAGACTTTCTTGTTTGAAGGCTGCTATTAAGTCTCATTTGCTCGATATCTTAGCATATTTTTTAAACATTTAAACATGTGATAAATTAAGTTAACTGTGCAAGTTTCAATAAAAAGTGATATATTTAATCAACTTAATACTGATATTGCATATGATAGCTTACTTGATTCTTAATAAGTTATAAGTGCAATTAATTATATGCTAATTAAGGTTTTGATTGATTGGTTGCCTATGTATGCTAACAACACAAAGGACCACAATGGAAAAAAAAAGTTTATTCTTTTTTTGTGTTATCCTTTGTGGTGGTGTTCATGCAATGGCTCACTATGCCTCATGTATGTAATACATGTTGTTTTAATTGTCCATGTATGCATCCATGTATGCACCTACCTACCTACCTACCTACCTACCTACCTACCTACCTACCTACCTACCTACCTACCTACCTACCTACCTACCTACCTACCTACCTACCTACCTACCTACCTACCTATCTATCTATCTATCTATCTTTCTATCTATCTATATATCTATCTATCTATCTATCTATCTATCTATCTATCTATCTATCTATCTATCTATCTATCTATCTATCTATCTATCTATCTATCTATCTATCTATCTATCTATCTATCTATCTATCTATCTATCTATCTATCTATCTATCTATCTATCTATATTAAGGTATCTTTCAGATCATGTTACCTTAACTTCAGCATTGTCGGTTGTAAACACGTGTTTAATGCCAGTGTCGCTAGGTGTCGCTAGGTGTCACTAGGTTACTATCATCACTTCACCATGAAGCATAGAAACATCCCGGGGTTGAAAGCGAAAAACGTCTAAGTGCTTCCTTACATACATGCACTTCACTTTAGCTTAGATATTTTTGCATTCACCCCTCGGTCCTTTGACAGCGGTCATGTGATTTGCTGGTGACACTTCGTCATACTCGGTGTTACAGCATTTCATTTAGTTTAACATTTAGTAAGTGTAGTACGATTTATTATTTACTTATAGAATTTTGTGATCTTATACACTTAACCGATTTAGAAATGCAGTATTAACAATATTCTTTTTTTTTTCAAATAGCAATAACAATATAATCGGTTACATGTACTTAAGGAATATTGCTATAATTTTTCATGCGCTCCAGTTTTACGCATAAAGGAAAGCAACATTGTCAAGAGCAGCCAGTGTCACTCCATACAATTATACTATAACTGACCCTATTTCGGCTCATTACGAATACGCCTGAAACTGGTCTCCTATATAATGTTCTATACATGAAATATGCATACTGATATAAACTAATTGTTAATAACAATTGAACCTTAATATAAAATATAATTATAGAAATCTTCATATTCATACAAATATGCTCATTTAGTATAAAAGCATTAATTTTGTAACTGCAGTTTATTTAATGATGGCATATTTTGGGAGCTATTTTTTTCTCAAATTACGCAATAACATGTATTTTTATATTGATTGCCATTCGAATAGGTATCAGAGAGTATCTTGTGAGGTTTTAAAGAAATTTCATCCATACACTATATCAAAATAATAAAAATAAACGCTAAAAATGTATTGCAAAATTTAAAAACAGTTGACACTCTGCCGGAATGATTTTGTTTTTAAAAACCTTAAATAGTTAAACTCAAGCTTATAATTACTATTTCCATGACAATAATTATCATATACATGCATATGTGTATTAATTTTAATTAAATACTAGATGTAAACAATTTTAAATAGTGTTTTTGCATTGCTTGTTAAATTTACATTTGTTCGCCAAATGTTTGGGACGGGTATGCTTATGAGGAGGTAATACCAAAAAAAACTGTAAGGTAACATTTTCTTTTATTTCTGATATTGCATGAACACGCAATAAACTTAAATACTAGAAAGCTACATAAAATTCTATCCAAAGGAAAACTATGACAAAAACTAAAGCAATCGTCTTTAAATACACTGAAATACTTTAATACGCAACAGCAATAAAATATTGAGCTCTTTAACGATTTCTTTTGAAATTTATCTTATTTGATAATATAACATCTTTCTTCCGTACCAGGAAGTTTTCATTAAAATATGTTGCAATTATTCATTCTGCTTATTGATTTGAAAATACAACCCAAGTTACCTAAATTCACTTGTCAAGTCGCTGTCGTGTGTATAGATCATTGCGCAAGGATTGTGTTCCAAACAACAGTTTTCCAAATGTAGTAGTTGGTACGTAGGTGGGGAATTCTTCCAATAGTAAAAAGGTATCTTACAATTATATTTTCCATTGTAATGGTTTTTAAATTTGGTATCGTTCTAATAACACACACACACGCACACACGCACACACGCACACACACATCAAACTGAAAAACAACTGTTTGTTTACAAGTATTAAATGCGATTAATTAAATAACTAATTGGCAGTTATAAATGCACCAAAGACCCAGATAATCCACGTAAAATGTGTGTCATACATAAACAAATTTTTTACTTTATAAAATGAATATCTTCAGATATTGGTTATGTCGCTTTAAAAACATGATACACAAAGTTTTACACGGTGACCGACTTTTATTCAACTTTATATCGTTTTAAAAGGTGAATGTGTGCTTTTGCTTTCAGTAACAGTGTATGTGTTATGAAGCATATATAATAAGTATGTAGTTATAAATAGTCAGAGTAGTGTAAAATGAAGATAAGAGAATAGAATACGAATGTTTTTCAGTTTGTAGTTTCGGTATTTGATATATTTGTGACAGAAAAGCTAATAAAACTTGAAATTGAAAAGCTTCAGTGATAAGTGAGATAGGGACAACTTAAATGACTACATAAATTAAATCGTGTTATTATAACCATTAAATAAATAAGCATTTTTATTACTAGACACAACTTGTTAAAACATGACGATAAAGACATTAATGATACAATTGCTGTTAAATTCGTAAACAAACCAATCCGAAGGCTTAAGATGAGCTGTTGGGATCACTGTTCGTCCCTCGTTCGTCCGTCCGTCCGTCCGTTAACAATTACTTCAAACGACTTTTTCTCTGAAACCACTTTTTTTTGTGAGAAAGATTCTTACCTAAATCTATCTTAAGTTCAACTGATGACCCTGGGGTCAATCTTCGACCCGCCAAACGGGTACTTTTCCCCAAATAATTTTAAAAAGCTTCTTCCCCGAAAGTGCAAGGCGTGGGGCTTCGATATTTTGCTTGTTTTATCATCTAATGAGTTCAAGCCATGACATGACCCTAGGGTCAAAATGGTCCCGCCCGAAGACATATCAGTTTAACATAGGGACATTTACATTTAAAAATATTCTTCTCAAGAAATATCTAATCAAATTCGTTCTTATTTAATATAAATTATCTCTATGACTAAGAGTTTCAAATGTATTCAATTAAAGGGGCTAAGATCGACTGGAGCCAGTAAAGGTACTTGTGTTGTTGTTTTTTACATAAGACAGGGATGCCAAACAAGAGATTAAAATGTGAATTAAAAAAAAAAAATCCAGCAAAATTCATTTATATTTCGTATATATGATCTCAATGAGTAGGGGTTTCATGTTTGTTCAAATAAAGCAGTTAGGATCTGTTTGGGTCCAGTAAGGGGACTATGAAAAATAGTGAATTCTATTTTTGTCAGTTATTTTTGGAATAATTTTAATATTCTGAAGTATTGTTTAGTCATAGCAGCTGAGCTCGATAGCTTTAAAGGGTATTTAATATCCATAAAGGACCAGCAGGGTCCCAAAAATGGATAAAATGGTGAATTGTCAAAAATTTTGTTTTCAAGAGTTAATTACTTCCCTTTATGTTTTTTATATTATTTCTGTTAAATAAGTTCAAATGCATTTTTTAAAAGAATTATCACAAAAATGTCAATAACAGTATTTAAGTAGATATTTAACATGATATGAGATAGACAGAATTTCCGAGAGTTAAATGAATCCATATTAACTGTCTACATATACATCAAAATTTTCTGATACTGCTATATTGCTCAACAAATTGACAACTTCAAAGTGCGAGAGGAAATTGTACAGATACTGCTGTATGATTTTTCTTTCTCAAATACTTGTATGTAAGGAGTCTGCTTGAAATTAGAGTTGATTATTCGATTGGATATTAGGCGTCGTTTTTATGCCATCGAGGGGAATGACGATCAGTTAACCTAACTACTGTTTTCTGGATTCCTAGAAGGATAACCAGTACTCAATCAAACGCTATCTCTGCAAGTAACTGATTGCTTACCCACATGAATCAGCGGTGAGAGATAAATTATAATGAGATGCAGTGTCGTATATCAATCATCACGGAGACTGTGGCCGGACTTGGGATTAGAATTCACGATTTCTGGATTGCTATACAGGCGCGCTACCGACTGTGTAATCAGGACTGGCTTCATAACCATCCAATGGAGAAGTGTCCCACAAGACAGGCCAAGCTGTGGCAAATATTGCAGAACAATGCATTATACAAAATGTTGAAGATCAAATGTCGGCGATGTCTGTATACGATGATACGGCAACTAAGACGATTGCAATATTGTTATGACAATTATTTGTACTTTTCATTTAATATTCTCTTTTATAATGTAGGTAAAACGTTTAGAATTTGTTTGTGTTATACGTTTGCTTTAAGCTTTTGAATAAGATAACCATTGAAAATAGAGACTTTTGATAAATTATTGAATTTTCTAAATTTGCCAAAAAGCTGACGGAACTAACTGGTATGGGATTAATATCTAGTATGTGACCCGTTGCTGTTAATTACAGCTTGGCAACGCCTCCTCATGCTTCCTATCAGGTTCATGAGTGTCCTTAGTGGGATTTTGTTCCATTCTTGGACCAGCATGGCACCAAGCTCATGGATACTTCTTGGCTGCACTTGACGGACTGAAATTCCAAACTGCAACTCATTCCACACATGCACGATGGGGGTCGGGGGATCGGGCTGACCAGTCAAGACGTGCAACCCCACCCCCCTCTGACAGCATGGGCAGCATGAGGACGGGCATTTTCATCCATTAGAATGAACCCATCACCCACAGCACCAGCATACAATCTTATCTCGGTATCCAGGATCTCATCTCTATACTGCTTGGCATTCAGTGTACCCCGGTCAAGGACAATGAGGTATGTACGTCCATCCCAGCTGATTCCGCCCCAGGCCAACACGGAGCCGCTTCTATAGCGATCATGCTCAGCAATGTTGGCTGCCTTGATCTATCCCCTGGCCTTCTCCATACCCTAGCACGCCTATTTGTATTGTCTAAATACTTGCACTCAGGTCGCCCAACTATTCCCATGTTTTTAATGTTATAAAATATGGAATAAATAATAACAATGGCAAAATATAAACTTGGACAATATAACGGCAAATGAGACAAATTACAACTGAAATAATGGCGTCAACATACTGATAAGAGTGGCACAGACTGCTTTTCCTTTGAATCCTGCCCTTCTCTAATAAACTTTCTTTACCGTCACACTCACTCACACGCCTGCCCGCCCGCCCGCCCGCACGATCGCCCGCACGATCGCCCGCACGATCGCCCGCACGCCCGCTCGTCTCCGCCCGCCCGCCTGTCAGCCCACACGCACACACGCACGCACGCACGCACGCACGCCAGCACGCACGCCTGCACGCTCGCACGCCCGCCCGCTCGTCCTCACGCCCGCCCGCTAGTCAGCCCACACGCTCACTCGCACGCACGCCCGCACTCACTCACTCACTTACAACAATAATTGACAATTCAAGGACCATATATCCATCAACAATGACCTAATATAGCCAGTTCAAGAACCCTACTAAGTTACCTTGTATGGTTTTGGTGTTGTGCGCCGGAAACGCTTTTGGACGCACGCACTGACGCACAAACGGTGCCCAATTTAATATATTTCGCAAAATTTGAGTACGGATATTAAAATCTACTTTATTCCACACATACCTTGAGATTCGGCATTCACCATTTAAAGCTACATAAACTCTGCTGCTACAGATCTTGTGACAGGAGCTGCCCCAAGTCTTTCAAACTGCACATATGACTGCATGACTCCAATTGGAAAGATATGTGAAAAACATATTTAAACATTATATTAATATTGTTTATAAAATAAAATGTTCCCAAGTAGTTTTACGATTAAAACACTTCATCAAATTCTGTCATTACTACTGTACACTTCAATATAGCTGTGGTAATAATTTGCATTAAACAATATGTAAAGTCAATTCTTGTCCTGGTTGAAACATTTATATTCAAATATTGTTATCATTATTAACAATATTTTATCCAATAGCACACATTACCGACATATTCTTTTCCCAGCATTTTTGCTTTAAGAATTAACCACTATTTATAGTTTAACTCGCCACCTGACATTTATGCATTTTCTCAGAAAAATATCAAAGGTATTCCTCAAGTAAAAATTTGGACTTGAATAAGAAAGAACGTTTAGGATAACAATGCCCAAGACTGTATTGTCAATACATAATTTTCTGTTAATGTTGTATACACATTTCAGTAACTCTATTGTTTTGGCAATAGAATTTTGTTATGTTAATATGAATAATAAAATTGTAATTTATCTACTTTAGCCAGATTTAGTTAAAAGGCATAGCCCAGCCTTGATCATCATCAAAATGATCCTACGCGACAGGAATTACTTTCTTAATGGAATTTTGTTGTTTTTTTTCCCCAAGTATTTCATACAAGCAACAAATTAAATACAAAAGTTATATTGTTGATATTGTATTTTCTCATTTTTTAAAATGTTGCATTTTTTTTATTAAAAAACTACTATAGTACTAAAAAACTACTATAATATCTATCAGATTAAAAAAAAACTACTAAAGTATCTATCAGAGTAAAAAACTACTATATTACTAAAAACTAGTATAATATCTATCAGAGTAAAAAACTACTAAAGTATATCAGAGTAAAAAAACTACTATAGTACTAAAAACTACTATAGTATCTATCAGAGTAAAAAACTACTAAAGTATCTTTCAGAGTAAAAAACTACTATAGTATCTATCAAAGTAAAAAACTACTATAGTACTAAAAACTACTATAGTATCTATCAGAGTAAAAAACTACTAAAGTATATATCAGAGTAAAAAATTACTATAGTACTAAAAACTACGTTAGTATCTATCAGAGTAAAAATCTACTATAGTATTAAAACTACTATAGTATCTATCAGAGTGACAAACTACTATAGTACTTTATTTAGAATTTATCAGGATTTTTTAAAATTTCAAAATTAATTCAAAACATATTTTTCCAATATATTGCCTATATATACACACTGACCCAGTATTGTCAAAAGGGTATATATTTAAATATGCCAAAACAATATATCAAAAAAGGATTTCATAACTTGGGCTACGCGCTTACGGAAACTAAAATAGATTCCCCACTTAAAAATGTAACAAATTTTATGACGTAGTAAATGAGTCACGTGGTTGCATTTTCATTTCAATTTGATCCGTTATGCACAAGGACGGATTCAGAACTTCAGTTTAGAGGGGTGCAATACAATATTCGAACGGGCACACGTGTTTTTCAGTAGAAATATGATGAATTTTAAGAAAGTACATGCTTTTATCAGAAGCATACGCCGAGATTTTAAACGCCATTCCAGTTTACCACTCCAGTTTATATATCGATTTTATTTATTAATGATAATGAGATGCTTTTTATCCAATTTGATGATTCCATTATTATTCAAGACATTTATAGCATTTTTTCCTGATATATTCCCTTTAAACACCGGCTATGTACTTTGATTAATGCAGCGTATTGTAAATGTAAACCCCGGCTATGTACTTTTATTAATGCAGCGTATTGTAAATGTAAACCCCGGATATGTACTTTGATTGATGTAGCGTATTGTAAATGTAAACCCCGGCTGCGTACTTTGATTAATGCAGCGTATTGTAAATGTAAACCCCGGCTATGTACTTTGATTAATGCAGCGTATTGTAAATGGAGCGCGTGCGAAATGTAGTATACACTTTGCATAGTTGTCGTCCATTTTTTTTTTTTAATTTCAACTACCAAATGGTGGTCCATTTAATCACCCCGTGATACGTGATATGTGTATGAGGGTCGGGGTGTGCCATCCTTCCATACACCTTACAAAATTAAATATAATATACAATAAATATATATAAATAGTAATATATTGAATCACTTTTTCATTTTTATTTATCAGTTCAAAAATAAACAGTTTTTTCTTATTTTCTCTCTATTATGCATGTACAGTTTTCTCTAGAAACTCTGTTTCTAAAGTTATTTCTCGAAAACATATTTTGATGAAGAAAAATAACTATTTGATGAAGCGGTTCTAGTTGTCGTCCAATTTTGTTAATGCTGTATAGTCACTGCTATCATAAGGGAAGTAACATTTTCTTTATGGACTATTGTAAACTCAACTACAAGGCATAATAAGAGTCAAATACTGAACTTTAATTTATTAACACCGATTTAGTATTACGTGATTACGTAGTATATCATTAAATACTATAAATAATAAGCAATTACTATTATTTGTCCCATGCAATATATACCATTTAATAGTTGACGTTTCTTACTCATGTGTCTGTCTTTTCCCTAGCATATGGTGTAACTTTTATATTGCTAACTAAATTATTACTGTCTTTTACGCCCATCGATTGTAATATTTACACGGAAAAGTATAATAAAAGCAATTGAAGTAGCACTGAAATTAGAAAAAAATAGGATAAGTAGACGTTGAAAAAAGAAGTTTGAACAGTAGTAGTAAGGTTTTAGAAATAAAAGCAGGAATGGTGTATCTTCAGTTGTAGTGAGATAATATTATTAGTAGTATAGATATTATTAATAGTAGAAGTAGTAGTAGTAGAAGTAGTAGTAGGTAGTAGTTTTCAAGATGTTGGTGTAAGTATTTTTAACTTAAGAACGACAATTAATTTATTGCAATATTTGTTAAGAAGCCATGTTTGAGTTTGGTAGATGCCAATTAATAAATGAAACATGTAACAATGCATTCGAATACGAATAGATCTAGGGAATAAAATCAGAGATCAAAGGCCTAATTTTATAGATCTAAGGATATTGTCCTTAAAGAAAATAAAGTACCGATTTTGATCAATTTTATCAGAGACATATAAACAGAAATAGGCAACTGGAGGCAATTGTCTAAATTTCAGATGGCACATTTGGTGTTTTCCAAATCTTGAAAACACAACTCCTCCTGAACCAAACAACATGTTTTTGTGATTTTGGTATTAAAAGACAGGGCTTGATTGTAAATTTTAGAAATTAATTTTTCTTTTTTAAATTTAAAGAAATGAATAATTTTTACGCTCAATGTTATTTTTTTGTGATCATTTTCTCATTTTAAGTCCATGTTTAAAGTAAGAAATACGATAAACGACTTTAAATATCGAAATGAAACTTTCGCCAGCGATGGAAAACTTACTTTTTCATCTTTCTTTATAAAGTCACTGATTTTATGTATAATTTCTATACTTGATCATAATTTACTTTTAAAATGAGATGTTGACTGCTTGAAACAGCTTTTGACAGCTTTGGAGGTTTCTGGCAACGTGATAGTTTGGGACCCTGTCCTACTTCATTCCATAATTAAGACGGTAATTCCGAACAAATATATATATTTACATATATTGTATTAATTTATTGTAATATCTGTTAAGAAGCCATGTTTGAGCTGAGTAGATGCCAATTAATAAATGAAACATGTAACAGTGCATGCAAATAGGAATATTTTTTTTTAAGTCACACCTCTTCAAAAACATACATAAGCACTTTATATATATATATATATATTAAAATAGTACTGTTTTTTCCTATATTTTCGCACAAGCATTGTTTGGTCAAGGTAATACAAATTTGTTAAAATGACTGGGCTTCCATTCTCTTAAGTGGTTAAAAGTGACACCGAAAAGGTTAAAAAAAGATGTTAAAAAGATTTCCCCTAGGAACCAGTCATTTGTATTTGTTAATACAATGATAAACGGGAGTATTGCACTTTTTCACTTTTCGTGGACAAATATTATCCAGTTTGAGACCTAAAGCTTCATTGTAGGATAAAAGGATGATAATATCCCACAGGCTGACATAGACAAGCTTGTGCTCTCAATGCGTCGTCGCTGTCAAGCAGTCATCATCGCACACGGCGGCCGCACACGCTACTGATAACCCGATTTTGAAATCCATTCCTCCTGTTTTAAACACAAATCAAACCATAAATTGATAATTTCGGTCCAATTCAGCTATTACAGTAGATTGATAAGACATAATTATACAACAAACAGAAGATTTCAGCCAAATTTAGTTAAATGTCAACACAATATTCATATTCAAACTTAGCGAAAGTTTCTTTTTTGGTTCAGTATATAATCAATATCAATGAACTCATATGCAGTTTTATTAGAACCAGTCTAAAATGTGATCACCTGGCTGTGTTTCTTTGATTTATTTTTTTTTTAAATATTTAAGTACATGCTGGTGAATCTGGATCCAGTTAATGCAAGGATTTAAATCAACTGAAATTTGAAAACATATCTGATTAATAGCAATAAAGATTTGTACATTTGGGGATGATGGTTATTTTCATAAGGGATTTTGAGGACTTCATAACGGGTCAGAGTTACAGAGTTAGTAAGTTGGAATTTCAGCTGTATTTAGGCGAGTGCGAAGACGGTAGCAAAACTCTGGAGTATAGATTTGCATTAGTTGAGGTGGTATTGTGTATTACATGTTCCAATGTCCACAGTTCTCGGTGCGAATCCCGTTGTAACATACATAACACATCTAACCTAGCTTCAATAATCATGTCAAGGTCCTCGATCCCGTGTGCAGGAGAGCCATATTTACTATACATAACACATCTCAACCAGCTTCAATAATCATGTCAAGATCATCAATCACGTGTACAGGAGAGCCATATTTACTACACATAACACATATCACCGAGCTTCAATAATCATGCAAAGATCATCGATCACGTGTACAGGAGAGCCATATTTACTACACATAACACATCTCACCGAGCTTCAATAATCATGTCAAGGTCCTCCATCACGTGTACAGGAGAGCCATATTTACTACACATAACACATCTCACCCAGCTTTAATATTCATGTCAAGGTCCTCGATCCCGTGTGCAGGAGAGCCATATTTACTACACATAACATATCTCACCCAGCTTCATTAATCATGTCAAGATCATCGATCCCGTGTGCAGGAGAGCCATATTTACTACACATAACACATCTCACCCAGCTACAATAATCATGCCAAGATCATCGATCACGTGTGCAGGAGAGCCATATTTACTACACATAACGCATCTCACCCAGCTTCAATAATCATGTCAAGGTCGTCGATCACGCGTACAGGATAGCCATATTTACTACACATAACACATCTCACCCAGCTTCAATAATCATGTCAAGATCATCGATTCCGTGTGCAGGAGAGCCATATTTACTACACTTAACACATCTCACCTAGCTTCAATAATCATGCCAAGGACGTCGATCACGTGTACAGGAGAGCCATATTTACTACACATAACACATCCCACCGAGCTTCAATAATCATGCCAAGATCATCGATCCCGTGTACAGGAGAGCCATATTTACTACACATAACACATCTCACCCAGCTTCAATAATCATGTCAAGATCATCGATCACGTGTGCAGGAGAGCCATATTTACTACACATAACACATCTTACCAAGCTTCAATAATCATGCCAATATCATCGATCACGTGTGCAGGAGAGCCATATTTACTATACAAAGCACACCTCACCCAGCTTCAATAATCATGTCAAGGTCGTCGATCCCGTGTGCAGGAGAGCCATATTTACTACACATAACACATCTCACCCAGCTTCAATAATCATGTCATGGTCGTCGATCCCGTGTGCAGGAGAGCCATATTTACTACACATAACACATCGCACCTAGCTTCAATAATCATTTCAATGTCCTCGATCCCGTGTGCAGGAGAGCCATATTTACTTCTGATAATATATCTCACCCAGCTTCAATAATCATGTCAAGGTCCTCGATCCCGTGTGCAGGAGAGCCATATTTACTACACATAACACATCTCAATCGCCTTCAATAATCATGCCAAGATCATCGATCAAGTGTGCAGGAGAGCCATATTTACTACACATAACACATCTCACCAAGCTTCAATAATCATGTCAAGGTCGTCGATCACACGTACAGGAGAGCCATATTTACTACACATAACACATCTCACCAAGCTTCAATAATCATGTCAAGATCATCGATTCCGTGTGCAGGAGAGCCATATTTACTACACATAACACATCTCACCTAGCTTCAATAATCATGCTAAGATCATCGATCAAGTGTGCAGGAAAGCCATATTTACTAGAGTAAAACCCGCATCGTACGCTGTTTGAAAGTTTGTTGTTTCATGATTTGTACGAAATTCACTAAGGTATGTGGACTGTTTTGCTATATATTCTGACTGTGTAATGAGGAAACTGTCCAGTTAGCAGATTCATCTTGGGAATTGGCGTGACGAGAAATATTGAGAAGGTTACTGTTCCAGTACATTACGGCAGATGGGTATGCTTATTCTGATATTCACAAAGTGAATATATACACAATTGGTCTGTATTTGTTCATATTATAAATGAGAAGTTATGTAGAGATATAATTGCTATTTTGAGATTGACGGAACGTCGACTATGAGATGCTGTTTAAACTGCCATGAAACTGCACAGACAGTAAGAATTTAATGAACTTTTATCATATATTGATAAATCTACCATGAAACTGTTAGATAGTAAGACATTTATGTATTGTTATAATGTATTGATAAAAACATGAAATTGATAGATGGTAAGTAATAGATGCCATGTCATTACATATTTGAGTAACTAGTAAATCTTGAGTACATATATATTGTAGCCGTTTTTTTTGACGTAAGCGAGGAATGTGTCCGCTACGTCAACGACGTATCTAGACGTGACAGGAAGTCCGCTGTTAGTAGTACCGTCTTAATGACAGCAACCCACACAATCGTCATATGGACGACTTGACGGTTCTGACGTAGGAGTACGGCCGATAGTAGGTTCGAAGCGATGTAAAGCCAGATACTCGGTATAGAGTTCTAGGGAAGATAACCAAAATATATAAAGCCACCGCTGCAAGGGACGAGTGATGCTCAATCTTCAATATTCCGGACGCGGTAGTAGTATCTTAAATACCATATTAGTGCATTTTTAAAAACAATGATATAAGCAGTTTGGATCGCGATAGACATTACGTAACGTGTAGGAGATAAATATGTGTGAAAAATGTGTATGACTTTGTTAGACCAGCTGTGTTTTATTTGGTGAGTAATTATTTTTAATATGTATATATTGTTTAATTGTATATTCGTAATTTTATCCGTGTAAAATTAGATTTGTAAATTTTACTTGTGTATTCTTGTTTTGTACCCTCGTGAGTTGTCGGCCCTTAGTCATTTTGCTACAGACATTATTCATCATACTAGTCTTCGTTATACGGTGGTTATTATTTGTATAATCAGCACAATTAATATGTGTCAAATTTTCACACACTTAAAAACTCCACTTTTTACAGTTAATTTTACCTTTATTATAACAATAGACAAAATACATCTAAACTGTTTAATAAAGACTGGTTGCCATCCCATGTCACCCGATTTTGTGGCTGTTCGTGAGAGTTAACTGACGTCTAAAAAGAACAAACATGATCTATTTTGAACCGTTTCTATTTACGAAAATGAAAAAATAGACCATACCTACTATTTGAGTCATACAACTTTGTATATTCATTATATTGCATACCACCAAGTAGCTGATATTTTGCTATTATCAAGCCAAATGCTCTGCCAGCAGATTGTGAGACAGCTTTAGCAGAAACATTATAATCTAAAAATTCATTTTAAGTAAGTCCCAATTAGATATATATATCATTTGTTGATAACATATTATCGCCACAATTAAACTGAAACTCTGTTCTTGGTTGGATCGAGGTCTATAATGAACAATTTTACTTTTAGAAACATTTATAGTCATATAATTAGAATTACACCATTCAAAATGTACATTTAACATTATTTGTCAGTCCAATTCATTTTCCGCCAACAAAACAATATTGTCAGCATATAACAATAAGCATACTTTCTCATCTTCATTTATATTGATATCTAAACTAACACTGTTTAGTCTAAAAGCTGAACCATTTACAAAACAATTAAATACGATTGAAGATAAGCAACAGCCCTGCCTTAGACCAGTCGTAACATCAAACCATTTTGTAATAATTCCATTTACACGAACACATGACGACACAGATTTATACAGAGACTTAAATCAATGAGCGGTATACGTAGACAAGTTTCTTTTAATCCGTGTTTCAACTAAATAAGTCAGGGATGATAAATGATCTAAAGTACTCCTTTTCATTAAAACTATTTTGTTCATCTACAAGTTTATCATTTTATTCTATCCAAAATGACAATCTCTGGTTTAAAACAGAACAATACAATTTATACATTACAGGGGCGAACGGTATATCTCTGTATGATAAAGGATCTCTTAGTTCTGTGTTTCCTGACTTTAGTATAGAATTAATAATGCCTAGACCCCAATCTCTCGGAACTATTCCAGCTTCAAAACACACATTAAATAGTAAATGTAGAAGAGAAATAGCAGTATTTTTTAAATATTCCAAACGACAAAGTGTCAATACCACTGGCCTTGTCACCCTTAGCACTAAAAACATCCTTATGTACTTCTTAAAGTGATATATTAGAATTCAAGCTTGATATAAAAGCGTTTATACCTGAGGGGTCAGATTCAGCTTTATCACCCTCCTGGTTAGAGGTTACATAATACAAATCTGACAAAAACATGTTTTCCATTGATCCAAAACTAATTTTGTGTCCCTTAAGATATCAACGTTGTCAGAGGTATTTCTTTTTCTGAAAGGCTATACCAACTTTCCCAATAAATCTCAAAAATTCTGGATTATTAGACTGAACACTTGAAAGTAGATCATTTTACAACTGAAACCAATAAAGTCTTTTGTCTTTTTGCACGTGTCTGTTAAATGTCTTACGCGACGAAATAAACTCATATCTTAACATTTTCTTTTCACTAATATTGGTGCATTGAATATACAAAATTTTGTTGGTACAAACTTAATTCCATAGCTCAGTTAACAACAAATGCCACCATGGTTTCTTAACTTTTCTTTTTTTATTATATGAACAATGTACAAAAGTATATACTATTGACTGTAGTTTATCAAACATTTCCTGTTTAATCAACTTACACAATAATGAATTTGACTATTTATATCTTGCTCAGTTCGTAGTCGCTGTTCTAATTCTAAAACAGTATTATGTAATTTATGTACAATATTAGTGCTACATAAAAAAAAATCAGACATAATATTGTGAACGTCAGTTTTTACCGCGTCACAGTTCAATTCTGCTGTAACTTTGATATTCAAGGTATAAATAGAGTGGTCCGGTAACTATAGCGATATGCGACCTAGATTGTTAACGATATCTGACATTAAGATGACATTGAAATTAGTAAAAGAATTTATATCTTCATGACTAACGAGACAGTAGTCGACAACGGAGCATCCCTGTGGTCTCACATAAGTATTATCAATTTTTTTATATAAATCCTACCATTTAGAATACATACATTACTGTTTATCAAAAAGTCTATTGAAACATTACCATATTCATTGCATGTAAAATCAACAATATTTCTAATTCATGATCATCAATTCCTTCGATAAAATCACTGTTTCCACCACATCTGCTGCTGTTCAAATCTCCACAGACAAAAATATTTCCATCTTCTTGATATTTGTCAATATTTGTTAAAATAGAGTCATAAAAAACAGTTACATCAATTTGTCTTCTACTATATTTTGGTGGCAAGTAACAAAAACATGGAAATATACAACTTTTATCAAACTTATGCTGAAGTTTCAACCACAAAACACCTTCTTTAGAGTCATCAATGACATCTATACAATACGATTCAAATAAATCAGTTTTGACAAAAATCCTACCCAATCAGAACCCGACCAGGCATTAATATGTATTTTACTTCTATTATGGCCATACCACTTATAACCCTGTATATTAAGCTGGTCAGCATGTACTAAATGAGTTTCGGCTATACCAATTATGTCTAAATTCAGGTGTTTAATGCAAGATTCACGTAAAATAGAGTTATCTGATTTAGAGTCTTTGTTCCAACCATTGACATTCCAAATACCCGCAACTACCTATCGTCTTCTCCATTTGTTTCCGCTGATGTTTTCATGTTCACTATGTATACCCGCACGGCCTGCTGTTCTCCATCTAGTGTTATTATCTCGTGATTCACGGTAAGATTCATTGGTAGTTGATTCCCGATTCACTACGCGTGTTATTTTTATCGCGATAGCTCCGCACATTATTGTTTCTTGTTTGTCTATTGTCATTTTTATTCACGTTATGTCTCTCCTCTGTTACCACGCGAGTTCCTTTTACAGAGATGTGTGTATCGCCTCTATGATAGGACTTGACAAATATTAAAAATATAATTCGGAAAATGACAAAGCTTTAATTTCTTTTTAATTTAATAAGTGATTTTCAATTACTTAAAACCTACGAAAGGAGAGCCTTTCAAAACTATATGACGTTAGACTAGACAGTAATTGATATTAGTAGAAGTTAAGCTATGTAAATATGTAGCACAATGTATGGAAGTAGTGATTAAAGAATCATGAGACAAACAAAGTTTCTACAATTTAATATTAATCTATAACTAATGCGTGATCGTATGGTGTTAAGTTTCTACATCTTAAAATAATTCCATAACTCGCGTAGCCGTATAGTGGTTGATTAAGCCCAGCCCTTTAGTCTGCATATTCCACAATCCTAACTTACCGAGCATCCCATTGACTCTCTTAACCCTACTAACCGCCGCTCCTAACCCCAAATAATAAACAAATAACTCCCTAAGAGCTATCAACTCCAAAACTTACTAAGACTCCAAAACTTACTAAGACTGCAAAACTCCCCTCTGACAGAGTAACATGTTCTTTTATATCTCGTCTCAGAGTTCCTGGACGAATCATCAAACGCTACAGCGAGGTAATTCGCCGGGCGGATATTAACCTATGATTGGCAGCTCTTTAAACAAGTGTTTGACCTTATCCTTTAAGATACACTGGGTCAGGTATTCGGTGGTAATGTGAGGTAAAACACCTGGGGTGTTACAATATTTAAATCATTTTTTTTTCTATGATGGACTTTTAAAATGTTTAGATTATATTCAATATTTGATGTAGAATATAGACAATTGGAAAAGTATAATGTTGGCTGGTATAACGTCTTTGCGCAACAAATATAATAGTATATATAATAGCTGTCTTAGAACATATTCAATGATACATAACCCCTTCACCTGGTGGCACCATGTAGAGTCACCAGACGTTCCGCGTGTTAAAATTTGATCAGAACCGTTATATTGTACACATTTCTACCTTTTAATCAGTTATATAATATGTAATAAGAGTATTTTATGATTCTATGTACAATGGAAACTGGTCAGGTGAAACCAATACTATAATGTATATGTTATGAAATGCACGTGAATAGGCCCCACCCTAAAGATGGGCATTAAGGCTAGGAAATTATTTTAAAAAAATTATAACATTGTTTTTATCTGAATGTTTGGCTGCATTGTTACACTAGTGACAGCAACCGAAATTATGATCTTTGTATACAATGTCAAACAAGATGGCCGACCAGATTTAATATAAGCTTATAAAGGGCAAACTAAAAAATCATCTCCGATATTTATTATGTATTTTAATATCCGTGCATCAAGATAAATGACCACCAATACTTGTTTAATCTTTATATAGACTTATTTAAAGAATATGACACTTCGTTACAATGTATTTCAGATGTTGCCTTTTCAGAATTTTCCCGACATCGATTATCAACAACTGCAGCTTGGCCCCGCACCTAATTTACTGAACCATTTGCATTTCAATGTTGTTAGATTGTTTCCTTGGTGACCTTTTACAAAAATTTTGTTTATATTCCAATGTCAAACAAGATATGTTTACAATGGCTATGTTAGTGATACAATATTCTTGTCTTAAACTGGTCGAAAACGAAGAATTTCATATTTTACAGGCGGTACAACTATAAGGTAACATTTCTCATCTATGTGCTGCCTCAAGGACTCTACACAGTTTAAGGATTTAAACTACTGTATTGATGTTTTTCTCCACTATAATTGTGATTTTTTTTCTACAGCTTTTAACACAGTTATTGTGTTTGTGTTAAGCAAGATGGTTCTCCCGGCTAAACTAGCCAAAAAAGTCAGGTGATTCATTTTTACTTAATTCAATATTTTTAGATACATAAACATAGATAGCATAGATCCGATGAATGAACAAATGTTGTCAAAGAGACAGAATTATATACTACATTGCATCGATTTCATCCGTATTGTGACTTTTGTTTTAGTAATGATGGCGTTTAAAGTGTATCATAATATCATGAACGTTATAAAGATGACTTATTTTTTTATAATTAGTGTTTACGTACATACCGCAATTAGGTCAATGTACGTATATATTTAGTACTGCAATAAAACGTGTTTCACAAGGTCAATATAACAGCAATTCTAGTTAAATTAATGAAATACTGTAATGGACTTTACTCCGTTTTATTTTTTCTGGTAAACAAGGGTAGTTAAATTTGTTCTATAACAATTAGGTCTGCGTTGAGAAATTGAGTCCAACTCGCTCCAAAAGCTTTAAGTAAGAAAGTTTGCCAGTTTCTTACAAAAGGCCGATGGTTCTATTAAGACTCATTCTGAGGTCTCCCTTCAGTTATACTGAATATACCATATATAACCTGAAATCTGTTGAGAATAGCGTTAAATCCCATGAAAAAAACATTTCTCAAGGATACAATTATAGACTCCTATAGGTTATATAACAAACGACCTTATGGTCTTTACCATTAAAGTCCACGATTAGGAAACACTTTTGCCTTAAGACTTCACATTTTGTAATTATAATTTAGAATACGATGTTAAATGTTGTATAAATCATAATGAGCATTACATGAAACAAGTACAAATATAACATTTAAATACTTACTTTTTTGTTATAAACAATTGTAATATCCGTAAGCTGATTTTTCCTAATTTCCATGGAGAAATATAGTACATTTTCCTGTGTGTCGCAATATGCTGTTTCATAAGAAATAAAGAATACCAATAGCATTGTAAATATCTTAAAACTGCGTTGACAACATTGTAATTAAACGGTTATAAAAATTATTAAATAAACTACAAAAATGACAAACAAAATTTGTAGCCATAGGCATACATAATTAAGTTTAAACAGATTTATTTTAACAAAACTGTTATTCCTAGTACAGGTTACAATTATCAAGACAGGAATATTTGTATTTTTAACCATGATTATGACGTTGATTATAATTACATACGTGCAAACATAACATAACAATTTTTCATTCAATAATTAATCATATCAATTATGGAATTTTTATTAATTCATTAAGTTTTATACTTATTGATTGATTCGTTCATTCGTTCGTTCGTTCGTTCGTTCTTTCGTTCATTCATTCATTCATTCATTCATTCATTCATTCATTCATTCATTCATTCATTCATTCATTCATTCATTCATTTGTTGATTCACTCATTCATTATTCATTCATTCATTCATTCATTCATTCATTCATTCATTCATTCATTCATTCATTCATTCATCCATTCATTTATTCATTCATGCATTCATTCATTTACATTCATTGATTCGGTCGTTCGGTCATTCGCTCCTTTTCTTCCATAAGTTATTCAAATTTCCGTTCATTCTTTCATTGTTCATTCATTCATTCATTCATTCATTCATTCATTCATTCATTCATTCATTCATTTATTCATTCATTCTTTTATTCGTTCTTATGTTATTTTAGTGATTTATTACACTGATTCATTCATTTGTGCATTCAGTAATTCATAAATGCTTCTTCTGTCTTGGTATATGACATATAAGTCTATATATCGCTTGCCCCTCATCTGCATATCGTCTTACTAAGAAGAACATGTATAATTAGAAGAAGAGGGGCGTATCCGGAAATGAAAGCATGTACACTAAATCAAACTTGTATAAAACCGGTAACCCATTCATTTTCCTTTTCGAAACGAAAACCAAGGATATTCTGTAGATATATTACAGTTGTCTTATCCGAACATTAAATGTCACTTTAATTATTTAAGATACATTCACCAATAGTCATATCAAAAAATGCAGGTTACATGAAAAAAAAAGCAGTGGATGTATCATAGCTCCGTCTACATACATAACTATTTTTATAATTGAACATTTCTTTGTAATACATGATTTATATTGGTAAGTAATAAATAATTATACATTGTATTTATCGCCAGATTACGCATCTGTCGTCTGCAAGTCTGATAAGGAATTAGCCATTTTAGTTGATCGTTGATTGAGCGAATAATAATTGACGAGAGAGTATCAGTGTTGAATGATTTGTTGTCGTATTTAAAGCTGTTCCTTTATTTCCATATTTAATGACTTCCAATAATATATTATTTAAAATATTGCGTTACATAGTAGGTTTCTTAAAGTAAAGTGCTGTTTTTAAACATTCAAATTACGCGGTTAGATACCGAGTGTATCTATGATATCATAAATTATGATTTCTAGATATGCTGAATTTTATGTTATCGCCTCTAAAGAATAGATGGATAAAATATGACATGCTGTTTGATATATGTGTTTTGCAAGTTGATTTATTGTATTGCTCATTTTTTGGTATTGTGTTAAGTCAATAAATATCCAAAATGATTCAGTTGATTTACCTACCGTTTTCCTACAGTTAATGCTTTAAAACTTAATTTAATTTGATATGCTTTAAATACATGCATGTAAGTGGCTTCTCGTGTTGTATAATCGACTCAACAACTCTTTGTTTATCATAAGTACATTTTATTCACATAATTACAAAGTTCGCATCAGTTCAAAGTCACAAGCTAACATTTTTAAACTCGCTATTGCTCGTTTAAGCTAACCCTAGCCTAACTGACATGTTACTCTGTCTGTCTCTTAAAACTAACTGAGTAACTTAACTCTCCTAAAACCAGTCCCTGAATGAATAAACAACTATTCTATCATTGGTCAATTCATTTTTACTTTTCTATTGGTCAGTATTCTAATAACAGATGTTAAAGTCAAGCCCACAACATTAACGTGTTAACAATACATCAATATAAACCTAGGCTATCATTTATCTCCAGTAAACTGTCACCCTATCTCATTAAACTGTCATAGATTCAAGATTTCTTTGTTGGAAACTTATACATATAATGTTTCTCATTACATACATAAATTATACATACATTCAATATATTTAAGTATATCATATGAAGTATCTACAATTCTAACATCCCATAATGTTACACTCGAGTGGTGATATAATAAGTAAAAATATTTAAAAACAAGACAAAATCGTTATAAAGATGTTTCAATGTAGGAAAAGACACGTAAAGTACAATGTCTGCAGACAACATTCCTCGTTATTTTAAAAAAGTGTACGACATTACAGCATTAAGCTGTATTTAGTTTTCGACCAAAGCTACATGCAAGCCGTGATTTCTAAAACAAAACAAGAACAAACACCTCGTCCCTTTGATGTCACAACTGGTGACACTTCATATTAGTTCCATACTATATCATCATTTTAAAGCCACACATTCTTTATAAACAGGAAATATATCAATAGTATAATTTTAAGGTAAGTGTAGCTCATACAATGGTTATTCAGCAACAATCTAACCACGTATTACATATATACACAAATAGAAGTATTATATAATAATAAGTAAATGTACTATTCGAAACTATACATTAACATGAGAAAAGTTTAAACGGAAATGTAAAAAGTCGAAAAAATAATGTTTACTACTACAAAATATTATTAAGATTATAATAGGGATCATAAAGACTAGTTGTTCTCTTGGTAAGAAACAATACGAATAAAAGTGATATTGGAATATCCTAATGCAAAATAAAAGGACGAAAAACAAGAACTCGCCATAGAATTAAGAAATTGAAAGAAAGCGGGCAGCCATAATTATGGCACAGAACTACTTTCCAAATTCAGGGGGCTGGTTTTTGATACTCCAGATCCAAAATCAAAGACAATTGCAAGGACAGGCCAATCAGTCTTACATTTCACCAGCTTCTCTTGCACATACGCCACAAAATATGCATATGAGCATGATGAATAACGAAAACCCTGGTACTCCGATGATAAACAACGGCATACCCACTGGTTAAATACAAACACCAGACGACAAATATAGCGGTAGATAAACTATCGATGATAATTCAAAGGCTAGGCAGTATGAATACACAAATAGGTCAGCTTGATTACATACAACAGTCTGTAAACCTTATATCAATACGTCAAGACGATCTGGGGCAAAAAGTAGTTTCGCTGGAAAATCAATGAAGGACATTGAACAAAGCAGGGAGTATGACTCAAAGACATTAGAACTGTCAAAAATAAGTAAAACAGTATCTAGAAAAAACAATCCGAAAGTGAAGTAAAATCAATACTACCGTAATTGAATCACAAATGACAGAATTAAAATGTCACTAGTTCAAAATCAATTTGATGCTTTTCAAAGTTCCCGCGGAACAGAAAGAAACGGGCGTAAAGTGTAAAGAAAACGTCTTGAGCATAATGGAGGGCGTGATCGATATAGAAAACATGAAAATCGATACAAAAATCGGAAGTCCACAACGTTTATGAAGATATAAACCAGTGAAACCCGATCTATTGTTTTGAAAATTATGTTATTTCCCAGATAAAGAAAGTGTGAACCTAAAGGGAAAACCTTCCCAAATGAATTGCTACTGAAGCGAAAACTATTGGTGCCTTACTGAAAGATCTCATGATGGAGGTCTAGGATAAACAGATAAAGATTGGTATATTGCAGTATCATATATAGCGCAAAATTATCAACTGTACGTGACGTTTACGATATAGACATTTTCAAAATTTTGAAAGAGGATATCTTGTACATTAAGAACGAGGCTACACACTGTTGCTAGGCGATTTAATCAGTAGAACTGGGCAAAAGTTGGACAACATTGAGCACGACTCTAAACTTGATATAGAATATTACAACTTCTCAAATAATAAGCCAATTAAACGCGTTTCCATTGAACATGATTCAAACAGATTTGGCGATAATATACCAGACTTGCGTAAACATGTGAATTTTTGTAAAGCTAATGGGAGATTAGGAGATAATGGGAGATTTACATGTTTGACACATAACGAAGAAAACGTGGTTGATTACGTTTTAACAAATCATCATAATTTAAAATATATACACGAGTTTAAATCAATACTATAATACATTATCAAACCATCACATTTTCGTTGAAAGGAAATTATAATAGTGTAAGGGAGAAAACTCGTACTGTACAAATATATACAAATGGAACAAAGAACATAAAGACAGCTTCTTACACGATATTACTAGGGATATATATTTAATTGACGCTGTAATCAACAATAAAAAACTATCCCGATTGGTTAGGGGATATTATGAAATCATTCACTGATGTTGTGACGCGTAGAGCAGACCCACATTTTAAAAAATCATTCAAATTAAGAGATCATTGCGTAATTGCAATATGAAAGAGAGGCAAAAACGGTTTGGTGACGAATCTCAACGGAAATTTAAAGTGAATAATGAGATATTGCAGATATATTTGTGGGACCGTAACGCTGAAAATAGGAATAGTGTAATGCAAAAATACTACAAATACTTTATCCGAAAACAAAAACAGAAGCTTAACAGAGATCGTTTTAAAATCAATTACATTAGGTGGCGAAGCCCGCGCAAATGTTTAAAATATTCAAACATAAAACAATGAATGCGATCAGTCTGCCTTTAATGGATTTTAAAACGTAGTATCTCAATGCACACTCACGCTTTAAACAATATAAAAAGAAGGAATGATAATATAAACACTACAAACATGAGGTGAAATATACATCCATTATGAGCTATTCATACATTGTCTTCTTCTTATCGAATAATGTAAATTCGAACTAAACATTATTAATCAACCTGTGCTCTGTTACACGGCATTTTCATACACAGCCTCATTGTTAGTGTGTTGTTGTCCTGAAATACAAATATGATACGCATGTTACATGTACAATCATATAAGGACACAATGTGCTTGTCTATAAAACTGTGATCTTTGCCATTATATGGATTAATAGTATTGTCTGCTTTTATGCTGTAAAATATATTTTAAGTATTTAAAACCTGTATATAATGTTGTCTTTTATGGTATTTTATCGAATACAAAGTTATAGTAAAAGACAACATAATATACAGGTTTTAAAGAGTAGACAATAATACTATGTTGAACATGAAACAATGTTTTCAGTGTTATCAAAAATTAAAAACACATATTTTGAGTAATAGACAATAACTCGAGATGCCATGGCGACATAGTACTTTTTAGTATCACTTGATTATTTTCACATGCAAGTTGATTTCAGTTTTACTACGTGATAATTTTGTATCGTCCATTATGGATTTAAAAGTGTCATCGTATGACCATGACGAAAAAAGGTATATGTTGTTGTTGTAGTTGTTCCTCAACAGTTAACATGTTTAGAAGACCTCAATAGTCCTACTGATTGATATATATTGTTAATGTGATAGACAAATATCTGTTAGGAATAACATATATAATTCCTATTGTATAATATTGTTGATGGCAGAGCGATAAGAATAGCAAATCAACACTTGCATGATCAATGTCAATCGATATATGTATACACATATATATATATATTTCATTAATATCTAATAAACAATGTTGGGGATGAAAAATAAGACACTGTAATGATATTTCGATATTTATATATAAAGTTAATACATGTATACCTTGTTCATGATGCATTGCTAAATACTCGCTTTCATTGTGTGTTGCACAATGCAATGATGCATATGACCCCTCTCTGTAAAAACCAGCAACAAAACACATATATGATAATGATTAACCGTTTTCCGGAAGACATTATGATCAAGTTATAATTTAATGTAACATGTTATTCACAATGATATTTGCTTAATGAGTAGTTTGGTGTAATTTGCTTTCGTGTGCGCGTGCATATGTGTATGCTTGATTGCATATTTATGCATTATACCCAGTGTGTGTTATATAAATGTGTTCGTGTTTGTGAGTATGGTACGTATTTGTGTTACGTATGTTTGTAACTATACTTTATGGGACATTTAATTAAAAAAGTAATCTAAACAAATGAAAAAAGTAAAATATATAAATGTTAAAGTATTGTTTTAATGATCAAGCTGGCTTTCGGATATGTTGTATAGGATATTTATATATTCTGCTCAGTTTAATTAGAATACGGTACAGATGAAATCAAGCTATCATATGAATTATTAAGTGTGTTTGTAAATGTTTTGGTTAACCTAACGAGCTATATTTATTACATATGCTATTGACTATTTAGTCGGTGTTACTTAATTAGCAGTTTAACTTGACGGATGAAAGAAGATTACGTTTTGTTCCGCATTTGAAAGTTAAAACAATAGTATCTGTACAGAATCAACAAAAACATGTACTTACTGAGTTGTTGGATTATGTCTATTTGGAGACGTTTCTATAAAGAAATAATGTAGTGTATTTTATTTATAACTCTAAACAAAGAAGAACATGCGCTTTTTTATTTTTAATTCCTTGAATATAAGGAATTTCTACTAATTAGCAGTACAAGCTGTGTTTATTTCTTTATAGTATTACATATATGTACGCTTAAGACATTTGCCGTCCTTAAGTACATATTACACATTAATCAGTATACTAAACAAATGAAGATTTAAAATTAATATTGCTAAGAGAAGGGCTTTTAAAGTAAACATATAACATACTTTTATTCAAAGCAAGCCTATTAAGCATTTTATAAAACATGTTTTATTATATATCAGACTGTACCATACATAATAACCATTGTGTTGGTGTATAAAAACGACATGTGCATCTGGGTAGAACTACCGTTCTCCTTCAACAAGCAACATTTAGTTTCCATAGAGCGCTAATCTCGCTCTGACACTGTACCTACAACATCAGTGATAAGATTAAAATAATTTTGAAATTGATCCTTAAACGAAATAACACAGTTAGTATGACAAACTTGACATGGCATAGTTAGTTTTACCATGAAGTGTTCCAGTCCTTCTTCTGAACAAGAATATTGCAACTATAACGCCTTCAGTAAACAGAACGATGGCACCGCCCACAAGTCCGCCAATTGTTGGTCCAATATTCGGGCACGGGCACTTTTGTGTGGTTGATTCTCCTAAGAAATAGTAAAGACTTTGATATCGAGCAAAATTCCGAAGCAAAATGTATTTTAAAGAACGTATATGACTCCAAGACAGTAGTCATGAAACATTCAAATAAATAGTTCATTAAAGAGGAGTACACTCGCATATACATTTCAACATGGTGTCGTAAATAAACATTACAGGTTCAATAATATATACATATAACTTACATTTGTGTGTTTCAAGTATATTATTATAGTATAACTTTAGTATATGCGTTTTTTAGAAGCAACTTAATTTGATTTGTTTACTTTTGTATTTTCAACGAACTGCCTTTTTAATCCGATCAACAATCGCAATATACTACCTTTGTATTTTTTTAGTTCACCCTAAGACGTTAATTGTGTATGTAGTTACACGTGGGTACAAACACTTAAAACTCTATTCTATTAAGTTTCTTCTAATGTATAATGTGTGTTACTCGCCAGAGTAGAAACTTGTCACATTCATAAATAACACTTTGTTCAACGATCCACCACAAGTGAAATTACAAGTTAAGTAATATTTAGATAGTTTAGACAACCAAATCATTGACGAATCGATTCCAGTGAAATGTATTAAACGATTAGTGATGTAAAATAAGTTTATATACATTTATTTCATTTCTTAATTACATTGTTTCCGAAGAATGAAACATATCAAAATCCTTAGGAATTGACAAAAACATTTAATTTTCAAACATACAATATGTAAATATACCCTCTGAACCCTTATTGCCCGAAGTGATATATTTGATGTGACTAAAAGCAAATATCATACAGAGGTTTCCTAACTTGGCATGCGCAACCAAGTTCCGACTTAACTTCCGACTACACAGTTATGCCCCATTTTCCCACGGTAATATGATTCTTACGCTTATATATACGCATATGTCATTTGGTTTTGAACTATTTTCAAAATGGTTCGATATGGCAAAAGTTGGCATAGCATATACTGCAATAGCACATCACTGGTGTTAAAAAGGGACTTTTATAGGCTTTTAACATATGCGTGTATTTATGAACATTTTAGGACTTCTTTTTTAAAAAAAATCTCAGGGTGTCTTTTCACCCTCTTTACCAAGCTAGTTAACCTTCCAGTTATTGTGCATATTTATGTGGGTATAAGTTCCTGCTATGAAAAAAAATACTTAAACAATTCTATGTGGAATTAAATTTTACCATGGTTATCCTACACCTTATTTTATGTAGAACAAAGAAAAAAGTTCAACTGTAAAGTAAGATCTACACAGTTATGCTCATTTATTCCCAATGGTTACATGATTCTTACGATTAAAAAAGGCCTATATAATTTGATTTTGAAATATTTCTAAAATTGTTCATAGTGGTTGTGATTTCTTGCTGCAGATGAGTAGATCAAAAGTGGGCATAGCATGTACTGCAATAAGATATTACTGGTTAAAAAGTGATTTTTATATGATTTCAACATGTGCTTGCATTTATGAGCATTTAAGGACTTTTTTTTCAAAAAATCTCAGGGTGTCACTGCACCCTCTTTAAACAAAATAAACAACCTACCAGTTATTGTACTATGAAAATCAAATACCTTATTTTATGTAGAAAAAAATCCCAAAAGTCAACTGTACAGTAAAATATTAAAGAGGGAGAACAAAGTAAAGTCGCAATATGCGAAGTCCAAACCAATAGGACAACTTAGTAATTCATCAATAAAATTATATTTTGCAATTTTTTCCGTTACAAAAATGTTTCAACGAGGAAAGAATTATTACATTCTTACTAGAAGCTGTATTTGCAATGTATATTTGTCCATATAGTATGTTTAATATTTGGGCATAAGTGTTCGTACTATTGATGTTTAACGTGTTAACTGTATTGTAGCATTACAGCTTTACATTATATATTATCTTCCTAGTTCCGTATAAACCTCTAAATCTTAATTTGAACTGTCTTTATTTCCATACCATACTACAATTTTATAACACACTATGGCATTATCATCTAAAATATATAACACTTTATATTTCCGGATAAATAATTTACTTCAAAGGATATTCTCTATCAATCAATTCTTATTCGAAACTGTAAAGCATGCACATGAAACGGAAAAGGTAAAAATATGTATTTTAACAAAAAAGTTTAACAAAATTCAAACACGCATTTAATACAAGCGGAACAAGAAATTCTAAAATGCACTGCAGTATTCTGTATAGTATCAAGAATAAACTTAAATTGAAGGACATTAGTTTTTATTAAATGTTCATACTTTTAACTCGTGTCTCTGTAATGGAAATTATCGTAGTGGAATTGAAATTCACCGCGTTTCACTAAGCGTCACAAATGACTAAAACAATTATTGCATATCAAATGTTTCACCGCAAATACATTTTACAAATAATGAAGCATTATGACATTTTTTTCGAATCATTTGTTACTCATCATTATGTAAACGAGTTAGTATTATTTGAAATCATTGAAACGTTCACTATTATTTATCGTTGCAAGAATGTCATAAAGCACATTGGATACCAAATGTATTTTGATATTTACTTCTTCTACTTCGATTAACTAAATGTTACATACTGTCCGTCTGTGATACTGTTTTCTCAACTATCATCTCAACTCACACTCGCTTCCTACTGTTTCAATGAATGATGTTAATATCACTTGTTATAATGTATTGGCGCATGACTATTTAAATATCCCTCTTCCAAAGGAGCAAATGTTATATTTTTAACAAATACCTTATACTAATATATGGAAGCTGTTTTATCTAGGATAATTTCGGTCAATAAGAACTGAATTATTTAATAAAATTGTATGTATTCATCGAAGTCTTCAATTCACACAGAGTCCTTTGTTCTATATATCTAACATACATATTAAACAATATCAATAACACCTGCTTTGTGTACACAGGCGGTGAGTGTAGTAGCTGACGTTTCCTGGAATATATTATAAATAAATGGCTATGTGAACTGCGCTTACTGAATATCGTTAAACTGCCTATGAAGTAATCCACGTTTTTAATAGTTAATAGTCAATTGTTACAAAAGTATTTATTAATGCATAAATACAGAGCAGCTGTTTTAATAGCAATACAATCAGCACAACATTGTAAGCAGTAATCTAAACAATATCATATAGTATAGGCCATGCTTTTTATTGAAATTCAATATGAAATTGGCACCTCTGAAATAGAATAGTCGTGTTTGTTTTACTTAATTACAATTCGCTATTACACACATGTTTTTGGACTAACAATATACATTATTAGCTAAACTCTAGCAGTAAACTCGTTCTCAAAGATAGTATTACATATACATAAATGTTATGATGTTACATGATGGAAACACAAATAAATACACAATTATGTAATTAATTTCATTAGTTGGTAAAAAATCTACACAAAACAATTATTTATTAATAGCGAAAACTGCAACTGTTACCTTTGTAATAATATCATTATATACGTACAATATGTTTTTCTTAGAATAAACGTTAAATTGTGACGGACGCTTTTTTATTTGATAAACTTACCTGTGGCAGGTATCTCTGAAATGGATATTATCGTAGTGGAGATTACTTCATTGCAATTCACAAATCGCCACATGTAATAACAAACTACTATAGCCATTCTGTCATATAGTATATTATCTCTAAATAAGTATGTCCCTACCCTCGTAGTTGTTTTAATGACATGGTAAGCATTGAAATCGTTTGAAAGATTCACTATATTGTGTCGTGTATTGTTATATACCGGTGAAAACTCATTATTATCAATGGTGTATATGTCATAAAAATGGCGTTGATACATGTCGAAATTCTTTTTTATTATGTACATGTAGGTAGAACAACATCTCTTTTATTGTAATGATATCAGCGTATAACAGTAAATTGTTATCAAAAACTAAACTTATATTGTGGTGGATGTTTTTATTTAATAATCTTGCCTTGGTATCTCTAAAATGAAAACTAGAGCAGTGGCAATTGTATTATTGTCATTCGCTATTGCATTTTGTCAGCCCAACAATAGCAACTATATAATAACTTTTTCCTAAAAGTATAGTAATTAAAAATGAAAAACATATATATGTTTCAGTGTAATATCTGAAAGTGAACATGCCTTTAGGTTACTGCTTCGAAAAATGGAACAAGCGCATGTCGCAAGACCGACAAATGCAATCATTTCACAAAAAAGTTGACTTTGGCAAAGACTACGTAATACTTGCACGCCCACGAATAGATCACGTAGTGGGCGTCAATGCATAACGACTCCCAGGCAAGACCGTACCATAAATCTAGTTTACCTACGGAATTTGTTCCCAACTGCTGTTGAAACCGCTCTAAACATACCTGGTACACACAACAACATACACTGTGTGAGAGACAATAGATCATGTGTTGAAACACCTTTAACACCGATGATGAAGGCCATTGTGTCTTCTACTTGAAATCCATGTATAGGGTTCTTAGTTACACAATATATAGCAATCACAATTGATGGTTTATTCCATTTAAATACAGTTTTGGTCTAATATTCAGTTTATAATAAATGTCGGCGTACAAAACCGTCTTCACGCAATTGTCTGCAATTCTATTTTTTACCGCTCTGCGATTCTATAACAAGACTCATTCCTGTAAACCATACCTCTGTGTTATGTAGGTCACACTAAGTTTAACTACCTGTTGCTAATATATGCTTCTACCTTTTCTAAAAACAACAAATGCATGGGATACTACCGTCATATGGATTATGGGCGCGTGGTCGCGCGCATTTGTAGTGTATATAGTTAAAAGTTTTAGTTTGTAATATTTTACAGTAGGTTTCTCAGTCTGTCTGCAGTATTTTATATATAAAAAATTGTTTATATTCTTGTGTTGTTGTTGTTTTGTTGTTTTTTTCTTTTATTTTGTCCTCTGATGAAGGCGTAAAGCCGAAAGCTAGCTAAGGATTTCCCGTTATAAGTTTGAGCACTGTAAAATGTTAATTAGCTCTTCTGTATATATATATATATATATATATATATGTTAAAAAGAAATAAAATATGTTTCAACTAAACTTCATTGCATTTCAATAATCATCATTTTTTGTAATAACAAAATAGTTAGTGTAGAAGTAATTGCAGACCTGTATGTTTCGTAAAATATGTGGTTTAAAAGACAAAAAAACAAAACATTTTAATACAATGAATATGAATACGTAATGACCTGAAAAAATGTGGTCATTCTTAGAAACTGAAACACATAGTCATAGCACAGGCTGGTGTTTAAAGAGACAAAGTCCGTCATTTTTAGGATTAAATTTTTAACACTGATTATCTAAATGCTGTATAGATAAAGCTATTTTATGAACTTTTTGTTCAGAAACGTGTTCTTTTCTGCTTCTGTAACGTGTTGTTGTCTTCGATTAAATCGCGTCCCGCTTTAACTGCAACAACAATAACTGTCCTAAACTCGATAATTCCCGAGCGCCAGTTGAGTTGGAGGGCATGAATATCAAGGAAGAGACTATCGGTACGACCGTCGTGTCGAATACTTTTCTTATTGGTACGATGATGCTTAATTGAGAGCAATAACAAGTTTGTAATTTGTACAGCTGCAGTTAGGTTTTTATCGGCAAATATGGATAAACAACAACATATGCAAGTTTTTATTCAGAAAATACCTTTTTAATACAGCAAAATAACTAAATCACAAGCATAACGTCAACAATAAACGTTTTGAAATATATAGTTTTATTTCCAAGGAAACAATTAGGTTGCGTGAGCAGCAATTATTAATACCTGCATTCCGGAATATGTAGACAAATTATAATTGGTGCAATATATAACAATGTACCGAAAGCCTCAAATTTTGAAAGTTACTTCGATGCCTGTGAAAAATCCATTAAATGAGTAACAAGTTCTATGTACCACTCAGACAGTTTGTTGTTGGACTACTAAATAACAACTAAACGCAGTAACATACAAGATAATCATACAGCGGAGTAACTCATGAATATGTGGCTACGCCTTAAGCACCGGCCGGCAGTGGCTGTTTTCTGAATAAAGAATCTGACACTTGCTGTCAATTCATACAGAATTTCATTGAACTCGTCCAGGAAAATCGTTAAATAACATTATGTATGAAATGACGAGTGTCAGATCTTATAAAGACCTAATGTTAGTTAATGACATTGAATTCCGAAGATTTTTTTTGTGGGGGTGGGGGTTGGGGTGGGGGTAGGGGGTGAGGAGGAGGGGGATGGAGTTGATGTTTGAAAATAAAATTATGCCAGATTACTTATCTATCACTTTATGTGCAATATATTAACTTAAATGAAACAAAACTGAGTGTTACATGTTTTTGAAATAAACTAATAAATATTGATGAAATACAATTCGCCATTGAACGTACAATGTTTATCTAATATATTTTAAAATGAAAGTACGCATCTTGATGTTGTTTGTGTTTTTGTAAGAATATTATACCTTTTATATGCAATATAGAGCTAAGAAATGACTAGTTAATATCCACTCTCTCAAACATCGTTTGTCAGGGTATAAATATGAATAACAGTTACCGCAGAAAAAGACAGTTATGTAACAACCATTAAGTAATAAAAGCTTAAACATGGTGCTAAAACATATATCTTATCTTACATTAATAGTATTTTGACATTGTATTTAAGTATGCAACTTAACTCAATACATATATATGCTCATTTCGATATGTTGATAAGGGTGTACATATTGATAATTTGTATATTTTATAAGGGTGTACATATTGAACATTTTTATATGTTTATAAGGGTGTACATATTGAATATTAGAATATTTTATAAGGGTGTACATATTGATGATTTCTATATGATTATAAGGATGTACATATTGAACATATATAAATGTGATTGATCAGTCTCCCATATTTCGTGAAAGGTTTCTTTCATTGAGTGTTTATTGTTTAATAAATGATAGTATATTTGGTATCATAAGTGTACAATAACACAAAACATACTTTAAGGTAATAATACGTGTAATCTGTAGCAATATAAGACATGTTTATGGTTTGGATGCGATACGCACTTGCATGAGAGAATGACTTAAAATTATAGGATGTATTACATTTGTAATTGTTGTATCAAATCAAATTTTAGAATTTTTCATCTCTGTTAGCAAATACAATTATTCGAAAGTTGAATTAGTCTTACTTGAAACTTAACACGTGGCACTTTGAACTGTTCTCCAACTGATCACAGATACATATAGCTAACATAAATGTTATATTAGTTGCATTGCAATTTTATTTTCTATTTAAGCATTATGTTTGATTTCAATTGTCTTTATGACATTTCAATAACATTTAATAACAAACATGAAAATATCCTTACTCTGCATGTAGAATTGCGTAATTAATTAATTTATCCAATTATTTACCTTTATCGCATTTATTTCCTTCCCAACCTGCATTGCACTCACATTTGCCATCAGTGTGATTACATAAATTTCGATCATGACATCCATCGCTGCACCGTGAACTACAATTTTCACCATAGTAACCAGCACCACATTCTGCAAAATAATTCCAACTGGGTGTATTAAGATTGAAACCAAATTTTTATTTTGAAAAGGAACAAAAACGTCATAAATATATCAAATGTGTTTTAATGTTTACCAAATAGCACGTATATATCTACAAACAGGTACCTATTAAACCTCAACTAAGTATGTTATTCTAGTCATAACTTGATGCACTTATACGCGATGCCAGTAACTAACAATATAAATTAAAGTCAATGTTAATGGTAAATGTATATTGAGAATAATCAATTAACCTATGTCTTATATGCAACCAATCAAGTTACGCCCATGTCATTAGATAGTATAATTTGGAGTAAATATCGTGAAATATTTTACAATGGGTGTCAGAGTTTGTACTATTACCAATAAACACTGGATTCGATGTTTTTAAGGTATCAACTTTTAAAGTCAATATTCTTTATTAATGCACGGCGGGAGTTAATCCAAATAACTAGCATACACTGAAAATACATGGCATTATCTAATACGCATATTGAATTCAATGTCATTAACTAACATATAATGAATCAATGTTAATTACCAATATGCCTTTGGAATCTTCTTTACATCAACATTTTGTATAAATTAATTTATTTGTAAATGGCTATATTTGTTGTAGTGTATTCTTATTTACATGATGACTACCCGATATATTTATGTTCGGACAATATATGCAATCAAAGACAGCGTGATGGCCAAATCTATGTTTTATGCATAAATACAGAACATATTTTGATTGGCATATCACTAACCATAATATGAATCGTTCATCTTTATTTTGTTATCAGGTAATCTAGTTTGTTAGTTTCTACATTGGTGCTGTTAATGATATTTGGTTGTTTGTTAAATAAAGCTTAATTGAGAACGTTTTAAGTTATAAAGTGACGTGCATTACAATTGACATTTGAATAGATGTTATTTTTAACTAATTTAATTCACAATTTACTCGTATATTCATGACCAATAACAAACGGCATATCATAAACCATCATGCAAAGTGTGTGTCTTTTCAGAAGACAAAATAGCTTGAAGAGAAATTGCAACTCCATACTACCTTGATCACACAAAATACGGTTTCTGTATCCTGGTTTACATCCACCAGCACATGTCCCAGTTGCTCCATTACAAGGTTCATTCAGACACTGACCACATGTGATAACGCAGTTGTTACCCCACGTGCCGTGTGCACACTCTGTTTACAAAAAGATTAATACTCCATTTGGAACATAAAGTATATTGCGCTTAACACTCACTTAAGTATAAACGATAAATAATTGTGTGACCATTAAATCATATGGCATGGAACATAGAAACAAAACCACAAATAGCATATATAATCAATCATCTTGAATCTCTGCCCGGTCAAAGTCTCCGTATAGATTGATACACCATTGCGTCTCATTGTTATTTGTCTCTCATTGTTGATTCAAGTTGGAACGTTAGCAGTTGTGGTGTACTGGAGTACTGGTTAATATTCCAGGATTCCAGGTAAAATGGCTAAGTTAACTGATCGCGTATGTTAGTCATTAAGGGTATAGATATAACGCTTGACAATAAAGAAAATGCCATCCTCAACCTACCCAAATATCTATTATAACTAACAAACAAAGGTATTCTATCATTATCTTTATTTTGTATTAAGAGAAACATAATTGTTAATTATAAAGAATACTATAAAAAATAGAGTACTTCAATGTATTCGTACTTTATTGACGTGCAATACACATATTTTAAATTACGCTAACGTTTCATCTCCCAATGCTAACCATGTCCTATATGTATGTAATAGTATACCATTTAGGATTGAATATTTCAATGCAAACGACGCAAGAATAAGGCAATACGTCGTAATACTACCCTCGATAGAGACGTGTTGATTACACATCATCTTTCATACTTTCAAGTTAGTTAAATCTGCACCATTTTTTTATAATGCGCTTGTATTCAGTCATACCTTCGTCACATCGTTCCCCAGTCCAGCCCGCTTTGCAAGAACGCCCACAAGTTCCGTTTATATGGTTACAATATCTGGTACCACCGTAACAGTTGCTACTACATATTTCCTTACAATCGTCACCATAGCGATCATCGCTGCATGCTGGAAAATAAACAGAAATTTGTAAACATATGGATTCTCATTTGCCTTTTCTACTCTTTCGACAATGAACACAATAAAAACAATTTTTAATTTTACCATGGTGTGGCCCTGGTTGAAATATACATGATATCAATTATTAGAAATATATGTATATGTAAAACTCTTAACCCTTCCTAAATATAATATTAAACATTATCATTTAATATAATGCACATGTTGATCATTAAAACTGTAAACCTTCCAGAGAGAAATATGTTACAAAAACAAATCTGGAAACATGTGCCCGTTTGTTAACCCCGAAGTTAACTTTCAAACCAAATTTATATTCTATTGTGACTCAACACTATGTTAGTAAATCGTATACATTATAATATATATGTCTATATATATTATATTAAAAAAACAGCTACAATTCCAATAAATATAAACACATATAAACATAACTTGTGTGTTGGTATACATTTATTTTATCTAATATGTTTACAACTGATGCTGCAAGTTTATGCCACTTTTTCTATACTCTTGTTTTCATGATTTTCCGGTTTCATTGGCTCATTATGTTCTGGTTTCAATTTGATATTGATGTGCTCATAATATTCCGGTTTCATTTTGTTCCGGTTTCAATTTGATACTCATGGGCTTATAATGTTCCGGTTTCATTTTGATACTCATGTGCTCATGATGTCCCTGTTTCATTTTGATATTCATGTCCCTGTTTCATTTTGATATTCATGGGTTCATAATTTTCCGGATTTATTTTGATACTCATGGGTTCATAATGTTCCGGTTTCATTTTGATACTCATGGGCTCATTATGGTCCGGTTTCATTTTGATATTCTTGGGTACATAATGTTCCGGTTTCATTTTGTTACTCATAGGCGCATTGTGGTCCGGTTTCATTTTGATACTCATGGGTTCATAATGTTTCTGTTTCATTTTGATATTCATGGGTTCATAATGTTCTGGTTTGCAAATTCCTTTTTTGTTTTATTGCACTATTTATTGCAGGAATTGGAATTGTCAATGACATTTTTGTAGTTTATACTAATTTATTTTAGAACACAGCTGATATTATTTAATGTAATAGCTGAGTGTCTTAAATTAGGAGGACAGATTTCATGTTAACGTCAATAGGATTGGAGTTGATTACGAGCTATCGCTTATTATATATGTCACGTCTTCGGTATTAATAGATACAAAGATATATACAGTCAAAGCTGTGTAAGCTGCCACCTGTCTTAATAAGCCACATTTTCTACTTCCCATTTCTATGCTTTCAGAGCATATTAACCTGTATTCAGCAACAACCTGTCTTAAAAGGCCACTTTTGCTATTTCCCTTGACTGGCTGCTTAAGACGGGTTTGACTTTACATACGTCGGCTATTGGGTGGCTGATTAAAGAGGCTCCACCTTTATTGCCAATATATTATCATTATTGGCAGTAAAACTGCCCATTGATATCAAACATCATTTATTATGGATATTCTGTTCGATAACTTATATTGTATTGTGTGTGTGTAGAACAGTCTATACTTTTGTTGACCAAATACTAAAGAGCACCCAGCGATAAAATCACTTTGTGGCCATTATCTTGTTTTGCTAAAACATTGACAAAAACACGAAATATGCCGACCTGTCTTTCAACCATTATGTTCGAACGAAACATTGATCTTTGTGATTCAATAAACCTTACATCATTTACTGAACAGAAAGTCAAAGGTTTTGCATCTTTATGCTGTTGTGGAGGATTTGTCGTTTGGATTCTACACTTCCTTTTGAACGATTATTTTCTTGTTATTTAATGAATTGCATTCGTTACATATGCGAAACTTTTCCATTAAAATACAATTGACATTGCTTGGCTGATCTTTATTATGAGATTTTCTTTAAAATTGACATCTAATACATCGGCGCTTTAAAAGTACTTTTCGGGTTTTTCATAAGATCGGCGCTTTTAATCTGCTTTCAGTTTAAAATAAAGTGCATACTTAAACAATGTAATTTGTCATTTAAATGGCTGCAAATAGATTGCTCATTTGCTGATTATATATAATAGCATTTGTATAAAAACTGTAACCCCGTGTAATTTCAGTTGATTGTAAGGTTTCATTTGACACAGAAATCATTCTTAGCTCAATAGTGGCTTTTCTGCTACACAATCTGAAACATGTTTATTTGATTTTGAAATAGTATGCTGAGTGTCTTGAAAGAGCATAATTTGGAATAGAAAAGTTTTGGTTAACATTACTCTTTGCGCAATATTATAATAGTTTCATTCGGTGTTACATTAATGTATCATACATTGAATTGATTGGATAGTGACCGGTTTTACACGTCGGTTCTTGCCAACCTAGAGTACAACCAACCGGACAATGCCCATTACCCTTTTTATACAAAGCTCCACCTTTACAGTGTGTGCTACATGCCACATCCATATCCGTATGTTCTGTCTGCACATATTGGAAAACCATAGTTAAGCAACAAGCATAATTAATATCTATATGTAACACAATAAGAGCACACAATTAGCCAGGGCGTACTATTTTACTTTGTTGTCACTGTTTCTGTTTACAAAGTTACAAATATACAGAACTGCTTAAAACCAGACACAATGTACTAAATGTCCCACTAGAAAGTCGCGCCCCTTTATGGTGAATAAAACCTAAATGGCCTATGTAATTTGATTGGAAATAGAAAAGTGAAACATACAAAAATAAACAGAGACAAATTAATTATGAAATTGAACAAGTAAACATGAAATATTTAAATTTGAACACACCTACGGGACCAAATTGCAAAGATCTAATGACCGACAAAGAACTAAAGGAAACACTTAAACCATTTTTGCTCCTTGCGAAAATGATATGGCAAGGTTTAATCCTTGCCTACCAGAGTAGAAGTTTTATAACTTAACTTTGAACAATTAAGCTACTGTGGCAAGGATTAATCCTTCTGTCACAGAGAGGGTTTCGTATTTTGTGTTTTATCAATATAGTTACTTTCCAATCTCAAATGGCCAGGATTAATCCATGTCTCCCAGAGAAGGGGTTTCTTATTTTGTGTTTTACCAATTTAGTAACTACGGCAAGGATAAATCCTCTCACAGAGAAGAGTTTCGCATATTTTGTTTTATCATTTTTTCTACTTTCAAATATGCAATGGCAAGGATTAATCCTTGTCTACAAGAGTAGAAGTTTTATAATTTAACTTTTAACAATTAAGCTACTGTGGCAAGGATTAATCATACTTTTACAGAGAAGGGTTTCGTATTTTGTGTTTTATCAATAAAGTTACTTTCGAATCACATATGGCAAGGATTAATCCTGTCTCTCAGAGAAGGGGTTTCGTATTTTGTGTTTTATCAATATAGTTACTTTCCAATCTCATATGGCCAGGATTAATCCATGTCTCCTACAGAAGGGGTTTCTTATTTTGTGTTTTTATCAATTTAGCAACTACGGCAAGGATTAATCCTTCTCACACAGAGAAAGGGTTCGCATTTTTTTTATCAATTTTGCTACTTTCGAATATGATATGGCAAGGATTAACCCTTGTCTACCAGAGTAGAAGTTTCATAATTTAACTTTTAAGCTACTGTGGTAAGGATTAATCCTTCTCTCACAGAGAAGGGTTTCGTTTTTTGTGTTCAATATAGTTACTTTCTAATCGGATATGGCAAGGATTAATCTTTGTCTGCCTGAGAAGAAATTTCGTGTTTTGTGTTTTATAAATTTAGTTATTATGGCAAGGATTATTCCTTGTCTACCTGAGTAGAAATTTCATATTTTGTGTTTTAACAATTAAGCTACTATTGCAAAGATTAATCCTTCTCTCACGGAGAAGGGGTTTATATTTTGTGTTTTATCAATTAAGCTACTATTGCAAAGATTAATCCTTCTCTCACGGAGAAGGGGTTTATATTTTGTGTTTTATCAATTTAGTTATTTTCAGAGCTGATATGGCAAGGGATAATCCTTGTCTGCCAGAGTAGAAGTAAAATTATATTAATATTTTAATATAAAATATATATAATTAAATTATATCAAGCTACTACGACAAGTATTAATCCTTCTCTTTTATATGTTGTAGTTCATCAATTTAGATAAAACAAGCTCCCCGAGATGGTGTTTCATATTTTGTATATCAAATGAACTACTTTTAAATCTGATATGGCGAGGATTAATCCTTGTTTGCCAGAGTAAGAGTTTGTATTTTGTGTTTTAACTAATATAGGGTTACATATTTTGTCTTTCATCAAGTTGGATAATTCAAAGTCGGCAAGGATAAATCCTTGTCACCCAGAGAAAGGGTTGCATATCTTGTTTTATCAAGTTTGTTTCAAACCGACAAGGATTAATCCTTCTCTACTAGAGTAGGGATTTCATATTTTGTGTTTTATCCAGAGAAGGGTTGCATATTTAGTATTTCATCAATTTAGATAATTCAAAGTCGGCAAGGATTAATCCTTGCCTGCCAGAGAAGCGGTTGCATACATTTATATTGTGTTTTATCAATTGAGATATTTCCAAAATTAAATGACAAGGATTAATCCTTCTCTCCCAGAGATGGGGTTGCATATTTTGTACTTCATCAAGTTAGATAATTCAAAGTCGGCAAGGATTAATCCTTGTCTCCCAGAGAAGGGGTTTCATATTTTGTGTTTATCAACTGAACTACTTTTAAATCTGATATGACAAGGACTAATCCTTGTCTGCCAGAGTAGGGGTTTATATTTTGTATTTTATCAGTTGAAATACTTCCAAAATTGGTACAACAAGGATTAATCCTTCTATCCCTGAGTTGGATTGCATATTTTGCGTTTGATCAATTAAGAAACTCATATGTTCGATATCGGCAAGGATTAATCCTTGTCTGCCAGAGAAGGAGTTTGTATTTTTTGTTTTAATAATTAAGCTACTATGTGGTTATGATTGTGTTACCGGTTTTGATCACTTAATAATCGCTGCTAAAATATTTCAATGCAAAACGGATTTTGACACTAAATGCTTGTATTCAACGTTAAAATAACTATCAAATAATTATTTCCTACCAAAACAATTACAAATACATGCCCATTGACTTCACCATTCACGTTATCGAGCACATGATAGGATGATGTAATGTGTCAAACTAAAATGACACATGGCTTCAAAAGCACAAATAAATGAAAGCAGAGAAAACTGCATAACCTTTAACATGAATAAATATTTCTCAATAGGTTAATTTCATCATAATATCAATTAACTTAACAGCATGAGGTTTTTTAAAAAAAATACTTTTTATTTTTTTTAAAAATCATAGTAACCAAATAAAAACACTGATTTAAAATATATATGTCTTCTTTTTTATTTGCTACTTTATTATTTATTCTTTATATAACCACCTCTTCTTATCCACTTCTTATAACAAACTTTTTCAACTGTTTGCTTGTTTTTATTCTACATTTAAATGTGGTCCTGTACTAATTTTAATCTCATTCTTAAAAAAAAATCTATAAGAAGATCACTCGTCCGGAACCTCGATAATTTCTGACATGCACACGCAAAATATTTTATAACTTTCGACCTTGACCTGTATTGCATCAGTTTTCAGCAGACGTGTATGAAATCGATATTCGTAAACAAACCTAGCATTTGTCGAGGTTTTATGTAAACTGAAAAATGGACCTAGTGAGAAATACATTTTTTCAGGTCTGTACCATAAATTGACTTTCTCACTTCTATCGGAAGCATTATTTTTGATATTTTTCTTTGCATTCAATGACCACGTGGATACTGTTTGTAAATATTGCCAATAGTGTAGGAAGTTGAAATACGCGTGCGCGATATTCGTAATTCTGGGAAGTGATCGATTTCAGGTGACGCTCGAAAACAGGTTACGGCACCATACTTATTTTGTATTTCATCAAGTTGTATAATTCAAAGTCGGCAAGGATTAATCCTTCTCTGCCGGAGAAGGTGTTGCATATTTTGTTTTGGTTATTCAATGTATATATTTTGTAATAAATATTTATAACTGAAACTTGATGTTGTGTTGTTTTTACTATTTTGCAGGTGTCATATCTTGAAAAAAGACGAGGATTTTTCCTCAAACTTGTTGTGTGAGAGGATAAATCCTTGAGATTTTTTTCTAATTTAGGGAGGTCAGGACTCGACTTAAAGTTAAAGTTGATATATGGACCAACCAAAACGGCACATCTGAACCACCCCTTTTACACAAAATAGGTCCTAAAAGAGTACTTCATTGGCAAATCCCTATTTAAAATAAATTTTAAACAATATAATGACGTATCTACATAATGTAATTAACAGTCCACACAATATAATAAAGTATCTAAAAATGTAATGAGGTATCGACATAATGTAATAAAGTATCGACATAATACAATGATGAATGCACATGATACATATAAAATGGACCACATACGCCAGCAATGGCGTTCCATAGTTATTCTTCACCTTCGCCTTTCGCCTCGGGCACACTATACTATTCACAAGTTAGCCACAAGATTATCCTCGGTAAGGTAATCAATCAACAAAGTGATATTTGTCCCTTAGGCAAATGTTTTACTTTTCGACATATAATATGGCTGCTACTACACGTGATCATTTAATCAGTACACCTTTGTCTTCGATAATATCACTATTATTGTTAAATCTATTAAAAATAAATTAAAATGTTTATCTTATCACAATGTATGTACTTTCGCGCGCACACACACACATATACAATTCTCAACATAGTATACAATAGTTCCACCATAAAATTAAAACAAATACGAGCGCCAAAACAACAAGTCTTCACACTTTGCGCTTGGTCTTATAAATAAAAAGAATCGGAGCGGCATGAAAATAAGGAGGTGGTCGGGTATTATAATTTAGCAATTAATAAATTATGGCCTATGCTTTTTATCCATTTTAATAATTATTTTATTTTTAAGACATTTATAGCATTTATTTCTGACATATTAACTTTAAGATGATCTTCTTTCTCCAGATCACATATCAGCTTTATCTCTCTGTTGAGATCGGCATCCTGCCTCCTTTATAAGAACTTAACCAGTTACGTACAAAGAGAGAATAGTAATAACAGAGACTTTATTTCAAGACGGTTACTCAATAAGTATAATATAACGGGCAATTATCTCCCTTACGTCCCTCGAATATATGAGTTTTGAACGCTCTACTGGCTCATAGTGGCCATAGCACTTTTTGAAATTTATAATATTAATACTCTTTGGGGTTCGTCTTAACCCCTAATTGATAAATACCCCCAACCACACCCTTACTGAAGAAAAAAACTAATGACTATGATTACGAAATATTTCAAATTCCCATACCGGTTACCTGTAATATATATATATATAGTTCCAATACAGATCTTAAACATCCCAGTCCTTTGAATTGTCAAAATTTCAATCATCCACTCATAGGGATATGCTATGAGCAGACAAACATAGACATTTCTTGTACACAAATCCATTACTGATGTAAGGACAATACATCTCATAATCATATGAACACATATGACAGAAATGGTATTAAGAGGAGGATTTTTAACCATTTTGTTGTCCTTAGGCCGTTTTAGACATTCCATCCTCCATGATATATTCGTTTTCACAACAGTAAGCTCCAAAGTTACTGTATTTCTAATTATTTAAAACAAATTATATACGAGTATTTCAACCGATATGCAATATTAGAATATTCAGTGTTACAATAATAATATAAAGCGCATAGAATGTATATGATACAGACCGGATTTACACGTCGGTTCTTGCCATCCTGGATCACATCCAGCCGGACAATGCCCATTACTCTTGTCACACACAGCTCCACCTTTACAGTGCGTGCTACATATCTGGCTACATCGGTCTCCGTATCTTCCGTTGGCACATTCTAGAAAACCATGGTAAAGCAACTACGGTAACTAATATCTATATCTAACACGACATGAACACACAATAAAGCTGGGTGAGCTAGGATTGAAGATTAAGGATGTTAGCTTATTTTATTCTGTTGTCACTTTTTCTGTAAACAATGATACAAAGATATACACATGTACTTGTACTTTAGATCATTTAATTTCTTTTAAGATCCAAAATTTTATTTATACAATTTTTCTATCAGAAAAATGGAGTAGCAAAACCGTAAATAAATCTATTGCCTTGATATGTTTCTCTGGAAACACAAACAGAACATATTTTGTAAACAATAAAAACGCCAAGATACCTTGTTACAAGGTTCACCTTGACACGTACCACATGTGTGTATATACATTTTCATCCCGCTTTTCGGTTGTACACTGTGATTACAACAACAATAAAACTTACTTTCTTGACACCCGGTCCCTGTCCATCCATCCGAACATCCAGATGTACAATTACCACTACTGCTATCACATTGCTCCTGAACATCTCTACAGTGGCAAGTCTTGTCACATGCTACACCAAATTTCCGTTGACCAGCTGAATCAACACTGCATTTTGAGTCTGTTGCTATGAATAAACAGATACTTGTATACCAGGATTCAAAACTATGGGGCACAAACGACTCATATACTTATTTATATATCACCTTTGAACGTTCATGTTTGATATTTGTTCTGATATAGAATCGGGGAAGGGGGTATTAAAAATATCACAAAACTAGTGATATAATGAACGTTATTTATATGATAGAGCAATCCAAGTGAATATCAGTCTGTATTTTCTATATATTATTACTCTTTCTATCAAAATAAGTGTGACACCACAAGTTTTATGAAAAGAACATAAAATATTTCAATTAGTGGTACATTGAGGTTACTGAATATGGCTATAATAAGTTCATACGTGCAGCTATTGATTTGGAATTGTTGTGTATCGTAATTAATAGAGATATAATTCAAAACTATATGTTAGTGTTGTTTTGATCATGCAAAGGTAATAAATCATTTGGTACGTCTACCAGGACTAGTATGTACATGTCGACCTAATTCGTAGACACAGTTAGCTCAAATAAAAATGGGTCGCTTTGAAAAGAAATACAAGAATTTTCAGTTTTATCCCCGATAGTGATGTCAGCTTTCTGATCTCATTTCGAATTTACAAAAAAATCTGATCACTTCTTTATTTATAACAGTTATCGGAGATCTGATTTCAAATCAAAGTAAACTGTATGGTTTATGAGTGTGTGTAGGGGAGGTCTAACTAATGTTGGTATAACTTATGACCTTTTGCTTACATGCATGTTAAAAATAATAACAATGTTTAAACTATCCATAAAGATAGAGTAAAAATATGACGTTCTACTATTTTAGACGATTTTTTAGCAAATAACAGGTTGTATACGTTATACCCAGTTTAATTAATGGGCAAAGAATGAATCAACGATCGTTCTTTCGTAAGAAACTGGCAAACCTTCGCATAGAGAGATTTTGGAATGAGCTGGACTCAAACCCACGACATCAGCGGCGTGATATAAGTGGTCAATATTCTACAATGTTTAGACCGCTCGACTACGGAGGACCTCACAAATATTAAATTGAACATTTTATCAACTATCAAAGATCTGTTTCTTAGAGTTTAACATATTTGTACATACATCATAAATATAACAAAGGTGTATTTTAGCTGGCCGTGTACTAATTTTATGACAACAACTTAATTTCACTTTATAGGTCTCACTAAACAGTTGAATTGTATTCTCTGTTCTATATAAAATAAGGTCAAGGATTCCCATGGTAAAAAATTAAAACAATCCAAATATAATTTTTTTTTCATTTTTTTTTTTCATAGCAGGAATGTAAACCCACATAAAAATGCACAATAACTTGTAGGTTGGCCACGTCACTTTTTTAACAGTGATGTCGTTTTGCAGTGTATGCTATATCACCTTTTGCTCTACTCATCTGCAGCAAGAAATCACAAGTACTATTAACCATTTTGAAAATATTTCAAAACCAAATTACATAGGCCTTGTTTTTAAGTGTAAGAAACATGTTACCGTGGAGAAAAAGGGACGTAACTGTGTAGTGAGACGTTTATATATTGCAATGCAAAAAGATAAAAATGGTATGAAATGTTTAGTATGATAAGTAGACGACGTATCCGCTACATGCATACCACAATCGCGTATTTGTTTATTATAATTAAGTACGTCAATTCCAGTGAAAGTTTGCTTTTCGACTGAGCAATTACGTTCACTTGAATCGACTTGCATATGTTGAAAATAATGGTTTAGTTCTTAGTTCTAAAACAAAATATATTTAAATTGAAACACTGATGTTGCGAGAAGGCCGAACATTACACATTTTTAATCGATTTTATGATGTATACTATACAAAGTTTTTTTAGAAAACTGTTTAAATGGCGAGTTTTGATTGTTTTGCAATGTTAATTGCTGTTCATTTAGTTTTGAATATATTTTAAGTGGGTAGTAGGGGATATGGGTAGGAATAAGACAAGGCTACACACTGGACCACTGTGATTGTTATTGTCAAAAGTAAACGGTACATTTTTCACGTTAAATAGGTTAAGAGTCATAATCCACAGAGCAATAATCAAACATCATATTGTTGCTGTCATTGTGATCAAATATAACTAATAACTCATTTGTGTAAATAATCCAGGACTGGTATCAGGTCTAACACGTGGAAACAGTATGCTTAACTAATAATGCATTAGAAACATTCGTGCAATATATATATATATATATATATGTATGTATGAATTGTTCAGTATGATATGTAGACGACATATTCGCGACAGACATACATGTATCAGTTAAAACCAAACTTGTGGTACTATATTAAATGTAAATGCATGAAAAAATTAATAGGACATGTTTTAATTTAAAGTACACTTAAATGCAAAGACAAATATGTACAAGGAAAAGTTAGAAAGTGACGAAACAGTGAAAACATAAACATTATGTAGTACAATATTCATAATACATACATGATACACTGGGTATAATTGGGTATGGTAATTACATACATTCTATCATATATATTACAGTTAAAATAAAAAAGTAACTTATACCATAAACAAAAATATTTGCCTAAAGTAAACAATCCAATTGGACGAATCTATTTATAGATCAAATATTTTGTGTGCGTGTAGAGTAGGTGCGAGTATATGTGTGTGAGTGAAAATGGACATGCGTTAGTATGTGAGTGCAGCGTAGGGTTTGTGTAAGTTCGTTTGTGTGTCCGTCTGTGTGTGCGTATGTAGGAGTATTATTAGTAGAGGTAGTAGTAGTAGTAGAAGCATACGTAGAAGTAATAGTAGTAGTAGTAGTAGAAGTAGTGGTGGTGGTGGTAGTAGTAATAGTGTAGGTGTAGTTGTTGGTGTTAGTAGTAGAAATAGTGGTGGTGTAGTTGGCGGTGTTAGTAGTAGTAGTAGTGGTTGTGGTGGTGGTGGGGCTGGTAGTAGTAGTAGTAGTGGTAGTAGTTGTTGTAGTTGCAGTAGTGGTGATGGTGGTGACAGTAGTGGTATTAGCAGTAGTGGTCGTGGTGTTAGTAGTAGTAGTAGTAGTATAGAAGTGGTGTTAGTGGTGGTGATAGTAGTAGTAGAAGTGATGGTGTATGTGGTGGTGTTATTAGTGCTAGTAGTAGTAGTAGTAGTAGTAGTAATAGTAGTAGTAGAAGCAGCAGTTGTAGTAGTGGTGGTGGTGGTGACTGTAGCAGCAGTAGTAGTAGTAGTAGTAGTAGTATTAGAAGTAGTGCAAGTAGTAGTAATAGTAGTAGTAGCAGCAGTAGTGATTGTGGTAGTTGTAGTAGTAGTGGTGGTGGTGATGGTGTGTTAGTAATAGTAGTATTAGTAGTAGTGGTGGTGGTAGTGGTAGTAGTACCAGTAGTAGTTGTGGTAGTAGTAGTAGTAGTAGTAGTAGTAGAAATAGAAGTAGTGGTTGTAGTAGTACTAATTGTGGTAGTGGTTGTTGTACTTGTAGTAGCAGTAGAAGTAGTATTGCTTGTAGTGGTGGTAGTTGTAATAAAAGTAGTAGTAGTTGTTCTTGTAGTAGTAATAATTAGTAGTAATAGTTGTAGTGGTGGACGTGGTGATTGTGATGGTGGTAGTAGTAGAAGTAGTGGTAGTAGAAGTATTATTATTATTATTAGTAGTAGTAGTAGTAGTAGTACAAGTAGTAGTAGTAGTAGTAGTAGTAGCAGATGGATTGATGGTGGAAGTTGTAGTAGTAGTGGTGGTGTGTTAGTAATAGTAGTTTTAGTAGTAGTGGTGGTGGTGGATGTGGTGGTGGTAGCAGTAGTATTAGTATTAGTAGTAGTAGTAGTAGAAGTAGTAGATGTAGAAGTAGTAGTAGTACTAGTCGTAGTAGTAGTAGTAGTAGTAGTAGAAGAAGAAGAGGTTGTAGTAGTACTTATTGTGGTGATGGTTGTGGTACTAGTAGTAGTAGTAGTGGTAGTGGTGGTGATTGTGGTAGTAATTAAAGTAGTAGAAGTTGTGACGGTGGTAGTAGTAGTAATTAGTAGTAATAGTTGTAGTGGTGGTGCAGGTGGTGATTGTGGTGGTGGTAGTAGTAGTGGTAGCAGTAATAGTAGTAGTAGTAATAGTACAAGTAGTAGTAGTAGCAGACGTATTGATGGTGGAAGTTGTAGTAGTAGTAGTAGTGGTGGTGGTGGTGTGTTAGTAATAGTAGTATTAGTAGTAGTGGTGGTGGTGGGTGTGGTGGTGGTAGCAGTAGTATTAGTATTAGTAGTAGTAGTATTAGTATTAGTAGAAGTAGTAGTTGTACAAGTAGTAGAAGTAGTAGTAGTAGTAGAAGTAGTGGTTTTAGTGGTACTAATTGTGGTGGTGGTTTTGGTACTAGTAGTAGTAGTAGTAGTGGTAGTGGTGGTAGTGGTGGTGGTGGTAGTAGTAGTAGTAGTAGTAGTAGTAGTAGTAGTAGAAGTAGTAGTAATGGTAGTGGTGGTGGTGGTAGTAGTAGTAGTAGTAGTAGTAGTGATGGTAGGAGTTGTATTAGTAGTGGTGGTGGTGGTGGTAATGGTGATTGTGGTGGTAGTAATAGTAGTAGTAGTTGCACTAGTACGTGTTGTTAGTGTATGTATTTTAGTAGAATAGAAGTAGTCATGGTAGTAACAGAAATAGCGGTACGTGTAATAAAATCTAGAGTTCTTTAAATATTTTGTCTCAAAGTAAACACCGCTATTAAAATATGTTTTCTTTCGTTGCCCCCAAATATTATAAATACATACCTTTTTAAAAAAATGGCGAAAGTGTTAATAAGCCACACATTTTTTTAAACGATTACATGCCGGAACAGTATGTCTAAAAAAACTTTGGAAATAATGGCGTCACACAGCGTGAGCTAATCAGTGACAGTGTATTCCCCTCGTCACATGCTATGGGGCACACATACTGTTGGGCAATTTGGGATAACAGAAGGTAGTATCGATGTCCAATATGTACTTTAAGAATATCCACTTTATACCTCACTGATGGGCAAATTAAACACTTGAGAACATAGAATAAAATGGAAACAATAATTTAAAAAACGTACGTCTATAATAAATTATAATAAATCAGAATGTGTGCCAAACTGTGCTATGAAACTTTAAAACTTACGCGGATCAAAATTGTATAAATAAAGTTTAGGATATCTGTTAAAGTACATATATCTAAAGTGTAACGATAAAATACGTTTTATAATCTAGGTATACTGTTTTACTGGTATATAATTTATGTCCACAGCTGTTAACATTGCTCTTATACTAGAACGGGTAAACTCGATTTACGACATTTTCGTAAACATCCCTTTTAATTGCTATGGCCCCGAGACATTGATGTATACTGATAATAAAAATACACATATATCCTTAATCAAGTTATCATTTACGAATGCTGTTAAAATCTGCTAGTGCTTGTGAAAACTATAAAAAGGACGAAAATACTTTAAATATATTTCATAAAAAATATACTCAGAAATTAAGACAATTTGTAATTAACGTGCGCAGAAATAAAATTTGTTATTTAATGTGTTTAGTTCTAGTCTGGTCGACCCGTTGTCAGTATAATGTGACTGAAAGGATTTCATGCCCTGCGCTTAGAAAAGTGTCTTAGGTATTCTAGAATAGACACCATCGCGATATGAATCAAGTTTTTTGTTCAAAGTGACGCTTAGTCCTATACAACATTTATCGTTCCTGTATATATGTAGTTTATAAAATAACTCATTTTACCGCGTTAATGAAACCCTTACACATAAACAAATTATTTGTACCAAATTTATCAATTAGAATTACAAAAAATATAGCATACAACAGGTCATAAAACATGTCTTATTGTGTGACTTATGGGGATACTGCGATTGAAATAACATAACCCATGCCATGAACATATCTTGGGGCCATATTTTATTGTTAACGCTCTCGCAGCAGTGGAGTGGGGGAGGGAGTGTGTGTGTGTGTGTGTGTGGTCTTTGGTTAATAGAACTTGTGACAGTTTATATCGGTGGCTTAATAACAAATGGTATGTCCATGTATATATTAAACAACTATATTCTCTGGAACTGTTAATTAACATGCAAACATTCTTTTATTCTTTAAATCGTAAAAGAAATGTTCATCCCAAAAACTACAATTAAATCATTTCGCCTTTAATTGCTATTTTTAGTTTATTTTAGTTTGCGTGATATCGATATACAGAATACAGTTTAGCCAAACAGATTTATAATAAATATATCCATAATTTGAATAAGATATAACACGTTCTATTTAAGGTAACAAATAATTTTAATGAATTTTATTGAATGTAATTATGGATTTATTAAGTAACAGAACATGTAATGATCTGTCTTATAATGGTAAATTATCATCATCATCATCATCATCATCACCACCATTGCGCACTCTCTCTCTCTCTCTCTCTCTCTCTCTCTCTCTCTCTCTCTCTGATAATATATTTAGGCGTACTTCTTATATATATGGGATTACAGAAAGAAGTATAAAATATTATACAAAAATGCATATGCGCCTCACTTACATACATTTACCACGCAAACAATATTCTTTATAATTTTACAAGATACGATTTATATCATAGCAAACATTCATAATTTAAACATATTGTTCATGCAATAAACCATCAAAATGTATATCATTTATGTACACTTTATCCCAACACACCGTGGAGAATTACCTTTAGGATATTTGCCGCTTCCCTTTAATTCCCAAATATACAAATTGTCAGTTAACCCTTTACTTCATATATACGTCTTTGGACACCTCTAATATAGATGCCTTTCAACACCTCTAATATGGAAGGCTTTTGAATTACTGGGTGAATTATGTTTATATAAGCTGACAGAGTGGAAAACAGTGCAAGAACTCTTCCTGCACTGTTTTCAAAGGCCTTCTGTGATTGGTGCAGTAAAACACGTATCTATGGAGTAAAGAGTTAATCAGTAATTATCAGCCAACATTTACTACAACGGATTGAAAAGATTAGATGAACAGTTTACTTCAATTCAAATGCTGTATCTAATGATGCTGCGGGAGTACACAAAGTCGAACCATAACAGCAACAGTCAAATCGAGATGCATTTATAGGTTAAGTAAAGGTATGGTTAATAAATCTCTCTGATGTTATTTAATTTGTTACTTCTTTCTATGTAATTATTTGACTCTGGTCATTAGAGAATATTTTAAAGAACAGTGACCATGTCATTGTTTACATCAGTCATGATCTGAACTGGTCAAAGTGTAGATTGTGAATATTTATCTGAAGACAAGTTATATTTAGAGATGGTATGGTTTAACCAGTATGTATTAAAAGTGTGGACTGAAAAACATTTTAGATCTCGATATCTATATAATATGCAAAGCCTTTCAGCAGATCGACCGTGCCTGCAGACGGAAATAGTGATTCTGCTTTCAGTAAACAGTAGGCTGTTTATAATGTCATGTTGAATAGACATATATATAGATCTATATATACACTGAACAAGTTGTTAATCAGTCAACAAGGGTAAATATGATCAGATAAATTGGGGGAGGGAGGGTATTTTAAGCTTTAAAAAGAAAATAAATGAAAATACCAAAACACGCCTACCAATCGCACAGCCTGCGTTGTAATACAACATCGACGTTTTAAGGCGGGTGATTTCCGGTTCCGCAGGCGGGGGAGCCGATTTTAGGAATTTGACGGTAAATGTTCAATATTTTCATGAAATGCGTTTTACTTAAACATTTTTTTAAAAAATCGGAGAATGACATCGGATTATCAGTTAAACAAACCTATAAGTGACGGTAATTAAGCTCAATTAGTTATTTAATGAATGTGTGAGGACTTCTGAAGTGGCCACAAAAGTGACCAAATTATTGCACCTGACGATCATTTTCTGTCATATTTTCAAGCAGACAAGCTCTGTTTTTAAATAAATGCTTTCCAAGTGTAGACCATATAATATAGTTTACGTGCACAGACAGTTATGCAAGAGGGAGATAGTTCCGTGCAGAATTATGAAGAAAAATACAGTACAAAGCAGGCGGATACTTTACAACGTAGGGGTGCTATACAAATAAGAACAAACTTACGTTCTTCGTACCAGTGATGTTTATATAGATACACCGTTACATATATTTTATGCATTTTTGTTTGTATACACGAAGTTATATATATATAAAGTTGTATAATAAATTGAGACACAAGACATGTGTAATTTCTGTTCTCAGACTTTACGAATAAGATAAATAATGTAGTTATGCCTCAGTTCTGTTATGATACTATAAAATGTATAAATCAAAGTGTTATTTGGCTCCAGCTAACATTATAATAGGAGTAATCGCGGTGACCTGGTGACGTCACAGCTAGTTTACTATCAGTTTACATGATGAAGAGAGTGTGTGTGTGTGTGTGTGTGTGTGTGTGTGTGTGTGTGTTTATTGGGGGGGGGGGGGGGTGAGAAGGGTGGTCCCCAATAACTGGATAACAGCAAATTGATTTTGCTGAAAATAGTTAACAGTGAATACAGTTGAAGGAAAACAGTTAACAACAAACTTACGTTTCCTAAGTTGCTCAACATCACTTCAGGAAGACTGAGCTTATAAAAGGAGAAATGCTACAATCGCAGTGAAAACAGAATAAGAGTTGTCAGAAGACAACAAAGATCGCTAGGTTGGATGGTAGATTGCTCTCTGGGTTGCATTTTTAGAGAGTTATGGCCCTTTTGGACTTAGAAAATTTGGATACAGATTTTTAGAGGTTAAAGTTTTTGATTTGGTACCTATTTCATCATCCCATTATTGGATATGAATAAAACCTCACTTGACGTGTTCAACATCCTCCAGGAAACTCCTACATACAAAAATCATAACTCTTGGTTGCATTTTGGTATAGTTATTTCACTTTTAGACTTAGACATTTTGTTTTTAGCAGGTTAAAGTTTGTAGTGCAAGGCCTTGATCATAGATGTTTGATACATAGGGTCAGTTTGTGGTCCTCTCTCAAATTTGTTCAAAACCATGATCATAGGGTCAAAAGTGGCACGCCCTAAAGGATTTTTTTTTCATTTTCATGAAAGGGTATCCAACTGTGTGAAACTGTCTATGCTGATACAAGATTATTTCAACTATAGATCCATTTAGATGAACTGGTACCGATATATTGCCCTCTGAGGTGAAGTTAGGCCTATATGCTATGCTGAATTAATTAATAGTAGGGTAATATGAGCCATTCATTCACTTTGTTGTTTTCAAAAAAGCATAACTGTTGATAAAGAAAATAAATAGTGTTGGTGAATATTTTGCTAATTTATTTTTGACAGATAAGCAATAATTATAGTTTAATTTTACCACCCCTGATTTTTACTTTTCTTCAATTTGGTACTTATTTCCTGAAAAAAGCTGTTGTTTAAGAACAGCGCGCTGTCCTTCCGAAAACTCTTGTTTTATTTATTTTTAAAAGATATATATGATAAAAGTCCATGAACACGTCTGACTCATTATAATTTAGCTTCAAGCACCATCAGGAAAAACAAAAGCAACAACCTCTTCAGAAGGAAGAGGGGATTGCGATGAACAATGGTGGAGCATACTTTAGATCCTATGTTTAGATCTTACATGTTATATCCTGTTTAAGGGCTCTTGCAATTCAAGTGGTTCATTTATGACAATACAGAGATGCACTTATGACCATCATAAAATCAAGCTTCTAGTCCAAAGTCTTAATATATATATATTATTTTGTAGAGTGTAGGGCAAAACACCTCCCGGACATAACACCTCACACTCATTTTTGTATAGGAGGATAAAACACCTCTCACGAATTTTACAAGGCGGACAAAACACCTCACGCAGATTTTACAAGGCGGACAAAACACCTCATGCAGATTTTACAAGGCGGACAAAATACCTCCCACCAATTTTACAAGCGAATAAAACCCCTCCCGCAAATTTTACAAGGAGGACAAAACACCTCCCGTGAAATTTACAAAGTGGACATAATAACTAATATAATAAAAAAATAACAGTAAGACAAAGTAAAGTTTTAATATTTTATTAAAGATCCGTATTTTTTTATTATGTATGCTATCAATACATGCAAAAGAATAATACAATGAATGCACAGTTTGATGCCTATTACTATCAGTATACACCTGTATATTTTCATTGTATACATTTTGGTTGTTTTGTAAACAATCAATATTTCTATTGTTCTTTTACGTAACACCTATATGAGAGTAATATTGATTGTTTCCAAATCAATCAAAATGTGTTCAATGGCAATTCACCTGTGTTTACCTGTAGTGTGATCCTAATTTTAAGAATTAATTGAAATGTAAAAATATTTAATAGAGCTAATTAATGAGTATGAAAATTACTGACAGAGTGGAAAACATTGTAGGAAGAGTTCAGATTGCTCGTAATCTGAACTTTTCCTACACTGTTTTCAAAGGCCAGCTGTATTTGGTGTTGGGAACTGTATTTCTATGGAGCAAAGGCTTAATGTAATATCTAATACATAAGATAGCATACATTTTAAATTGATAATAGCAAACTATTTTCAAACATATACAATACTCACAAAAGCACTGAAATAATTAATAATTTCACATTGTTTTCGAATATATACAGTATTCACAAAAGCACCGGGAAATCATCTTTGCTCCACAAAAAGTATTTTATTTAACCATTTGCTCCATCAGTAGATTCTTGGATTCTTACAAATTTTAAGCATTGACAGAGTGGGAAACAGTGTAGGAAGAGACCAGATTGCTCGTAACTCTTCCTACACTGTTTTCAAAGGCCTCCTGTATTTGGTGTGCGAAATTGTGTTTCTATGGAGTAAAGTGTTAATGCAGTCTTATGCATTGTCCCATAGAGTAAAGGAACTGTGCCAGAGTCTTATCCTCACTGATAAACTGCTGACAGAGAGCCTTCAAACGCTTCTGGTGAATAACGGTCGCTCTCCTCGTCCTTTTTGGTGCCGGCTGGCCCTGTTGATAACTGTACAGTTCGGTTTCCACCAGCGCTGCATCTGTCTTCAAGCAATTAATAACAGTCCACAGTGACGGGTTGTTTTGTCCAACCAGATGCTTGAACGCGTTATTCCAAGACTTACACATGTTGTTATTACGGTGCTGATCCGTCATGGTGGTATCATTGACGTTCCATGTTGGGGGTGAAAATATTGCAGCTGTTCGACGAAAGAATATGGTACCACCATCACCAGCTACTGTTCTGTATTGTCCGGAAACGTAGTTACTGTCAAAGTATTCTGTCAATCCGCTGAGGTTGTCTGGCATGACTTCCATCAGAACTCGCATCCCGTCCTTGACTCTCTCAACTGGAAGAAATGCCAGGGCACCAAGCATTCCGCAGAAAGTCCTGACGCAATCGTCAGCCTTGTAGATAGTCTGCAGCCCCTCTGCCTGGACTCGTCTCCACGTTGACTTGGTTAGAAGGTAGAAGCAACCCAGAAATATACACAAGAAATGAAATGAGACAAACCAAGTGACATAGTGGAGAAAGTGGTTTAGGGGTAAAGTGTCGGACTCCGGATCCAAACGGTCATGGGAATTTATCACAATCAATGACATTAGACAAATCAAGTGACATTTGATGATATGGCTTGTATGCTTTATCCAATATACACATGTCATACATAGTGGACTTATTGGAGAAAGTGGTTCAGCGGTAGGGTGTCGGACTCCGGGTCCAAAGGTCATGGGTTAAGATCCCCCCTGGGTGATAATTTATCACAAATTGTTTAATATAAGTGGTAAGAAATTGCTTTCCAATCGACGTTAAATAAGTAATTATATATAGCAGACCTTTCCATTCTGAAAACATTTTCACTATTGATAGTGTACCATGGACATATTTCATTTCTGCGGAAAAAATATCATTATTTTATTAACTGATCTGTATGTTGATGTTTGTTGATATCACCGATCTAACTGCATTACGGATAGCAACTTCGTAGTCGCGGCTAGGGTTTGGACGGATGTCTTTCACTAGGCAGGCGTATAAGATAGCAGTGAAGCATTCTTCATATACCTCCTGTAGTTTGGACGGCAGCAAGGCGTAGGCTGCAAACACACGTCTCTCTGAGCGGCACACGAATGCAGAACAGTAGGGGAAACTGGGCAGGAGAAATGTTTATGTCTGGGAGGCATTATGTCCATTTTGTAAATTTCACGGGAGGTGTTTTGTCCTCCTTGTAAAATTTGCGGGAGGTGTTTTGTCCTCCTTGTAAAATCTGCGGGAGGGGTTTTGTCGGCCTTGTTAAATTCATGGGAGGTGTTTTGTCCTCCTATTGAAAAAAGAGGGTGAGGGGTTATGTCCGGGAGGTGTTTTGTCCGTTACCCATTTTTTTATGCTATGGTGTATATACACATATATATAATAGAAGTAGTAGTAGTAGTATCAGTTGTGGTGGTGATAATAGTAGTAGAAGTAGTAGTAGTAGTGACGGTGGTGATGGTAGTAGTAGTAGTAGTAGTAGTAGTGTTGGTGGTGGTGGTAGAAGTAGTAGTAGTAGTAGTAGTAGTAGTAGAAGTGACGATGGCGATGATGGTAGTAGTAGAAATGGTGGTGGTGGAAGAAATATTAGTAGTAGTAGTGCAAGTAGTAGTAGTAGTAGTAGAAGTAGTGGTGTTGGTGATGGTAGAAGTAGTAGAAGTGGTGGTGGTTGAAGAAGTAGTAGTAGTAGTAGTAGTAGTAGTAGTGGTGGTAGTAGTAGTAGTAGTGGTGGTGGTAGTGGTGGTGGTAATGGTAGTAGTAGTAGTGGTAGTAGCAGTAGAATGACAGTGGGGATATAGTTGTAATAGCGGTGGTAGAAGTAGTAGTAGTCATATAGGTGGTGGTGATGGTGGTGGTGGAAGTAGTAGTAGTAGTGGTAGTGTATGTAGTGGTTGTTGTAGTAGAAGTAGTAGTGAGTGTGGTGGTGGTAGTTGTAATAGTAGTAGTAGAAGTGGTGGAAGTAGAATTGTAGTAGTAGTAGTAGTGGTGGAGGTAGTGGTAGTAGTTGTAGTGGTGGTAGTAGTAGTAGTAGTAGTAGTAGTGGTGGTGGTGGTGGTGGTGGTGGTATTAGTAGTGGTGGTGATAGTAGTAGTAGTAGTTGTAGTAATAATAATAGTAGTATAAGTAGTGGTGGTAATAGTAGTATTAGTAGTCGTCGTGGTGAAGGTGGTGGTTGTAGTAGAAGGGGTAGTAGTGGTAGTAGTGGTGGAGGTGGTGGTAGTATTAGTAATAGTAGTTTTAGTGGTAGTAGTAATAGTAGTTGTATCAGTAGTGTGGTAATATTAGTATAAGTATTAGTAGTAGAAATAGTAGTTGTATCAGTAGTGGTGGTAGTAGTAGTAGTAGTAGTGGTAGTAGTAGTAGTAGTAGTAGTAGTAGTAGTATTAGTAGTAGCAGTAGTAGAAGTGGTGGTGGTAGTAGTAGTAGTAGTAGTGGTGATAGTATTAGAAGTAGTAGTAGTGGTGGTGATATTGGTGATGGTAGTAGTAGTAGTAGTAGTTATTGTAGTAGTAGTAGTAGTAGCAGCAGCAGCAGCCGTGGTAGTAGTAGTAATAGTAGTAATATCAGTAGTGGTTGCTGTGGTAGTAGTAGTAGTAGTAGAAGTAGTAGTAGTAGTATTAGTAGTAGTAGTGGTTGTGGTAGTAGTAGAAGTAGTAGAAAAAGAAATAGTAGTAGTATCAGTAGTGGTGGTGGTGGTGGTAGTAGTAGTAGTAGTAGTAGTAGTAGTAGTAGTAGTAGTAGTAGTAGTATTAACAGCAGCAACAGCAGTGGTAGCAGTAGTAGTAGTAGTAATAGTAGTAGGTATGGTGGTGGTAGTAGAAGTAGTGGTGCTGGTAGTATTAGAAGTAGTAGTAGTGGTGGTGATGGTAGTAGTAGTAGTAGTAGAAGTAGTAGTTGTGGTAGTATAAGATGTAGTAGTAGTAGTAGTAGTAGTAGTAGTAGTAGTAGTAGTAGTAGTAGTATTGGTTTGGTGGTATTAGTAGTTGCAGTTGTAGTAGTAGTATTAGTAGTAGTAGTAGTAATAGTAGTGGTTTTGGTAGTAGTAGTAATAGATGTAGTAGTAGTAGTGGTAGTGGTGATGGTGGTGGTAGAGGTGGTGGTGGTGGTGGTAATAGTAGTAGTAGTAGTGACGGTGGTTGTAGCAGTAGCAATAGTATTAAAAATAGTTTTAGTAGTAGTTGTAGTGATGGTTGTAGAACTAGTAGTAGTAGTAGTAGTGGTGGTGGTGGTGGTAATAGTATTAGTGGTGGTGGTAGTGATGATAGTAGTATAAGTAGTGATGGTGTTGGTAGTAATAGTAGTAAAAGTAGAATTTGTAGTAGTGGTGATGTTGGTAGTAGTAATAGTAGTAGTAGTAGTAGTAGTAGTAGTAGTAGTAGTAGTAGCAGTAGGGTAGTAGTAGCATTAGTAGTTGTAGAAAAAGTAATTGAAGTAAGAAGCATTAGTAGTGCTGGCTGCAGTCATAGAAGAAGTAGAAATAGAATTGGTAGTAGTATTAATAGTAGTAATTAAACTATTTTTTTTCAGAAAAATGGCAAAAACGCTTATAAGCCACTCAGTTTTTTAAACGATTAAATGCCGGAACTGCATGTCTAAAAAAACTACGGACACTATGGCGTCACGCAGCGTGAGCTAATCAGTGCCAGTGCGTTATTGTAATAACAATGTTATAAATGACCCAATAATCTCTTAGGGTGGTGTCATAAAAACGACAAAGACCATCAGTCTTAATTAAAAGGACACGATCATTGACGTAAAGTGTGGAGCAGTCGAATAGGTAATGAATATATACGATTTATTTTTAAAAAAGTGCAAAAAGAACAAGAGAAATAAAATCTTTTTTTTGAATAGAAGTAATATCAATAGAAGCATAATAATAATAAAAAAAAATGTTATATGTATCAGTACAGCAATGTTTTTTTGTTTTTTTTATATTTATCAGTTCAATCCGGGACCGATTTGCTCAGTCGGTTACGCGTCTGACTATTAATCAAGGAGTCGTGAGTTCGAATCCCCGCCCGGAAACAGTCTACGTGATGACTGATATACGACATTCTATCTCATTATCATTCGTCTCTCACCACTGATTCAAGTTATCAGTTACTTGCGGAGACGGGGTGTGCTTGAGTACTGGTAAAACCCAGAAAACAGTGGTTATGCAAACTGATCGTCTGTTAGCCCTCGATGGCATAAAATGACACTAAATATTCAATCGATCATTATCAGTACAAATAAGGAATAATGTGTAACAGTAGTTGTAGTAGTAATAGTCACAGTATTAAATATAATAAAGACAAGTCTGATTAAAGATCTCCTGGGGACAATATTGTCCGTACCCCAAATAGTTCGATTGTATATGGTCGGAGCGGTGGTCAAGTAGTAATAGAGAGTCCGCCTTCAATGCAAAAAGTCGTGGGTTCGATTCCCGACCGCGTCATTCTAAAGACTTTAATGATAGTACTAAAGGCTACCTCGCTTGGCGATCAGCAATTATGGGATAGTTCTAGGTCTGGTCGGCCCGGTGTCAGTATAATGAGATTGAAAGGGTTTCATGTCATGTGTCGCAGTGCTTAGAAAAGTGTCTTAAGTAATCTAAAAAAGACACCATCACGATATGAATGTTTTTGTTCAAGGTGACGCTAACACTATACAACATTTTTCGTTCCAGTATGTATGTACTTAATAACTAATTTTACCCCGAAAATGAAACACTCCGACATAAATAAATTATTATACCAAATTTATTCAAATAAGAAGTTATTACCAAAAAAAACATAGCATACAACAGGTCATAAAATATGTCTAATTGTGTGACTTATGGGGATACTGGGATTAAAATTATATACCACATGCTATGAACATATCTTGGGGCCATATTTTATTGTTAACGCTCTCGCAGCGTGTGTGTGTGTGTGTGTGTGTGTGTGTGTGTGTGTGTGTGTGTGTGTGTGTAAGGGGGTGGAGGAGGGTTGGGGGTGTCTTAATTACAAATGTTATGTCCATGTTTATATTAAACTATTTCAACTGAAACTGTTAATTAATGAAAATGAATAAAATTGCTTAACCTGCCGCACATACATTTAAATAAAAGGAATTTAGTAAGTGTAGGATGATATTAAAACTAACAAAATATCACAAATTAAATGTTAAGGCAAACATTCTTTAAATAGTAAAAGAAAAGTTTATCCCAAACACTACAATGAATCCTTTTCTTGCTATTCATGGGTTCATAATGCTCCGGTTTCATTTTGATACTCATGGGTTTATAATGTTCCGGTTTCATTTTGATACTCATGGGCTCATTATGTTCCGGTTTCATTTTGATACTCATAGGCATATAATGTTCAGGTTTCATTTTGTTACTAATAGGCTCATTATGTTCCGGTTTCATTTTGATACTCAAGGGCTCATAATGTTCCTGTTTCATTTTAATATTCATGGGTTCATAATGTTCCGGTTTCATGTTGATACCGGTTTTATTTTGATACTCATAGGTTCATAATGTTCCAGTTTCATTTTGATATTCATTGGCTCATAGTGTTCCGGTTTCATTTTGATATTCATGTGCTCATGATGTTCATATTCGTTTTGATATTCATGGGTTCATAATGCTCCGGTTTTATTTTATTATTCATGGGTTCATAATGTTCCGGTTTCATTTTGATACTCATTGGCTCATAATGTTCCGGTTTCATTTTGATACACATGTTCTCATGATGTTCCTGTTTCATTTGATATTCATGGACTCATAGTGCTCCGGTTTTATTTTGATACTCATGGGTTCATAATTTTCCGGTTTCATTTTGATACTCATAACTCATAATGTTCCGGAATTATTTTGATACTCGTGGTTCATGATATATCAAAATATAAAAAAATAGCAGAGTTGGCTTCATTGAAACGCTGCAAACATTTAGATGACCAAACATGTAACCAAGTAAGTAAATGTAAACTTTGTTGTAATCTATCATAGTGCTAGTAAATTTAATAAATACCATAGCAGTCGACCAACTTTTCAAATTTTTAATGTATATGTTTCATTCATCACATAAAACGTGTTTATTCTGCTGATATACATGACATAATTATTAGTGTATTCATACCATTATTACACGTGTTTCCTGTCCAGCCTGGCTTACAGACACAGTGACCATTCGTCCTGTTACATGACGTTGGATCTCTACAGTTTGTACTACATTGTTCTTTACAGTTTTGTCCATAAGAACCAGGACTGCATTCTAAAAAATAAAGTACGACAATGAAATGTTTGCTGACCTTTGTAAAAAAAGAAAATACATATCATACATATCAACCAATTAGATATATAGTTTTCAAAGTAAACAGCGTCCAACAGTGCACCAAACATCGCCGCACCCCACTCACTTCGTCAGACTCCACCAGTGTATAATATCGCAGGCATATAGCTTTACCGCTAATGTTTTATATTTGTACATCCGACACAAAATAAATCTTCTTGTTTCTTGTATTTTGTATCATAAGACCAAACAGTATAAATGCAAGTAAATCAAATGTATGTATAGGTGTATGGATGGTTTGTTCAAGTAGTAGATAGGACCAATGATCGGATAGTCGGGGGTTCAATTCCCGGTCACGGCCTGCTGCGTTGTCCTTAATCGGGATACAGTATATTCATAGTACTGTTCTACAAGTGAAGACATCGAGCGATATTTGTACAATTCGATGAAGCTTGTTTCACAACTGATTTAAGATAATAATCATTAAACCCGAATGTCTTCCCGTCAATCTAGCATACGCGTGTGTTAGAATCAAATATGCTCCGACAAATATATGTAAAAATCAGCATAAGTGAAATAGAAATTAAAACGTAACATTAAATAGTTATATATAATATTAACATAATGAAATATTCGTCAATAACGTATTAACAATTATATCTCGTTCAGTGTCTTCCCTTTTTATGATTATTCTTTAGAATTGACGATCTCATCAATGTTATGAGTATCTGTATGAGATCACATGTAATATTTTTTTCGCGGACAAAAGATAAATCTACAACTTCTTGGAGTCATGGATAAGAAAATAAAACATCCATTCGGGCATGAATACGTGCTAAGAGGGTCGCTGATTTGTGAATATATTTAAACCTTTGGTTGAATTTCGTTAAACACAACGTGACATCGTAGTTTACGTGTGAAAATGTGTCAGTTACTTGCAGAAGGACGGTGGTTATATTCAAAATCATTCTGAAGTCTCTCCCACATCATACATGTAAAACTGGGTATACAGTATATCAAATGAAGTGTTTGTTGTTTATGGTTTTTTTTTATGGCGGTTGGGGGGGGGGGGGGGGGGGGGGGGGAAGGAGAGGGGGGGGGGTCTTTAAAAATAAAGTTATGAAATATTTCTTATCTATCACTTTATTTGCAATATATTAACTTAAATGGAATCAAACTGAGTGTTACATGTTTTTGAAATAAACTAATAGATATCGATAAAATACAATTCGCCATTGAACTTACAATGATTATCTAATATATTTTAAAATGAAAGTACGCATCTTGATGTTGTTTGTGTGTTTGTTAGAATACTAATGCCATTTATATGCAATATAGAGCTAACAAATGACTGGTTCACCACTCTTCCCCGAGATCCTGGAATGTTAATCAGTGCACCCATATCCGTAGGTAACTGAATAAGTTCTCACTTGAATCGGCGATAGAATACGATTAGATGCAATATCATGTATCAATCATCACGGAACAATGTCATGGTGGTAAATTTAAGTATGACGTGTGATCTATTTAGCTAATCGTCCACGATCGTGTCATATGCATACACAAGCATACGATATAATTGGGTAAATTGTGGCCACTGCATACTTCCTGACAGCCTTTACCATAGAAACCAGTTGCACATTCTAGCAGGAAAATAGAAATGACAATGGCAGCATTTTTCTTTCCCATTATTGTTGAACATGTCTCTAACATAGATTTACATATTTGGAAAATTCCTATTTTGTGCTTTTGATTTGAATTTTGAATATTCAATGACATTATAGTAGTTTATACTAATTTATTTTAGATCAGTTGCAAAGTAAGCTCACCGTTCATATGAACAGTGTATATGCATACATACATGCATACATGCATACATACATACATACATACATACATACATACATACATACATACATACATACATACATGCATGCATACATACATACATACATACATACATACATACATACATACATACATAAATGTTAGACCCTTTTGCCTTAAATTGTATTTGACTTATATGCATGATAAATATTGTAATATGTGTTTATTTGGCAATAACATATGTTTAAACTAAACATAAATGTTATAAGTGGTTCAAGGGATATGACTTCCTGCATGGTATAAACAACAATAAAACATCGTTAAATATACATGTGTTTGGAAACGTACATGCATATACAAATGTCGATGGCCCGAAAATCTAATTCAACATTTGCAAATATATTTTACATTGGCAATTTTTATCTGCTCTCAGTTTAAACTAAGTGGTTTACAAAAAAAGTATGATCTGTTATTTAAATAGCTGCAAATATCTTGTTTATTTGCTAATTATATATAATTGCATCTGGTATACAAACTGTTTACCCTAACTGTAAACTCTGTGTTTTGTAAGGTTACAATTGACACATTGTTTTATAAATAACACCTCATCATGTAATTGATCTGTTTGCTTCAAATTACGATTAACATGATATTTATATTATATCAACCGTTTTCCTCCTTAATTTTACGGATAGAAATATATGTCTATAGTGTAGGTCTTCAAATCATATTGCATGTATAACATCGGGTCTTAACCTGTATAAAGTTGATATGAATAAGCACTTTTAAAAACAAATACATGCACCAATGTATGTGTATGATATATGTAAATACCATTTTTTTAAAGAATGGCATTAACAGCTTTCTGTGCAGAAGATCTTTCGCGTTTGACATTTCTGTTATAATAATATAATTTGATTACGACATGTCTTGGAAGCACATAACGCTCACAGGAATAGACAATAGCATAATATGTATGACCGGGTCTTCAAGTTCACGAGATAATGAAGTATGCATCACTCTAATACTTACTAGCACACTTGTATGAGCTTAAGCGGTTTTCTATTTACTACACAGAAATAGAATAATAATTACATTGGGTCCTTTGTATAATTAACTACCTCATGTTTTCATATACTAAAGTGTTAAAACTGTAGTCTTAAACTATCAACTGTATATTATCATTTAAATCACGATAACATATATGTCAGATTTATCATATATCCGTGAAATATAAACATTTTGTAAATCACATGGAAAGTGAGTGCCTCAAAATATTCAACTGATGGATACCCTTCACAAATGATGAACGATAAATAGTGATACCTTTGCTACAATATAGCCCTTTCCAGCCAGGCAAACACTTTAGACATTTTCCATTTACATTGTCACAGCCACCTTCACAGTTTCTGTTACATTTGTGTTGGCAGTTTTGTCCATAACTACCTGTCCGACATTCTGAAAAGACAATATCATCTTGTTATAATATGATTGAAAACAATATATCCTTGAGTATGTCTATATATGTTCCTGTAGTAACAACACATATTATTAACCAATAGAAGTCGTTCCGTAAAGTAAGATGCTTTTATACATTATATATAATATATTTTATCATATATATTCATAGTATAACAGGCAATTTAAAAATGAATCTGTGTTTGGGCAATATGCTTTTTATTGTTGACTCAATGAATAATTTTATGAATATATTGTCGTACGACTTCCTCCTTAATTTTACTTATAACGCGGGTAATCAAATCGTATTTCATGTATAATAACGGGATTAACCCTGCATAAAGTTGATATAATTAAACACTTTTAAAAACAAAGACAATGCATCAATATATGTAAATATAAATGTTCGAAAGAGTGGTATTAATGACTTCCTGTGCAAGTGAACATTCGAGTTTAACATCTCTGTTATGTGAACATAATTTTATTACGATATATCTTAGAAGCACAAAGCGCTGGTTATGCTAAAACATCGAAGAATAAAATGGAAAATACATGGACTATTGTAATATTGTTAACATTTAATATAGCACAAGAATAAACTTAAATCGCCATAAATCGTAATATTCCCTCTATGCAATAGCCAAATTTCTTATTAATATTGAAAACCAATAAGAAGCAACATTAATAAAACGTATGCATGTAATGGCTACCCGGCGCTTATCGTATTACTAAGTAACATAAACTACAACGACGGAATCAACCATTTTCTTCGAATGGGACATTACTCTTTGTGATTCAATAAAGTTTTTTGAACACAAAATTATAGGTGATGCATCTTTAGGTTTTTAGGTTTTTGTGTTGGATGTGTTTTTTGTATTCTACATCTCCTATTTAACATAAATTTTCTTTTTTTAATGAATTGCATTCGTTACGTATACGAAACACTTTTAATTAAAATTCGAATGGCCTTGCTTGACTGTTCTTTATTATGAGACTAGTGTGTTTGACTTTCTTAAAAATTGACATATTTTACGTTGGCGCTTTAAAAGAGCATTTCGATTTATATTACGGTACAAAAGAAAATAATCATGATCTGTCATTAGAATGGCTGGACTTTTAAATTTGTAATTGTCGTATTACATATAACGTGCGAATTATAAACAATTACAAGCAGTTCGTCATATTTGTGTAATTCAAGTTCATTATTATGTTAGAATTGGAAAATGGTGCAAGCCATGCTCTGTTCACTTTCAAAACATTAAACTCCACATTTGCTGTTTTCTAAATGATTTGCTTAAGCGCTTTTAAACAAGAGTATCTTTTATATTAACTTTTACCAAGATGCTATAAAACAATAGTTTGATTTAGTGTTACAGTAATGTATTATGCATTGAACGTATGTGATACTGACCGGCTTTACACGTCTGTTCTTGCCATCCTGGATCACATCCACCCGAACAATGCCCATTACTCTTGTCACACACAGCTCCACCTTTACAGTGCGTGCTACATGTCTGGCTACATCGAAAGCCGTATTCCCCGACTTCACATTCTGGTAAACGATAGTAGGACAACAACAGTAATCAATATCTTTGTATAACACGACATCAACACTCAATGAAGCCGGGCGAACTAGGATGGAAATTTAGACTTTTGTCACTTTTTCTGTATGAAGAGATACAATTTATACAATTAAATTTAAAATCGGCTTGAATGTACTATACAACTCATTAGAGAGTTGCCCCACTTTTTAGTGAATGTAACCCATTTCTTGCGCTATAAAGTCCTATGCAATCTGATTTGAAGTAACGGGATTGAAATGACTGCAGAAAGATGCTGACATAGCATATATTGCCAACAGTTATAACCTGGGTTAAATGTGGAACTATTCTTGGAAATTAACAGGGGTGTTTCAGAGTATTCGAATGACGTTTTCTTAAAAATAATTGTCTTTAAAAACAAGCTGGTCAACACATCAGATATTGTGTATTTTTGTTAACAGCTATAATCTAAAATCTTAAGTTTTAGTGTTAAAAATGATGGTAACCGCTATCGCTTAATGTTATGCATGTATTACAATGTTATACGTTTTTGAGACGGCTTAAAAATTATAGTACAAACAATTGTAATTGGGTTTTAAAATGTTATTAAATGTTTCAAGATACTACGATTTCTTGCGTGGGATGAGTAGAGCAATTGCTGGCATGACATAAACTACCGTACAACATCGCTGAATATACATATGTTTGAAAAAGTATATGTGTTTTTCATAATTATATTTTAAATTCAGATAATGACACACTTGATTCTTGCAACTTCCTAGGTTTAAACGTTTTATTGCTACAATTATTTTATATCCAATTGCTAAGTGGTATGGCATATTTCAAAAAATGTTTTTTACAAAAAAAACAACAGAAATTCATTAATTAAAAAAACAAATGCTTACTGTATGTATAGTGTTTAATGGATTAAAGTAACAAACATGCTCTGATTTCCTCATAGAAGCGGAAAGGACTAGCGGAATACCGATGGCAAATAATACAAACATCTGCTTGAATACTGTCCTGATACCCTGGAAGACCATGCCGTTACCTATATGCATGGTTTCAATGACACACTGGATCGAGCGATATTAACTGAAACTCATTTGAAGTCAATGTCATTAGCTCATATGTACTCCACACTACAATCATAACAACGATCGTTTCTGAATCCAGGTTTACATCTACCTGCACAACTCCCAGTTACTTTGTTACATGCATCATACTGACAGTGACCACATGTGTATACACAGTCTTTACCCCACCTTCATGTGTAATATGCCTATTACGTTTAGCATTCTCTCAAGTATAAAAAATGATTAATTACTTGAAGAGAGATTCTTTATTGTAGATTTTGAGTAACTCAATAAAGATGAATGCATTGGATAGAAACCATAAAGTACTTAAAGTATGAGATAATGAAAGGTTCAAGATACTTTCGAACAGATGTTATTCCTTTTAATTATTCGCCTTTTACTGACGTGCAATTCACAGTTTTTACAAACATGTCATAATATCCAACAATATTATACTAACAAAACGTCTCCCAGAGTTAACTAAGACCTACATATATGGGACAATATATTGTGTGGTATTAATTTGTATTTCAATACGAACGAAATCCTAGTATTTAAACTGTAGCAGCAATAGAGCAATGTAAATACTACACTCTACGGGGATACGTTGACTACATGTATATGTTATACTTTCACGTTACACAATGTGTCCCCGACCATCACTCTACACACGACTGCTCACAAGTTCCGTTTACAAAGTTACATTAGCCGTTACCACCCTGACAGTGGCTACAACATACTTCTTTACAATTGTCACCATAGTAATATTCATTGCATTCTAGAATGTAAACGGAAACAAGTAATAACAAGGACAATTTAATGTTCACGTACTTAAAAAAGTACATGGGAAGTTTGAACATTTTTATGCCTAACAAACATATTTGGTCAATATACCTTACATTATTGTTATAGACTTGGGCTATTCTTATTAGAGAATTACATTTGGATTTGGATATGCTTAGTTTACCCAAGATGTTGGAAATGACTTAAATTTTACTTATTTATTTACAACACGCATTAAAGACTGCCTTTTACAAAGATGGATAGCAGGTCTAAACGATTCTCCTTAATCTCTGCACTTTAAACATTTTAAATCTCATCTTTATTCAGAATCATACTTAGACATTGATTTATCATATATTTTAAGAAAAACTGTCAAATTTTCATGTTCGACCCATACTTTTATGATCGAGAAGAGAAGGCATTTATCAATAGATACAAATTTAAGATTCTGTCCTATATGTATGAAAATAATATTTCTGTAGTCGAAAATGAGTTTCACTTCTTCTTTGAATGTAATGAGTATGAAAATTTCGACAAACTTTCTTCTAAACTAATTGGTTAAGAAATAGATCGCTTAACATGTAATACATAATATTTAGCTTGAAAGATGAGAAAAGTATTGTCAGTATTGCTAGATATCTTTTTATTGCTTTTAAAAGAAGAACAAAAATCTAGATTTGCCGATTTAAAGAAATATTAACAAGAGTAAACTACTGTATTATTAATTTATAAAGTATTAAAAAGTTTCACTTTGTTTTGAATATAATTATTCATGATATGATTTAATATTCTTGTTCATTGTAGTCTTAATCTTGGATTTATATATAGCTACCTTTATTTCAAATCATATATCTTTAAAAATATATGTTACATCTGTTACTTTATTAAACAATTGAAAAGCTTAAACCTGAAATTATCTAATACAAATGTTATTACTTTTGATAAATGTGGCATGTTATTAGTTTGTATTCACTTTAATATGTGAATTCTGTAATATTGACTTGTATAAATGTATAATTAGTCTTAAATTCAACCTATCAAATTACGCCCATGTTTTTGGTCATACCTTCATCACATCGTTCCCCAATCGTTTGCCTTTTCTACTCTTTCGACAATGAATACAATAAGAACAATTTTTAATTTTACCATGGTGTGGCCCTGGTTGAAATATACATGATATCAATTATTAGAAATATATGTATATGTAAGACACTTAACCCTTCCTAAATATAATATTAAACATTATCATTTAATATAATGCACATGTTGATCATTAACACTGTTAACCTTCCAGAGAGGAATATGTTACCAAAACAAATATGGAAACATGTGCCCGTTTGTTAACCTCGAAATTAACTTTCAAACAAAAATGACAATTGATACGATTTGTCGATTAAACTGTGTATGTAAAAAACATATTTGCAGACAAAACAATTTATATTTTATTGTGACTCAACATTACGTTAGTTAATCGTTAAATTTAGGGGATTGAAATGACTACAGATAGATGCTGACTTAGCATGTATTGCCAACATATATAACCTGGGTTAAATAACGAACTGTTACTTGATTTTGATAGGCGAGTGTATTAGAGCATTTGAAAAACTTTTTCTTAAAAAGAATTATCTTTAAAAATAAGACGGTCTACACACTAGATATTGTGTATCTTTTTGAAAAATTATAATCTAAAATCTTAAGTTGTACCGTTTTAAATTATGGTAACCGCTATCGCTTAATGTTACTCTTCAAAGTTGCACTTTAAGGGACGGTTTAAAAATTATAGTACAAAAATACTTAATTGGGTTTGAAAACTTTATTCATTTGTTCATGGTATTGTGATTTCTTGCTGAAGATGAGTAGAGCAATGGCTGTCATGGCATAAACCACAGTACAACATTGCTGAGTATTCATATGTTTGAAAACGTATATGTGTATATGTATTCATTCATGATTTTATTTCATGTTCAGGTAAATACACGCTTGATTCTTGTAACGTCCTAAGTTTTAACGTTTTATTGCTACAAATATTTTCTATCCAATTGCTAAAGTGGTATGGCATATTTCATAATATGATTCTTGTAACGTATATATATATGGATACAAGACTACAAGGTACACACTACTTACATGCCTATTTATATATCACCATTGTAGAATAAGTCGAGATAAATCGATATAAAAATTAAACACTTTACAATAACGTTTATATTTGATATTTATATTGATATAGACTCGGGGAATTATTATCCTATACCATAACAAACTTCTATGACGAAATAAAAATTATCGTCGGATGGGATATTATTATTTATGATAAACTTTTTTACTGAACAGAATGTTATAGATGATGCATCTTTAGGCTATTGTTGTGGATTTTTTTTTTATTATTCATCTCCTATTGAACATATATCAATGACCTTGATTGGCTAATGTTTATTATGAGATTTTCTTATCAATTGACATATTTTACATCGGCGCTTTAATATAGCATATCAGTTTATATTTAGATATCTCTCTCTCTCTCTCTCTCTCTCTCTCTCTCACACACACACACACACACATTTTTACAATACAAAGACATTTTATTTGAGTTGTTAAAAATGTATGAATATGCTGTATGTGAAGATGTAAAAGAACGGTTTACCATAATTGTGGTAACTCAAAATTTAAAAAAAAAGATGATATATACAGTATTATGCATTGGACGTATTTGCTACTGACCGGTTTCACAGGTCGGTCCTCGCCATCCTGGATCACATCCTCCCGGACAATATCCATTACTCTTGCCACACAGAGCTTTACCTTTACAATGTGTGCTACATGTCTGACTACATCGATCTCCGTATCTTCCGTCGGCACATTCTAAAAAAACATGGTTAAGCAACTACGGTAACTAATATATATATCTAACACGACATGAACACACAATAAATCAGAATGAGCTAGGATTGAAAATTATGATGTTTGCTTATTGTATTCTGTTGTCACCCTTTCTGTATGCAATTATACAAAGATATATAATTGTGTTTTGAATTATTTAATGTCTAATAAGACAAAATAATTATTGATACTTTTTTCGATAAAAAAAACGTCATAGAAAACCCATCATATAAAGCGCTTGCGTTTATACATTTCTCTGAAAACACACGCAGACTATGTTTTGGAAACAATAAAATTCTAAGATTCTTTATTACAATGTTCATCTTAAGACTGACCACATGTGTGTAAACGCATTTTAACCCACTTTTTTATGTTGTACACTCTACAACAATAAAACCTTCATAAATGTACTTACTTTCTTGACAACCGGTCCCTGTCCATCCATCCGAACATCCAGATATACAAAAACCACTACTGCTGTCACATTGTTCCTGAACGTCTCTACAGTGGCAGGTCTTGTCACATTCTACACCATATTTCTGTCGTCTAGATGAATCAACACTGCATTTAGAATCTGTGGCTATGAATAAACAGATACTTATATACTAGGATGTAAGACTATGGGACACGCTTTACTCACATTCCTATTTATATATCACCTTTGTAGAATAAGGTTCAGATATAACGACATAAACCTCGAAACACTTTACAAGAACAATTAACGTTATTTATATAATAGAGCAATCGAACCGAATATCAATCTATTTTATTCTTTTTATCACAACTATTTTGAAAACAACATTTAACATAATAAATATTTCAATTAGTGATGCATTGAGAACATAATGTCCCTTTAGCTATTCTATGTTCACATGTGCAAATATTGATTTGATACGGTGCGAATATGACTTAATTAAGAAATAGTGTTGTCTCTCGTTGTGATTAATGCTGATAGTCATAACCATAATTAAACGTTGCATGTTCAGCGCGGAAAGGTTTGGTATCACAATTCATAGAGATATAATACAAAACTATATGTTGGTGTTGTTTTGATCATGTAAAGAAAAAAAATCATTTGGAAGATAAACCAGGACTAGTATATGCTGTATAACTAACACGTAGACACAGTTACGAAGGGGAATAAAATTATTCCAGTTTCATCCCCGATAGTATTATCAACTTTTGGATTTCATTTCAAACCAAATCGTTGTGTTTGATGATACTTTATTTTGTTTACCTCTAAATATCAATTTGAGTATTTGTTAAACATTTTGTGTACGGAAGGGTCGTAACTAATGATGGTAAAGCTTCTGAAACAACTCTTTTTGCTTAAAGCAATAACATTTGTTCAAGTCAACCATAACGGTAAAAGTTAAATTTTGATTTTATACTATTTTGAATAAAGAATTGAATGGGTTTAACAATATGTCAGCAAATAAAAGGTTATATTTGGTATATCTAGTTTTACAAATGGGGAAAAATGAATCTGAGTAAAACCACTTAGCTGGACTTAAACCCAAGACATTAGCGGCGATATACAAGTGGTCGTTAGTCGACGACGCCTTAGACCACTTGACTACGGAGGACCTCACTTATAGTAAATGGAACATTTTATCAGCTATTGAAGACCCGTTTCTTAGCTTATTTGTAAATGTATCACGAATATAACACTGTTATATTCTCTAGCTGGCTATAAAATATTTTTTATGATATTTAGAGTTCACTTATTTTGTTACAAGGAAATCAAAATGCTTAGTATGATATGGTGAAGACGTATCCGCTACATGCATACAAGCATCACATATTAGTTTAGTATAGCTTTGTCAGTCAATTCCAGTGAAAAGTCGGTTTCCGACTGAGCATCAAAGTTGACACTTTAAATCATCGGCGCTCAGTCGGAAAGCAACGTTCCACTGGAATCTACGTATATACAAAATGAAAATAATTTTTAATTGAATATATTGAAATTGATGATTAAAATTGATTTACACTTAGGTATACAACATATAGTACACAATGTTTAAAGCTAAGAGAGCGGAAGACGAAGTCGGATTTTCTTAACGTCTTGATCTTCATGTGGAACATTTTGTCGGTTGTTTGTTTTAATTGTTGAAATTTCTGCTAAATTTCTTTTTATATTATTCACCGTCTTGAATTTTGAACTGTACAATATAAAAGTTATTTGAACCAATAAACTTCTGAATAATGTGTTTTACGATATTTTCAGACATATTATATACGTCATATCCAGTTTAAGTAGCGGAAAAGAATGAAACTTCCGCTGGCAAACATAGACAGTTTTTGGACTGAGCTAGGTTCGAAATCACGACTTCAGTGCCGAGAGGTAAGTCGTCATTAGTCGATAGCGTCTTTAATCACTCGGCCACAGATGACCTCACGAATAAAAATGGACAGTTTATAAGCTTTTAAATGTCAGTTTCCTCAGTTACTTATATGTACATGTACCTTAAACAAAGCATTGTTAAATTATCTGACTATTGTTTATATTAAACTACAAGTCCATCTCATTGCATTGCAATAAGAAAAATATAGTATGAAATGTGCAGTATGATATGCAGACAACATATCCGCACCGGACATATCAGCATTGTTTATAGGTTTATCAGTTGTTATTGTTGCTGTTTTATCATCCTGACTTAATATAAACCTTTTGTTCATCTTCGCTGGTATTTAACGTTTACCAGTACAGGGAAAATTACATTGTTGAAATTACTTTTATATGCGAAAAAAATCATTATAAAAAGAGAGAGGTAAAATGACATGAAGTACTCAACATACACTTAAACTTGATTGAAAGATAAGTGTTCTATACGGAAGTACACATAAACATCAGTATAATGCACTATTTGTCATAGAAGGATTAAATATATACTTTTTACACTCGACCTTTCACTTTGAAGTCTTCATTACTGCGACAAATATTGTTTTAAACTTGTTTTAATGAATTGTGGTAATGAAAGGACAATACTCCGAGAATCTCCAACGAATTTATCACTGTTCTTTTGTCTTAAAATACCAAGACAATAATAAGTGTTATAAACGTGTTTGAAAAAAAACAATGTGATAATAAAGGACACTATTCGGTGAACATCCAAGATTGTTCTAAAGTCTTAACATTCCAAGGTAAAGATACATCGTGGTAATTAAAGGGATTATATTGGCATATTACCGTCAATTCCCTGTCCTAAATACACACACCCGGCATGAAGATACACTTATAATTTATAAATATAGGCGTCTAAAGTGTCTAATTGCATAGTCTCCTTATTACATCGGGTTTCTGAAGCCACGTTATTGTTTTTGTTTACATTCGCAATTTTCAACGAACCACTTTCGGGTTTCTGATCAATCATCGGATAACGTCGTGAAGACTCGTTACCGATCTCGTTTTCGAGGCTTTGTTCGGGAAGTTCACGGAGTTCAATGTAAACATTGCGCAATACTTTATTGCGGGACGTATTAAAGTTTTGGCAAAAATTCAATTACTGTTAATTTTATAACTTTCAAGTAAATAATTGTTATATGTCAATATATAAGCATTATTTTCTGCACACTTCATACAGGAAAAGTCTGGATTAACAGAGTGTTTGTGTTACTTGCCAATATAATCCCTTTAAAAGACAAGACAAGTTGAGCCGGTAATGAAAAGAAAAGACTAGTTGAACCTCCAACGGTTGTTGTTTAGTCTTAACATACCGATGTTATACTACATTGTGGTAATAAACAGACACGATTAGTTGTTCTTAAGTCATAACATTCCGAGGTAATACTATATCGTGGTAAAGAAATGACAACACTAGTTATTCTTTAGTCGTAACATACCTAGGTAATACGATATCGTGGTTAAGAAATGACAACACTATTTATTTTTAAGTCATAACATACCGATGTAATACTATATCATGGTAATTAAAACACAAGATTTGTTGTTCTTAAGTCATAACATACCGAGGTAATACTTTATCGTGGTAAAGAAATGACAACACTAGTTATTCTTAAGTTATAACATACCGATGTAATACTATATCGTGGTAATGAAAACACAAGATTTGTTGTTCTTAAGTCATAACCTACCGAGGTTATACTATATCGTGGTAATGAAAACACAAGATTTGTTGTTCTAAAGTCATAACATACATATGTTATACTGTATCGTAGTAAAGAAATGATAACACTAGTTATTCTTAAGTCATAACATACCAATGTAATACTATATCGTGGTAATGAAACACAAGATAAGTTGTTCAAAAGTCATAACATACCGATGTAATACTATATCGTGGTAATGAAAACACAAGACAAGTTGATCTTAATTCTTAACATACCGTTGTCATAGTATATCATGGTAACGAACACAGAAGATTAGTTTTTCTTAAGTTGTAACATACCGTTGTAATAATATATCGTGGTAATGAAAACACAAGACTAGTTGTTCTTAAGTTATAACGTACCGTTGTAATAGTATATCGTGGTAACGAAAACAGAAGATTAGTTTTTATTAAGTTGTAACATACCATTGTAATACTATATCATGGTAATGAAAACACAAGACTGGTTATTCTTAAGTCATATCATACCGATGTAATACTATATCGTGGTAATGAAAACACAAGATTTGTTGTTCTTAAGTCATAACATACCGAGATAATACAATATGACATATATATATATATATATATATATATATATATATGGTAATGAAATGACAGGATTAGTTGTTCTTTAGTCGTAACATTCCGAGGTAATACTATATCGTGGTAATGATATGACAAGATTAGTTGTTTTTAAGTCATAACATATCGATGTAATACTATATCATGGTAATTAAATGACAAGATAAGATGTTTTTAAGTTATAACATACCGAATAAATAATATACATGTATCATGGTAATGATATGACAAGATTAGTTGTTCTTAAGCCATAACATATCGATATAATACTATATCATGGTAATGAAAACACAAGATTAGTTGTTCTTAAGTCATAACATACCGTTGTAATACTATATCGTGGTAATGAAAACACAAGATTAGTTGTTCTTAAGTCATAACATACCGTTGTAATACTATATCGTGGTAATGAAAACACAAGATTGGTTGTTCTTAAGTCATAACATACCGAGGTAATACTATATCGTGGTAATGAAAACACAAGATTGGTTGTTCTTAAGTCATAACATACCGAGGTAATACTATATCGTGTTAATTCAAAGTCAAGACTAGTTGTCCTTAAGTCGTATTATACCGAGGTAATACTAAATTATGATCACGAAAACAGGGCTCGTACTGTGAAATTACGCTATCCTTAATTGATTTCAAATCAATACAATACCTTGTGAACGGTTGTTTTATACATCGATATATTATAGAGTTATTTTTAAAGTAGCTTTCTTTAATTTCTGTATGCTAAGTTTTTTCATATATTTTGAATATACGAAATATTCGATTTGTTAAATATGGAGTCGATATAGCATTACGTTATTGATATTATTTGATATAAATTCAGTTTGCACATTTAACTTGAAAACATTTTTTTATGAAAGAAATACTCCTACAAATGATAAGAGCCATAGACATACATTATATATATTATTGAGCGCGCTGATGAAAATCGAACACAGGATCACAATTGTGTTTAGTGTCTTCGAAGTACTGTATCCGCCTATGTTTCGTATATAATTTAACCCGGCAATAGCCAGTTACTCTCAAACGATCAATTTCATACAATACTTGCGATTCAAGATATGGAAATAATGTTAAGGAGAGTAATTTGTATAAATTTTCATCGATGCAACCTAAAGAAGCTTAGACAATGCTATACTCTTTGTACAGCAACACAACAGCAACACAACAATGCTATACTCTTTGTACAGCATTACAACAATGATATACTCTTTGTACAGCAACACAACAATGTTATACTCTTTGTACAGCAACACAACAATGATATACTCTTTGTACAGCAACACAACAATGCTATAATCTTTGTACAGCAACACAACAACGCAAAACTCTTTGCACAGCAACACAACAATGCTATATTCTTTGTACAGCAACTCAACAATGATGTACTCTTTGTACAGCAACACAACAATGCTATTCTCTGTGCAGCAACACAACAATGATATACTCTTTTACAAGGATTGCTAGAGTGATTTACTGCGAAGAAAGAGAAAAAAGTAACCTTATATAATATATATGACATTGACTATATAGCGATGACTCAGGGACAGTATACAAACAGTCATGTGGTAATTAGATTGATGTTAAGATCCTGTTTCATACCACAACAATGTAACAATTAAGCATCGATCAATAATATATTATAAGACAATAGTTATCTTGATCTTATCTCATTACCCTTCTTGTTCAGGTAGATACTAACTAGAGATTAAATCATTGATTTAATATGATTCTATGAATAGTATTATAAGTATCTCTTAAATGGATAAATGTGAGCGAAGACATGTTGTTTATAATTTTTTATGTATATAATGTACAAGCAAGGTTCTTAGATTTTAAAACTAGAACATATTTATGTTCAGCTCTGATACAATGTCATTCATGTTCGTCTTTGTACCCAAGCTTAAACAAAAAGTAACGAAACACACTCCAAATCTGTCAAAAAAAATTGTTAGATTCATTGATGGTATGGAACTTAGGGAAAGTGTAAACAATGGCAGTCTTACTGATATATCTTTATTAAATGTAGAAAAATAGAAATAAGCAACTACGTCTTTACCATGTTTTTAGAATTGTAAATGACAAATGTCCTTCATATATGAAAGAAAAGTTTGTTTTTGTTAAAGACGTGCACTCTTATTCTACTATGGCAAATTTATATAATTTTAGTGTACTCAAATACAATGTTAAAGAGAATGTAACATTCTTTTACAGTGCAATCAATGACTGGAATGCATTGCCTGCTGATATAAGGAAAATTATCAAAATTATTCACTTTAAAAGTTTTGCCAAGACCCATTTATTAGACAATACTAGGAAAGCATAGTTTATTAATTGCACTTGTTGGCTAGATATGCTCAATGTTTTTAATTGTAATATTTTTATACAAACTGTGTGATAAAAATAATATATTTGTAAACGGCAGATATATTATGGAAACATTTTATGTGGTAACTTCCAAATTCCAAAGTCTTCAAATTTATATTATGTTTATTTCATTTAATTGCAATTTTGTTATGTATACTGTTAGGTATAGTACCAAGGACTTCATTGGAAAAAGGCCTTCGGGCTTTATGTGCAGTCCAAGCTTATTACACACTATAAGGTATGTCTTATGTTGCATTGTGAATTTGCCAGTCATTTTATTTAAGTTACCATAGTTTTCTATAGAATATTTTATTGTAATAGATCATTATCTTTTTTACTCTGGATTCTACCAAAATAGTGGAAATAATTGCATTTTGTGCTACTTTATATTTAATAAGTTGTAATTCTCAATCTCAATTAATTTTATGTTACATGATTGATAGTTATAAAAATATCTTTAACTAATGTATCTATATTTTAATTGTAATTGAGTATGTATATTTAATGTAACCTGTATATGTGTATTTTAACCTGAATAAATATCAATTAATCAATACGAGAAAACAGATGACTCGTGTCGTGTTTTACGGCAAGTCGACACATTAATTTGTCATTTTGCTCTATTAATATATGCGATAATGACAAAAATTACATTCAATAAAAATGGTAAAAAAATTCCAGTAAAACTACTTGCACATTAATAATGAAGAAACCAATGAAGTGTTTATAAACAAATGTTTTTATATCATAGTATTAAAATAATTTAACCCATGAAATGGTTTTAAGTAGAAATGATTAAAGGGTTTTACTTTTTTTTAAAAATAAAATAAATATCTTTCCTATGATCGACCTTGTGATACATTTTCTCGCACTGGAGCAAATTCAACACAGTCGATCAGTATGAGCTTATAACACTAAATGGTGCAAAACAGGAACAGATTCACGTTTTAAAAGAATGTTTTATGAATTGGTAAAGCGTATATGCCAACATTTACACCGAGTAAAACAACTTCTACTCAACAAAAAATCCTTTTGCTAAGATGATATTCACCAATGGTTAGTTGAATAAAACATATTTATTGCTATTAGATTTAAAATCTGTTTACGGAAGTTTAAAACTAGAAATATTCAAGTTTAAGGCCGCCTCCGTAGCCTAATCCGTTTTGGTCGTTTCCACGAATTCGTATATGACCGGGAAGCTACCAGAAAAATAAAAGTATTATCTTTACTTGACAAATTATTTTGATTTAAAAGTTCAAAATAGTTATCATCGTTTATGAAAAGCTTAAAGTGGATCAGAAAAATAAATATCGTATATGTACAGTTGATGGTAAACTGTAGTCAGCAATTAATCAAATATTCAAGATGTCTTGTTATATAAACTACATACTCAAACGAGTTTTCTCTTAATTATACTTTTTACTATGGTTCCTTTATATATATATATATAAACTAAAAACCAAAAGTTTAGTCAGGAAAAATACATGGGACATCCCATAGGGTACATTTAAAGCCGGGTGTGTGCCTTGATATGGAAATAATATTTTAAGACGTAGTCTGAAATTGAATTTGGGTTTGCAACAAACAGAATCGGTGATTAAATAAAATATACCAACTTTTATCCAGGTGATATCCGCCATCCTAAATCGTTTTTTTTTTCAATGTTAAGGGAGGTAATTTACCGACTTCATAATTTTCAAGAGGGAATGCATGTACAGTGATACCATGTTATGCATTTGTTTTACATAAACATAAGTTTTACATTCTATGGTGTTTTATCTCATCATTTACACAGTTGCAGTTGTTTAATTAGACAAACAGTGCTTTCGTTTGACAAAATGCTGTTTTACAGAAAGGGACGATAATTTTCAAGCAGACTTTGGAATAAATCAAAAATTCTGTTGATGTCGTTCTTTATACTTCGACAAATATAGTTATATTAAAAAATATATCGAAATCTTCTTTTGTTTTATAGTTAAACCTGCTTGAAAATTTGAAAATACCCACTAAACTTTTGGAACTCAGTTCATATAGTATAACATATATATTATGCATATGTATATTATCAATTATTGTTCTACTTGCAAAATGCAAACTTTTCATTTCATATATACTTGCAAAATGCAAACGTTTCATTCTGTTATTTCTCTCAAAGAGCTGACTACCTAACGGAACCTCCATCTTTTCAGATTTATTTGGCATTGAACTACTATAATGGAACTGGTAAAAATAGTTCATTATGTTTACTAAAAAGTGATTTTATATTGTTGTTTTTATATAAATTGTATAATTAGCATATGGTTATATAATGTATGCACGTTAGTATTCAGTACAGAGAAATGTAATACAAGGGTTTGAAACGTATGACGGATAGACTGCTTGAACCACTGCATGTAATGAGAACTCGATTCTTTGGTTAGATAATCTGGTAAAATAATCTTATCAAAGGCGCAGATTGTTTCATAGTGCTCTTGTCACTAGGTTCAAATTGTATTCACTGCATTATTTATACAATATGAGTTTATATACACTGCCTGTGATAACTGTTAACAGTTGATGAAAAGGTCACCGTTACAAGTTGGTGGAATGATACATTTACTCACACGTTTATCTGTACGTGATTCATATATTAGCTCACATTGCATACATATTGATAACACATATTGAATATATTGTATGGAACCATATTGATGACATATATTGCACATATTGTACAGAATTCATCATAAAGTGTCAATTATCAAAATTCCTTTTATGCACTTTATCATTTGGATTAATTCAGATTTGTCTGAGAAAACGGACAACTGGTTTCAGTTTATAGCACAAATCGTTTCGGTATTATGAGAACATACTATTTAATAATGTTTACCATAGTTTTTTATTGTAAATATTTGATGGCGATTTTTCTAAAGAACCAGATCTAAATGATTTGTATTCAGTGATATATTGTTGATTTCTATTCAGACGAGAAAAAAATAGTCGATTCAATTTCATGTCTGCGGTATTAAGAGTTACTTTATTAGGCCGTAGGCCGAAGAATCCTTTGACCGTATATTGAGCTATGTATAGTGTCCATCATGATGTATTGAAAATCATCATTTTATAATTGTATGTCTATGATGATGATGATGATTTATATATATATATATTTATATACATTATATATACGAACAGACATAATTGTACAGACCAAACTACGGCAAGCGCGTCTAGCTAAATGCAGTAATGGATACAATATCAAGGCCTCTATCAACGCAATAGAATTGGTGTCTATCATGACTAATATACTATGGCTTTACATGCAACACATCTGGACTCGACGGACAATTTAACTACATAAACGGATAGATTTATATGAGTACAATCCCCTTAAGGCGTCATGGCTACTCAAATGCTATATAAACGACACACATGTAAACACGTTTGATCAAGAAGATCCAGTGAAATTATATATATTTGTTTCATGAAGGAAAATAATTTAAATCACAATAGCAGGGTTTCCGATAACGACAAAGTCATACACACTTGTAAATTCCGCTTTTCCAATCAATAGAATACAAAGTTTTATCACGGAGATAAAATTCAAGTGTCCATGCATCATATTTACGTAATCTTACATTTGTATCTGTATTAAATTATACTTATTTGTTGTGATCTTAATTGTAAAATACAAACGACCACTAAGAACATTACTATTTAGTCAAACATCCTGGTGATCAGGAAATGATTAAGGATAAAAGCTTAATATTAACTTGGAGAAAAGCGGAATTTCTCCCTACGTCTAACTCTTTCATCGAAATATATATAAATAATAAACCTTATTTGATAATGTTGTATTTGATGTGTTAATTGTTTGGTGTTTAATAGTAGGTATGAAATGAAGATTGAGACCATAACTTTTGTTTTAAGTTTGTGTGTCATTTTGACTTACTGTATTAAGAATACCATGATTAATGTTGTTCTTTTATTTAATAAATCGGGTCTGAGACATTTTGTCAACTTTTACAAATTTTGCGGGAGATTATATAAATCTCGACATCCCACCGCTGTCACCAGTTTTTCACATATATGAGGGAATTATAAATATCCAGAAAGCTCAGTGTTTGTGATATAATGTTTATTTCTACACTGAAGGTCTAGTTCTACTTTAATAAAAATATATACACCATAATGAGAGAGTTCCTATCACATACTTTCTTACACGATTTTTCTAACCGAAATCCACAATTCCCATCCCTTATAATCCAATCTAAAAACCCTAGTAAAATGCCAACCTAAAAAAAACTAAACAAAGACGCCGATTAATAATCAGCAAACCTAAGATACCAAGAGTTGGAAGCATTGTCATCTCGTATGGGCCCAACATGTTCCTGTTACCACAATAAACTCCGAACATGTGAACATGCTTCAGTATACCTGGGCTGGGAGCATTTCACCTTGTGTGATCCAAACATGTTCCTGTGACACCAACAAGCTCCGAGCATGCGAACATGCTTCAGTGTATGTTTCTGTACAAAGTAGGATCGCAGCATCATGTAATGCTCCTTATGCAATGCTTCATATTTTTTGTACGAGCCAATGTTGTGGTGATAACCTGTATCGGACGAGATGCCGCAGGCGCCGAGTCCAATACAGGTTTTCACAACAACAACCTTGACGAGTAAAATCCATATTGTACAGTCAACTGTATTATTACCTTTTTATGATTCACCTCGAGTTCTTATGAAACACAATAATAGATTGAAATTTTATAAAACAATTTATTTTAACAAATGGTTGTTTTCTTTATAATACGGAAAAATAACATGTAGTTGATGTTTATCACATGTTTTGATGATATTATAGTTAGCTCTTTTAAAAAAATATATCAATATTAAAATGATTCCTTTATCACAGCTATTTTCTTTTTTTTAATTATATTTCTTTAAGTATCTATTTATTTGTTTTGGAATAATATATACTTCAATTTCTCAAATAAATATATGTTGCTTGCTGTTTCAAACGACACAATATTCATTAGGAGTTCCTCAGTGATTTCTCTTACATGTTATATCTGAGATATGCGAAGTATTTATATTGTTAGAGTTACCGTTCATTAACGTCCAATACGAAAAATCTATCCAGATTTCCAGGACGCTTCCGGTTTGAAGCGTACAATAATTATTTCTTATGTACAGTCACGTGGTACAAATACTTGAAGCTCATTGGAATAGCTACTTTAGGTGGATAATAATTTAGGATAAAATACATTTTTCTATACTAAAGGTGAAGCTCTGACTCTTAATATATATTAAATAATTTTCTATGATGCAAGTGAAGGCCGTCAATTCCTCTTGTTTATATGGGTATGTAAGCTATTGTCCTTGATACAACTACGTTCCGTTTCAAATGCAGCTTGTTTTATTTACCTACCATTACCGTGCTCCACTTGAATGTTGTACTGGCAATTGAAATTATATTCAAGCAGTTATTTAACAAAAACTTATTAGAAATAGATCATTTACTTATTTTCCATAATCGAAGTGTAATAAATCAGGCAACATGTTAATTTATTAGGAACTATTTGTCTCGCAAATTGAAAAAAAAAAACGTCATTACGGAAACCTTTTTTTATTGAACTAAATTAACAACTAGCATATCTAAATATTTTAACATCAAGTTTCTCTGAAAATAACCCAGTGTTAGAGACTCTGCAAAATATATATTTTCAAACCAGCTATCTTTTACATAATTATGTGGAATACGAACAAACATTATGAATATGCATACTGTCAACAAATAGGCGTTTATTATATCCGATTTTGATACGTACATTTGTATGAGCATCCAATACATTTATTGCAATCTGATTTATCTGGAACATTGTTCATCACTTATCCTGACCAAAATCAATGAAATTGATCCATCACTTCAAGCTAGAACAATGATGTCAATATTTTCAATTTTAAACACAATCTTTTGAACATTAGTCGGTGAGTTTGACATTTGAACTAGTGAAGATGATTTAATAGCGATCCATTATAAGTAGTAAAATATTATTTTAAAGGATCGATATGTTGTACATGTAGCAAAGTTTGATTATAAAGAACAATTCTGTAAGCTATGATGTTTAAATCGGGTGTACCATGTTTTAAGAGGAAATGTTTTCTATGAGAAAAATAGGAATTTAACTCAACTAGTTCTTCTATTTTATTCTTGTGTTGTTGTTTGGTTGCAATATATATTTTTCATGGTTTCACCGACTTTGAACCAAGATCACTGGCATTCGTCAAATATAAAATGTATTAAGGTCGCAGACGTTATTTAGGTTGAATTATATTCTGATCTCGATAGTTTTATAAGATGCATTTAAATAATTACTGTTTTAAGCCTTACCCGATGCAGATGTATCTGAAATAAAAACATAACGTGGACTTGTTAATGTGATTTATTGAACAATCATTGTAAAAACAATACTGATTTTAATTGGATTATAATAAAAATATACTCTTTTGACACCAATTAGTTTGTACTATATTTAATGCATCCGGTTTAATTATTTGCATAATCAGATATTTATTCATATATTGTAATCATATATATATATATATCATATCATATAAAGGGATATAATTAAATTCACAACAATGGAATTTACGATTTTTTGGGATCTTTTCAGATGCTCATTCACAATGCATGATATATATATATGGAGATAATTATTTGCGAATAACCAAGACATAAATGTACAGACCAGACTACGGCGAGTGCGCCTAGCTACAATGCAAACCATAGATACAATATCAAGGCCTCTGCCAAACCAATAAATTTGGTGTCGACCATGACTTATATACTATGGAATTATATGCAACACATCTGGACTGGGTGGACAAATTTACAAACATGAAGTGATAGCTTTATATGAGTAGGATCCAGTTAAGGATTCATGACTACTCACATGCTATATAAAGGACAGATTTATAAACCCGTTGGATCATATAGATACAGTGAATTCATATATATTTAATTTCATAAAGGGAAATAATTAAATTCACAACAATGGAATTTACGATTTTTGGGATCTTTTCAGATGCTCATTCACAATGCATGATATATATATGGAGATAATTATTTGCGAATAACCAAGACATAAATATACAGACCAGACTACGGCAAGTGGGCCTAGCTACAATGCAAACCATAGATACAATATCAAGGCCTCTGCCAAACCAATAAATTTGGTGTCGACCATGACTTATATACTATGGAATAACATGCAACACATCTGGACAGGGTGGACAAATTTACATACATGAAGTGATAGCTTTATATGAGTAGGATCCAGTTAAGGATTCATGACTACTCACACGCTATATAAAGGACAGATTTATAAACCCGTTGGATCATATAGATACAGTGAATTCATATTTATTTAATTTCATAAAGGGAGATAATTAAATTCACAACAACGGAATTTACGATTTTTGGGATCTTTTCAGATGCTCATTCACAATGCATGATATATATATGGAGATTTTGATTTGTGAATAACTAAGACATAAATGTACAGACCAGACAACGGCGAGTGCGCCTAGCTACAATGTAAACCATTTATATAATATCAATGCTTCTGCCAAACCAGTAAATTTGGTGTCGACCATGACTTATATACTATGAAATAACATGCAACACATCTGGACAGGGTGGACATATTTGCATACATGAACTGATAGCTTTATATGAGTAGGATCCAGTTAAGGATTCATGACTACTCACATGCTATATAAAGGACAAATTTATAAACCCGTTGGATCATATAGATCAAGTGATTTCAGATATATTTAATTTCATAAAGGAAGATAATTAAATTCACAACAACGAAATTATATCATATATATATATTAATAACATTTAGTATACACTGTGTTCAATTACTGAACTCATTATGCCGACAAATATATTGTACATAAAAATGAGCTTAAGTGGTCACTGCTCTAATTACAAGGTGATTCAGTACTTGAAGCTCCTTGAATACAATAATGCTGATAGCTCTAATTTCATCTTCCTGATCTGACAGAACCGTTTGAATAATTCCCTATCCATTGTTTTGTTAATAATGAGAAATTAAAAACTTACCCCCATACACTTGAAATTCGCATACAATGAGGTTTTTTGCTTGTTCTGAATCTAGAGATATATTCAGGTATCTTGTCTTTAAGGACACTGTGTTGTTTATTGATGACTTTATTCTGGTCGGGTCAGTTGCCCACGTGCCTTTTCGGTTATTAAATTGAAGTACATATGTTTTCGCTCGGTCTGAAAATATTTTACTTTATTATCGAAACAAAGGAAATCAATAACAATTAGACATAGGATGTGGCGTGGTTGGGTTAAATATGAGTTAAGCATTTATATCTGATTTTATGTAAATCTATGCGCCACAAACAAAATGTCGATAATCAATTATCCTAACATACCATAACATTACACAAATTCATTGAAATAGTCATATAAGGGATGCTCGCACACAAATTAAAGTACCGAGATTCATGTAAAATTTGGACGAAACCTTATGACAGCTGCTGGTGAAATTCATCTGCTTATTTACTCAATTTTTTGTTTGAAAAAATAGATAACATGTAAATAATTTTGGGCAAGCAAATACAAACATTTTGATTCAGATATTACATATATATTACTGCATATAATCAAATATAATAAAAATGGTATATTTCAGTAATACAATAAATTGAGGTGAACAATTCAAAACACTTAATAAAGAACTTTACATAGTACAGCAGTATTACCCCCAGCGATAGGTAAGTAATAAAAGTCCGACACTGAACAAAATATTCATTTAAAATAATAAACTATATTATGTAATAAAGAAATACGAATTAGCTTGTATTAGAAACCAAACCTTTATAATATGGATACAGCCTTATAGTGTGTATAACGTAACTCTGACCAAGATCTACACTCAACCAGGGCTTAACTGTTCTTTTAGTTTGACTACAATGTGGCCACTCCTTCTTCCCATCCACTGCCAGGGAGGCGAATTGATTTCCGTGTCTCGGACTCTGGCGTGCAGACTTATTGTAGGCTAGATTATTATCTGAAACATTACAGATGATAGTCACGAATACATGCAGTTATATTAAGATGACTACGTACGGACTAGGTTAATGAAAGGCGCTGACACAGGTATTATGATACATTTGTACCCCAAAATACAGTCCTACAAGTACTTTTACAGAATGATAAGCCTCTGTTCTAACTCCCTAACACGAGGATACGGATTAACTTAGCGCCGTGACGTCCCACAGGCTAATATCAAATTCCGCTTGGCAACTTCAACTTAGCGTTTCTTTGATAATGTTTGAACTTAATTATGTTGGCTTCAACGTGATGCTGATAAATTGTTAATTATTTTGCATTATCAGTAATTTCGTAATTTTGTTCTGAATTCAAACTTCAACGTACTGAAATAAAAAAAGAAACATTATAAGTGCAGAATATACACCATGTCTATTTCTGGTTATGGCTTGCTAGCCAGTACTTAAGCTGAAATGTATTTAATTTAATTTCAAAAGCTGGGTGTGTATGTGGGGGTGTATGTGCCAAAGTTTAATAAACAGGGTTGTGCAGTTTTAAAACAATAAAAAAAATTGGAAGGGAATGGTGTTTTGAAGTTGGTAACAAAGTTGGAAAAGGACAGCGTATCTAATTAAATACAGAACGAAATTTTAAAAGAACAAAATTAAAAAAAAAAAACAATTGGTGGGGGTAGTCCTTGGAGTCAGTAATAAAGTTGACATGGAGGCAAAGTATATAACCTAATTAAAAAAATGGAGTTCATACAAAACAAAATTTAAAAACAAATGTGCGGGGATGGTGGGGGGGGGGGTGCGGGAATGGGGATAGGGGTGAAGGTCTTGGGGTCGGTAACAAAGTTGAAATGGGGTAGAGTATTAATTATTTTGATAAAATACGAAACAAAACTTTAAAAGGGGGGGGGGTGAGGGGGCTGTGGATGGGGGTAGGTGTGATGGTCTTAGGGTCGATAACAAAGTTGAAATGGGGCAGAGTATTTGAGTTAATATAAAATAAATAAAAAAATAATGAAAATAATAGGCGGGGATCGGTAGGAGTGAGGGTCTTGGGGTCAGTAACAAAGTTGAAATGAGGCAGAGTATTTGATTTAATACATAAAAAAAAATGGGCAGCAAGGTGGGTGTTTTGGTTGGGCTCGGGCAAGTAGTCAAGTAGATATGGGACAATGGACCTGGCAAATTCAAAGAATGATACAATTTTTTTTTTCCAATCTGTGATCTATTTATTAATCTTGATAAATTTACATGTACAGTAATTCATATAAATATCCAATAACAGTTTTGGACACATAAACCTTTTAACCGGATAATGACAGTAATAATCAATTCCATTATATAGGTTAAGGACAGTGATGTAAACATGTTTTAGTTGATGGTGATCAGCTTACAGAATTAATTATATTACTGAAAAATAAAATATAAAAATAAAAAATTCAAACCCCGAGCTAAACAAACAACCTAAGGTTTAACAGCTCAAAGTATGGAAATTTATGTAAGTTAGCTATATACATTGTTTCTATAACATAATATAAATGTGTTAATGAAGATTAGTCTCCAAACTAAGAGTAGTTTGTTCAGAAACAGAGAAAAGCTGAGCTAAACATACCATTTTAACCGAAACCGAGCTAAACCTAAGGTTTAAGAGTTCAAAGTATAGACATTTAGGCAAGTTAGCTATGTACATGAGTTATTTATTCAGAAACAGAGAACAAGTTTTAACCAGCAGACAGCGACGACAAAGACAACGACAATGACGACGTCGACGCCGACGCCGAAGACGCCAAGGTTATGACAATAACTTTTTGTTTTTTTCAAAAAGACGATCTAAAATAATAATATTTTGCTTTTAATTTCCAGCCCTCTTTTAAGTGAAAAAATGAATTTGCGGTTTGGTTTAAATTTGTATTTAACATTATGTGCAAAATGCCAGTAAAAATATGTCCCTTTTATTCTTGCGCAATTCGTACATTTGCATTATTGATATGTTTCAATGCATAAATATATTCTTATAAAACAAATTATATACCATCATCGTTAAATTATTTTTCTAGTTCCCGTCGCAAGTTGAGTCTGACTTATATATTGTTTGTATGTCTTATAATCTCAAGGATGTGGTTATACCATATCATTCGGATATTACTCTCTGCACAATATATTATAGTTTAATGAGTGATTAGACAATTACAACACCATTGATATTACACTTTTAAACGAGTGTACTTCAAAATCCGCATGGTAAAAAGATGGCCTAGTGGTCAAAAACCCCTTGACAATATTAACAAGGTGGTCAAAATTCCATTGAAAGAAAGTCAAAATCCCCATGGCAAAAATGATCTCGGCAGTAAAACTCATCTCAGTGGGAAGTCAAAATCGCATTTACTAAAACGTATTAGTGTTAACTTCCATTTTAATCTTTTTATTTATACTGTTCACTTGTTTGGGCACATATCTATAGTGTAAACTAGCACTATTTTCTGTTTGAAAAGCATCTCATGTTAAATCGAAAACTCTTACCAAGTTGTACTCTAAGTTTTAAGTAATCAAACTTGCCATGTATATTCATTAAAGGCTTAATGTCACAAATAATGACAGTAAAACATATACAAATAATTCAATATTACAAGGTATAAATGAAGCACGTGATAAAACATTTAAATTGGTTTATAGAACTAAGCCGTAATTGGTTTATAGAACTAAGCCGTAGCTCAAACTCTTTAAAGGGAATTTTTAAACTTTGACAATTGGCTAAAAACATATCTTCCCAATATATCATGCCTAGCAATACCCACTGACTCCGTGTTGCTAAAAATAAAATATACTTAAATTTGTCAAAATATATCAAAATGGGATTTCCTAACTTGGACTACGCGCCTCAGTTAGACTAAATAGATTTTCCCGCTTAAAAGTACAAAATAATTTGTGACGTATTTAATGAATATTAATTGAATAAGTGATTATTTTTACTTCTTTTTAAGGCATAGTACCTCCATTGGAAAAGGAAGTACTTCCAAGGGGTAATCACATAATGGCGGTTATAAATACTCCTTGTTCCCTCTTCTTTATAAGTGCATTTTCCATATCTTAATTCTATATTCTATTTTTTTTTTAATTTGAATGGCATTATTGATGTATTTCAAACATTTTAAAAGCATTGTCATGCTTGAATTGTGAATTTAGAAAAAGAAAATGATGCTTGGAAATTGGGGTATGGATACATGATATCGGAAGTCTACTTTCATTTTGTCAACAGTGTACACACTGAGCAGAAAAAAGTCTTATTTGACTCATGACCCCTAATTTTCTTATCTTATTTTGGTAGTGCAGAGGTTGACAAACAGTGAAACGTAAGTTTCACTTGGTTCATTTGGGTCTCTCTATGAATGACAAACCTTCAAACTTTTATTATTTACTAAAGAATAAAGAGTAAAACTCAATGGTGGGCTAACACATTGATCCGTTTTGCACAGGAGCGGATCAAGGATATTAGTTTGGAGGGCGCAACATAATATCTGAACATGTTTTTAGTAGAAATATGGTGAATTTTAATAAAATGTAGGAGTATGCCGTTTTTTAAAGAGTAGATCCGCAATTCAAACAGAAAAACACACAGTAAAAATGGTTTCATCTTAGAAAGAGTCCTTATGACGTCAAGTAGTATTTAAGTGCTGTCTTATTTGAGAATGGGGATTTAGTTTCAAGTTTAACACTCGAATTAAAATATCGAGTTTGTCACGTTTTATATTTTATTTGTTAATGAACATGAGACGGTATGTATCCATGTTGATAATTATTTTATTTGTTTATTTGATAGCGTTTTTTCCGGATATATTTCCTTCAAATTGGATAATAATGATAAAATGCTCAGAATTGTACGCTCCATATACAATACTGTTAAATTGTGTTTAAAACTGTGTGGTTCTTATTATATCAGCCGGTTTAAAGCAAGGGAAGATAATGTCGCCAGTTATGTTCGCTATTGTTATCGAAGATTTACAGCTTTTTTTTTAAAAAAAGGACCAAATGTTGCCTTAATTGAGATGATATTTCCATTGTACTTCTGCTTTTTGCTGATGATTTTTGATACCACTCCTGAAGACCTTCAAGAAAGTTTAAATATGAAACTTCGAAGCTCAAAGCTAACAAAGAAAAAAATAAAGATTGTCGTTTTTCGAATGAGGGGTCGTGTTAGTGAAAAATGGACATGTAATAACGTAAGTATGAACGTTTAAAGTCTCATTAAGAATTGAGATAGATCAATATGGGGTAGAAAGAATAGAAAGAAATGAAATACTATGCTAGATGTTAAATTATAATGATATCGAAGACGAGTTTCGCTTTGTTTTAATATGTTCCTACTATAATGAAATTAGAAAGAAGTACATCAATAAGTTTTATAACACAAGACCAAATATGTTTAAGTTTATAACAATTCTGCTATCTACAAATAAAAGATAACTTTTATAAAAGATAAAAGACAAATATTAATAATCTCAACAAATTAATAACTTATTAACTCGTGACAAATCTACCAGTTTACACTGTTTAATAGATCCATCTTAATTATATTCATAAGCGGTGTAAATGTAAAATTTGCCATAATTTCGAATTTCCAGTTTGTTAAATGGGACTGTTTTGAAAGTAAATATGCATGCTGTCGTAGCACGGGTAGCTACCAAAAGGAATTTATCTGCATAAGTTTAAGTTAATCGATCTTCAAGAATAAATATCATCACATACGTTGATAATGATCATTATTATATGATATATAAATAAATGAATTTTTATTTGCCAGAATGACCCCTCATTGAACAAAATACTTTTTGATATTTAACAGTTTTTACTTTGGGTTTGCAAAAATGTGATTACAGTTACTATATACATAGGTTAATTAAAAATAACCAGTGGAAATTTGAAGTTTCAGCCGAACGCAACGATGAAAATTGAGAAGTTTCGGAAGTGGCGTTGTTTTCAAATGGCAGTCTACAAGAGATTCGCATCCGATTCAGCAATATTAACGAAAATAAAGAAGTCGATATGATATAATATGCAATGTTCAATCAGTTAATATATTTCGCTAATATTTACGAAAAACAATTGAATGATAAGTTTAAACATAAAACATAACAAACATTTTTCAAAATGTGTCTGTGGCCGATTGGTTAATACATGAACTTTTGTTAGATTTTGTTATTTTTCGCCATGGTTCGCATCTCACCCGGGGAATTATATCTCAATTTCTTTTTCAAAATTATTTTTATTTTTTTTTAGATCTATACAGACCTACAATTGTTACATCAAATGTATAATATGATATGATCACATACAATCATAAAGATCATTGGCGATACTTTCGCAATTTAGCGACAGTATCCGATATATTGTTTATCTTTATCATTTTACTTTATGAAATTCGTTAACTCTATCTAAAATTATAAAAACAATAAATAAGAATATGTAGAATGAATTTTTTAAATCAATAATATACCGACATAGCATAAGTTAATTTGTGACTGGTCATAAACACAGCATGATATGTCTCTGCTTCTTATCAGTAAAACATGTCAGTGTGATTTATATATTATAGCCTTAGACGCTTTGACACATTGGGAATCGGCCGCAGGCACCGCATGACATGAGTGTGTTATGTCATTTAAATACGTAAGTGTTAATCTCTTAAAAAGGAAAATGTAAGTTACAGTATAAATATTTATAACTTAAAATGTAAAATATAAGTTTCATTCATTTTATAAATCAAGTATAAAAAATAACATAAATATCTACCGGAGATAAATTGTTTTAACCCTTTACTCCATAGATACGCGTTTTCTCGCACCAATCACAGACGACCTTTCATAACAGTGCAGGAAGTGTTCAGATTGCTCGTTACGAGCAATCTATACACTTCCTGCACTGTTTTCCACTCTGTCAAGGCGTCTATATTAGAGGTGTCCAAAGGCGTCTATATTAGAGATGTCCAAAGGCGTCAATATAAGAGGTGTCCAAAAGTGTCTATATTAGAGGTGTCCAAAGGCGTCTATTTTAGAGGTGTCCAAAGGCGTTTATATTAGAGGTGTCCAAAGGCGTCTATATGAAGTAAAGGGTTAACTAAAAAAATCGTCACTACGCCGTTTGGTCAAATTATTGAAATTTAACTGTTAAACCGTTATTGAGTAAACAACAAAATAATAGAAGTATTATAAATATTTTTTTTTATTTCAGTTTCATATTGTATTGATGAATATTTGCATATTGTCTATAAAAAAACTATGATATCTTATTTTCATTTATTTAATTAACCAACTATAAATTTTAATAAAATGATTTTTTGCCGATAATAATCAATCAAATTTGTACTCTTAGATCATTTTTTAATGCACTTAATGTATTTTTTAAATTTGTATTCATAGTTTTTGTTTAATTAAATAAATTTATCTAATAAATAAAATATTTTTCATATTCTGATCTATGACGCAATGGCTGTGAAAAAAGTGAATACTTGAAACATCGTATTACTTTATATGGCATTCCGTTTAGAAAGGGTGTTGAAATAGATCCTAGATCTATAATATGGACATTTATAAAGCATGAAAAATTTTGATTATTAGTTATTCTTTGTGTGATTATTTTCTTCTTTTCCATTAAAAGCAAATAATCATGATTGTGTTAAAAGTTTAATTGAGTATTAAAAAAGAAAACAATTTTATCAGCTTTAGTTTGATTCATAATGTTATTAAAGGCATGCCATTGTGCCTCCCTAAATTGGATATATGTCTGCAATAAGCCACATCGGTAAAGATAACAAGGAGCCACGTGTTTCAGCAGTGGAACAGAAGCTTGTTACTCTACTGTAAAAGTACTTGTAAGACCTATTTTAAGGGTATTATAATACAAATGTAGGACGCTTGCCCTTGACTGTCTTATAAGATGGACTTGTAATACCTGTGACAGCGCATTTCAGTACATCTGTCAGTTTGTAGTCAGTACGTAGTAAGACCGTGATTGGGGATATTATATTACCCTTGACGGTCTTATAAGATGGAATAGTAATACCTGTGTCAGTCCATTTCAGTACATCTGTCAGCTTGTAGTCAGTACGTAGTAAGACCGTGTTTGGGGGTATTATATTACCCTTGACTGTCTCATAAGATGGAATAATAATACCTGTGTCAGTGCATTTCAGTACATCTGTCAGCTTGTAGTCAGTACGTAGTAAGACCGTGTTGTTTTTTTTTATATTACCCTTGACGGTCTTATAAGATGGAATAGTAATACCTGTGTCAGCGCATTTCAGTACATCTGTCAGCTTGTAGTCAGTACGTAGTAAGACCGTGTTTGGGGGTATTATATAACCCTTGACGGTCTTATAAGATTGTCTAGTAATACCTGTGTCAGCGCATTTTAGTACCGCTGTCAGCTTGTAGTCAGTACCTAGTAAGACCGTGTTTGGGGGTATTATATTACCCTTGACGGTCTTATAAGATGGACTAGTAATATCTGTGTCAGCGCATTTCAGTACCTCAGTCCGTTTGTAGTCAGTACGTAGTAAGACCGTGTTTGGGGGTATTATAATACTCTTGACGTCTCATAAGATTGAATAGTAATACCTGTGTCAGCGCATTTCAGTACATCTGTCAGCTTGTAGTCAGTACGTAGTAAGACCGTGTTGGGGGTATTATATTACCCTTGACGGTCTTATAAGATGGACTAATAATTCCTGTGTCTGTGCATTTCAGTACCGCTGTCAGCTTGTAGTCAGTACGTAGTTAGACCGTGTTTGGGGGTATTATATTACCCTTGACGGTCTTATAAGATGGAATAGTAATATCTGTGTCAGCGCATTTCAGTACCGCTGTCAGCTTGTAGTCAGTACGTAGTAAGACCGTGTTTGGGGGTATTTTATTACCCTTGACGGTTTTATAAGATGGTCTAGTAATACCTGTGTCAGCGCATTTCAGTACATCTGTCAGCTTGTAGTCAGTACGTAGTAAGACCGTGTTTGGGGTATTATATTACCTTTGACGGTCTTATAAGATGGACTTGTAATACCTCTCTCAGCTTGTAGTCAGTACGTAGTAAGACCGTGTCAGTATGGAGTAAGTACATTTAAGGCAAATCAGTCCGTATATTATCTCTTTCAGAAGTTTTCATAATTCCTAGCGGTAATTCTATTGTAAAGTAAACCATCAACCCGATAACGTGAGAAATAGTGATCAAACTAATTAACCCACACACCATGTGCTAATGTGTGCAATATGCAAATTGATATTGATAACCTTAGTGTTTATGACCCAATGGTTTATGGCAGGATGCATGTAGCAATACATCATATTATCGACATTATCAGTTAAAAATTGGGTCAAGGACGGTATTTTTGAAGGGACATTAAACATGCAATTTACAGCCTGCATAGCGATGCAGTCATCTAAGCCTATTCACAAGTACAGACGGGATTATTTTTAAAGGGTTTAAATACATATCACTTTTCAAGTTACTGCAGTTATTTCTGATTCGAGCATACAGAGTTGATAAGTATCTGTTTCCCTCCGAGTAACAATTTGGAGGTTTATGAGGAGACATTCTAATATTGTTTTTAAAGGCAGATTAACTTGAGTCTACCATTCTTACCTACTTATTTCAGTTCTGCAGTAAGGAGTTGCTACATTATCTGAATTTCTTAACTGATAATCAGTAGTGTTGCGAATCAAGGGGGAGGAATCAAGTCGCTTATATAGGAAGGGGCCATATTTGTACAATCCAAAGGAAGAACTTAGATTCACCTGGTTTTGTGGTACGACGTAATGGTGATATATTACTAGATGTGTCACTATTTTTAATAAAGTGTCTTATAAATTTTCAGAAACCATTTTTATCATTGAATTACAAATCAGTTAGAGTAAGATTCAGGGTGTTAAAGAAATTTTCTTTTGCGTGTTTTTTCTCTTCAAATTATTAACTTTAATTCTAGATTGTTTATATTTACAACAGGCACATGCATTTCTTGATCTTAATGCATTTGATTTCAGTTGATCTCTTACTTTTTAATATGTTCTAATTATGGAGTCATACCAAGGTTTGTCATTGGGGCATACAGTAACCTTTTTTGGTATTTTAATAGGTACTTAAAAGATATCTGTAAAAATCATACAGGCATCATTTACAGTTCCACTTACAATATCGCTCCAGTCATAGTCTGATATGAGATCATTCAATAAGTTAAAATTGGCTTTTTTATAAAGCCATACATGTTGGCTGTAAATTGAAAGAAAATGGCAAAGTTATATATGTGGTATTATGATCACTTATTTCAGGTGGGACTGGAAGCGTACCAAACTCAATATAACAAAGGTCTTCTGGAATTAAAATGGAATATAAAATAGCTCTCAAACGTGTGGGTTCATTTACTGTATTTATTAATAAGTTTGTGCTAAGCACATCTCTTAGATTGTGATTATTCGGAATCATTAAATTTTCCTTTAAATCACTAATTATGAATACATTGTTTGTAATTTCAAAAACTCTTTCAATACTGTTATTTAGCTAATTGAAAAAAATACATCAGCTGTTTTTGGGCTGTAAACTGTCCGTTTTCGGTAAATTTCATTTGTTAAAATAAGTTCAACCCACACACACACACACACATATATATATATATATATATATACGCTGCAATATACTTCTAATTGGTGGCCTCTTTGTGAATCAATATTTTTATACAGATATATAAAAAAAAACACCATGGTTTGTTCTATCTTTTCTATATGGGACATCGTAGTTGTCTGTACGGAGAATCTGTTCATTTGTAATTAGAGCATCAAAATGATTTTCCGTAAAACATAACAAATCAAAATCAAGATATAAGTATTTGGTGAACTCCATTTTATTTCAAATACTTCTAATATTGCAAAATTGATAGACAATGTTCAGAATTAACTGGGCCTGGATTATTTTCAATATAACCCGAATCTAGTAAAAGTAAAATAAAAACCACTTAAATACGTGTTATACAATGATTGATTTAGATAATCATAAGAATGACACAATACGTATTTCATAATAATACATAGAAGTTTGACAGGGTTTGACAATATAATACTCTAAAGTTTGTGTATAAATACCGGTATGAGTTGCGAAACAGACCAATGACATTTCTCCACGCAATTACATCATTACCCATTGTGGTTTAAACATATTTTATTGCATATTTCACATAGCAAACGGGTTTGGCCACAAGTTCTAGCAACATTAGTTACGACCCGCCCCTTTCAATATAAAAATAACATTAGAATCAAAATGGCAATTTTAATAATCAATAGGATTTAAATCAACAATAAAATGAAGAGATAATAAAGAAATAATAAATTAGGTGTGAAAAAAGAGAGAAAAGACATAACATGTTTTTTAGTGCTGTCATTATATCGTTCTGGTGCATTGAAGGGCTGCATAAAATTGGTATCTGATGCCGAGAGTCAATTGTTGACAAAACGTTTCGTGTCTTTAATGTATTGTTGTACTTGTGTAAACTTAAATGCATTTGTGTTACTGGTATATGTTCTCTTACCAAATAAAAACACTCGTGTACTTAAGGGATGAAAACAGCGTGTGGAACGAAAAAGGCAAAGTTGTTCATCAGTATATATAGAACATTGCATAAAGTAGTGCTCTGTGTCATCTTTTTCATTACCGCATCCGTCGCATCTTGCATCAAGTGTTAAAGAATTTAAAAAATGTATCAAACTTAAGGTGACTACATCCGTTTCTCAAACGAGCGTGGAAAACTGATAAAATTCGACTACCATTTAGATAATACGATGGTACCATTTGCGTTTTAAAATACATGTTTGTTATATGAGTTTTAAAAATCGGTAAAGTCTCTGAGTTACGAATGTACTCGGGAAGTGTATTCCAAATAGATACGCATGACGGAATAAACGAATTTGCAGATAGTTGTGTTCTTGTGTTAAAAACAACATAATCAAAAGTATTTCGTAAGTTGTAAGGTGTATTTACTCCTACTGTTTCTGGAAAAAGATAACATAATTATCGGGTAGAATTCCTGTTTTAAGTTTATATGCAATAATATATTTTTGATATTTTCTTCTTTCTGATAGCGATAACCATCCGATTTTAGTGTATAACTTATTTATAGAAACCGAACGCGTCAAACCAGTAACAACTGTAGCTGCTTCGTGTTGTATATATTATAGTTTATCTTTTTCATATTGGGAACAATTATCAAAAACAATTGAAGCATATTCAAACACTAGTCGCAGAAATGGTATATATATATTTTGCTAAGAGATTTGCGATTGAGAGTAAATTTCATTTTTCGCATTATGCCTTAAATTTTTGAAGATGATGAAACAATATTATTATTTATGTGTTGATGCCATTTTACAATCATGACTAAAAGTAACACCTAAATGTTTATGATGTTCTACAAAATTAACTAAAACATTATTAAACCATAAATTCGGATTTGAAACATTTCTGTTTAGTGTAAAAAGTATAGCTTTAGTCTTTTGGGGATTAAATTCACTAACCATTGTTTTGTCCACTTTGATGAAACGATCAGAAATCTGGAAATTCACATTTAATTAATGATATATTAAATAACAGTACTAGAGGTTTAGAACAATTTTGTATACTTCAAAACTTTGTGACTGATTTAATCATTCCAAACAGATTTGTTAGGGTCAAGGGTGTCAATCGTAATATTAGTTTCATTACTGATTGTTGAAATAGAAATAAAATAGACGTTCAAACAATTTGCCTTTTCTTCTTCATTATAAAAATAGGTTTCCTCCCCAGCGTCTGAGGTTCGTTTTAAGGGCGGTATGGTTTCAGTATTTTTGTTTTCCTTAATTATCTGTTTAAGAAGTTTCCAGCAAAGATTTGGATATATATTTCTGCTGTCTGAAACTAAAGTTTTCATATTATTAAAGTACATATACTGTTCTTTAGCATGCGTTTCAAATTATTAACTTTGTTTCTGAACTGTTTGTATTTAGTCCAGTCGTCTGTTCTTTGCGTTGTATTGCTTTTATCCTTTGTCTGTCTCGTAGTCTAGTTGTCCGTCTGATTTCAGAGTCGTGCCATGGTTTGTCAGAAGGTCTGATGGTTATATCTTTGGAGGGAATACATTGATGCGAAAAAAATTAAAATTGTTTCTGAAAAACGTTTACACGCTGAGTTTAAGGAAATGTAGGATATAAACTCTCAATCAAAGTTATTTATCATGTCATTCAGCTTGTCATAATCACCTCATTTATAAAACCAAACTTTTCTCGTTAAAGCAGGAGGTGTAAACAGAGAAAATTGGATATAAATATAAGTAGCTTTATGGTCGCCTATTGTTTTCGGAACATCTAAATTTTCGGAATTGAGAGGTTTATACGTATCTGATATAAGTATTGGATCTATCAGAGTTGATGTAGTTTCAGTTACTCTGGTTGGTTCTGTAGTTACATTTGTTAGATTGTTTATAAGTATAGTATTTCTAAGATGATTATTGTTAGTATTTAATTGGTCCTCGTTAATATTGGCTTCTAAAACTATATCTTTGACAAATCAAGAGCTTTTTCAAAACATGAGTTAAAATCATTCCAAAATGTTACAGGCGTGTTCGGAGAACGGTATACACAGCACATAAAAAAACGGTTCCTTTTGTGCTTGACTCCAACACAAACAGAATCAATAAACGGACATTCTAAGTCTTATCTCCTTTTTGAAATGAGATGATTTGAAACATAAATTAAAATACCACTAGCATGACTGTGTTTTCTTTACGAAATGGGTCTGAGAAATCATCTAAATTAATATCTGTATTTGCAATTTCATCAGTTAAGTTAGTTTCAGTAAAACAAAGTATATCGAAACCCATCAAATTATTTTTATGTTGTTAAAATGGTTTCGAATACTTCGGATATTATTATGAAGAATAGAAATACAGTGTGTGCTCTTTTTTCTAATAAAGGACCTGGATTCTCGGCAATATCCACAGACAAGAGCACTAACAACATAATAACAATTGTAAATTTTAAGTTTAAGACACTGTCCAAAAAAAAAGCATACGTGACGTGAAACATTCCAACGGCATAATGATTAAGTAATTTCAAAAACAACATCAAGAAATACAAGTACAAAGGAATATATTTAAACATACATGATCTTGACACTGAATGTGTTTTGTCGTTTCCGATGTCCCTCTCCAAGCGTTTATATCACTACCCATTAGGTAAAATTACAGGAAATACAAATGACAGCTACAATCTGGAACTAAAACACGAAATCGACATCCGCCCAACTAACAGCCCTTCAGTACAGAAGGAAAAAAAGACAATAAAAAGAAAGCAAAATGGTAAATTACCGGGATTTTAAATGGAATAGAGATATTCTTCAAACCAAGAACTAAAAAATTGGTAATTGTGATAAGCAGCATTAAATTCATTTCATCCTTTGTTTCGGAGCAGACTGGTCTAAACATAATTTTTATAATATAGTGTATAAAAATTAAGAAAAAGATAAAAATATATAGTGAAGAATATTTCAATGACCAATAACGTATTACTAACTTCGCAGTTTGTGCACATATAATACATATTCACGCACACAAGCATGCATACATACACATGTACAGAAGCTTACAAACTAGTATACACTGTGCATACAAACACTCCAACATATGTACAAAAGCATACATAAGTAGTATATACTGCACAAACAGACGACAAATGGTATATACTGCACATACACACACTCAAACATATGAACAAAAGCCTGTCATACTGTACAAAATCCTGCACAAATAGTATATACAGCACATACACACACTCCAACACAAAAATGAACAAAAGCCTGTCATAATGGACAAAGGTCTGCACAAATAGTATATACTGCACGTACGTATACTCCAACACAAAAATGAACAAAAACCTGTCGTAATGTACAAAGTCCTGCACAAATAGTGTATACTGCACGTACGTACACTCCAACTCAAAAATGAACAAAAACCTGTCGTAATGTACAAAGTCCTGCACAAATAGTATATACTGCACATACACACATTCAAACAAAAAAATGGATAAAAGCCTGTCATAATGGACAAAGGTCTGCACAAATAGTATATACTGCACATACCCACACTCCAACACAAAAATGAACAGAAACCTGTCGTATTGTACAAAGTCCTGCACAAATGTACAAAGTAATGCACAAATAGTATATACTGCACATACACACACTCCAGCTCAAAAATGAACACAATCCTGTCATAATAGACAAAGATCTGCACAAATAGTATATAATACACGTACGTACACTCCAACACAAAAATGAACAAAAACCTGTCGTAATGTACAAAGTCCTGCACAAATAGTATATACTGCACATACACACACTCAAACACAAAAATGAACAAAATCCTGTCATAATAGACAAAGTCCTGCTCAAATAGTATATACTGCACATACACACACTCCAACACAAAAAATGAACAAAATCCTGTCATAATAGACAAAGATCTGCACAAATAGTGTATACTGCACATACACACACTCAAACACAAAAAAGAACAAAATCCTGTCATAATAGACAAAGATCTGCACAAATAGTATAACTGCACATACACACACTCCAACACAAAAAAGAACAAAATCCTGTCATAATAGACAAAGTCCTGCATAAATAGTATATACTGCACATACACACACTCCAACACAAAAATGAACAAAATCCTGTCATAAAAGACAAAGATCTGCACAAATAGTGTATACTGCACATACACACACTCAAACACAAAAATGAACAAAATCCTGTCATAATAGACAAAGATCTGCACAAATAGTATATACTGCACGTACGTACAATCCAACACAAAAATGAACAAATACCTGTCGTAATGTACAAAGTCCTGCACAAATAGTATATACTGCACATACACACACTCAAACACAAAAATGAACAAAATCCTGTCATATTAGACAAAGATCTGCACAAATAGTATATACTGCACATACACACACTCCAACACAAAAATGAACAAAATCCTGTCATAATAGACAAAGATCTGCACAAATAGTGTATACTGCACGTACGTACACTCCAACACAAAAATGAACAAAAACCTGTCGTAATGTACAAAGTCCTGCACAAATAGTATATACTGCACATACACACACTCAAACACAAAAATGGACAAAAGCCTGTCAAAATGGACAAAGGTCTGCACAAATAGTATATACTGCACGTACACACACTCCAACACAAAAATGAACAGAAACCTGTCGTATTGTACAAAGTCCTGCACAAATAGTATATACTGCACATACACAAACTCAAACACAAAAATGAACAAAATCCTGTCATAATAGACAAAGATCTGCACAAATAGTATAACTGCACATACACACACTCCAACACAAAAATGAACAAAATCCTGTCATAATAGACAAAGATCTGCACAAATAGTATCAACTGCACATACACACACTCAAACACAAAAATGAACAAAATCCTGTCATAATAGACAAAGATCTGCACAAATAGTGTATACTGCACGTACGTACACTCCAACACAAAAATGAACAAAAACCTGTCGTAATGTACAAAGTCCTGCACAAATAGTATATACTGCACATACACACATTCAAACACAAAAATGGACAAAAGCCTGTCATAATAGCAAAGGTCTGCACAAATAGTATATACTGCACGTACACACACTCCAACACAAAAATGAACAGAAACCTGTCGTATTGTACAAAGTACTGCACAAATAGTATATACTGCACATACACACATTCAAACACAAAAATGAACAAAATTCTGTCATAATAGACAAAGATCTGCACAAATAGTATATACTGCACATACACACACTCAAACACAAAAATGAACAAAATCCTGTCATAATAGACAAAGATCTGCACAAATAGTGTATACTGCACGTACGTACACTCCAACTCAAAAATGAACAAAAACCTGTCGTAATGTACAAAGTCCTGCACAAATAGTATATACTGCACATACACACACTCAAACAAAAAAATGGATAAAAGCCTGTCATAATGGACAAAGGTCTGCACAAATAGTATATACTGCACATACCCACACTCCAACACAAAAATGAACAGAAACCTGTCGTATTGTACAAAGTCCTGCACAAATAGTATATACTGCACGTACACACACTCCAACACAAAAATGAACAAAAGCCTGTGGTAATGTACAAAATTCTGCACAAATAGTATATTCTGCACATATACACACTCCAACAGAATGATGTACAAAAGTCTGTCATAATGTACAAAGGCCTGCACAAATAGTATATACTGCACGTACACACACTCCAACACAATGATGTACAATGCCTGTCGTAATGTACAAAGTCCTGCACAAATAAAATATACTGCACATACACACATTCAAACACAAAAATGAACAAAAGCCTGTCATAATGGACAATGGTCTGCACAAATAATATATACTGCACATATACACACTCAAACACAAAAATGAACAAAATCCTGTCATAATAGACGAAGTCATGCACAATTAGTATATACTGCACATACACACACTCCAACACAAAAATGAACAAAATCCTGTCATAATAGACAAAGATCTGCACAAATAGTATATACTGCAGATACACACACACTCAAACACAAAAATGAACAAAAACCTGTCGCAATGTACAAAGTAATGCACAAATAGTATATACTGCACATACAAACACTCCAGCACAAAAATGAACACAATCCTGTCATAATAGACAGAGATCTACACAAATAGTATATACTGCACGTACGTACACTCCAACACAAAAATGAACAAAAACCTGTCGTAATGTACAAAGTCCTGCACAAATAGTATATACTGCACATACACACACTCCAACACTAAAATGAACAAATCCCAGTCATAATAGACAAAGATCTGCACAAATAGTATAACTGCACATACACACACTCAAACACAAAAAAGAACAAAATCCTGTCATAATAGACAAAGATCTGCACAAATAGTATAACTGCACATACACACACTCCAACAAAACAATGAACAAAATCCTGTCATAATAGACTATGTCCTGCACAAATAGTATATACTGCACATACACACACTCAAACACAAAAAAGAACAAAATCCTGTCATAATAGACAAAGATCTGCACAAATAGTATAACTGCACATACACACACTCCAACACAAAAAAGAACAAAATCCTGTCATAATAGACAAAGTCCTGCATAAATAGTATATACTGCACATACACACACTCCAACACAAAAATGAACAAAATCCTGTCATAAAAGACAAAGATCTGCACAAATAGTGTATACTGCACATACACACACTCAAACACAAAAATGAACAAAATCCTGTCATAATAGACAAAGATCTGCACAAATAGTATATACTGCACGTACGTACAATCCAACACAAAAATGAACAAATACCTGTCGTAATGTACAAAGTCCTGCACAAATAGTATAACTGCACATACACACACTCAAACACAAAAAATGAACAAAATCCTGTAATAATAGACAAAGATCTGCACAAATAGTATATACTGCACATACACACACTCAAACACAAAAAATGAACAAAATCCTGTCATAATAGACAAAGATCAGCACAAATAGTGTATACTGCACATACACACACTCAAACACAAAAATGAACAAAATCCTGTCATAATAGACAAAGTCCTGCACAAATAGTGTATACTGCACATACACACACTCAAACACAAAAATGAACAAAATCCTCTCATAATAGACAAAGTCCTGAACAAATAGTATATACTGCACATACACATACTCAAACACAAAAAAGAACAAAATCCTGTCATATTAGACAAAGATCTGCACAAATAGTATAACTGCACATACACACACTCCAACACAAAAATGAACAAAATCCTGTCATAATAGACAAAGATCTGCACAAATAGTATAACTGCACATACACACACTCCAACACAAAAAAGAACAAAATCCTGTCATAATAGACAAAGTCCTGCACAAATAGTGTATACTGCACATACACACACTCAAACACAAAAATGAACAAAATCCTGTCATAATAGACAAAGTCCTGAACAAATAGTATATACTGCACATACACACACTCAAACACAAAAAAGAACAAAATCCTGTCATAATAGACAAAGATCTGCACAAATAGTATAACTGCACATACACACACTCCAACACAAAAATGAACAAAATCCTGTCATAATAGACAAAGATCTGCACAAATAGTGTATACTGCACATACACCCACTCCAACACAAAAATGAACAAAGTCCTGTCATAATAGACAAAGTCCTGCACAAATAGTATATACTGCAATACACACACTCCAACACAAAAAATGAACAAAATCCTGTCATAATAGACAAAGATCTGCACAAATAGTATATACTGCACATACAAACACTCAAACACAAAAAAGAACAAAATCCTGTCATAATAGACAAAGATCTGCACAAATAGTATAACTGCACATACACACACTCCAACACAAAAATGAACAAAATCCTGTCATAATAGACAAAGTCCTGCACAAATAGTATATACTGCACATACACACACTCCAACACAAAAAAGAACAAAATCCTGTCATAATAGACAAAGATCTGCACAAATAGTATATACTGCACATACACCCTCTCCAACACAAAACTGAACAAAATCCTATCATAATAGACAAAGATCTGCACAAATAGTATAACTGCACATACACACACTCCAACACAAAAAAGAACAAAATCCTGTCATAATAGACTATGTCCTGCATAAATTGTATATACTGCACATACACACACTCCAACACAAAAAATGAACAAAATCCTGTCATAATAGACAAAGATCTGCACAAATAGTGTATACTGCACATACACCCACTCCAACACAAAAATGAACAAAGTCCTGTCATAACAGACAAAGTCCTGAACAAATAGTATATACTGCACATACACACACTCAAACACAAAAAAGAACAAAATCCTGTCATAATAGACAAAGATCTGCACAAATAGAATAACTGCACATACACACACTCCAACACAAAAATGAACAAAATCCTGTCATAATAGACAATGTCCTGCACAAATAGTATATACTGCACATACACACACTCAAAAACAAAAAATGAACAAAATCCTGTCATAATAGACACAGATCTGCACAAATAGTATAACTGCACATACACACACTCAAACACAAAAAATGAACAAAATCCTGTAATAATAGACAAAGATCTGCACAAATAGTGTATACTGCACATACACACACTCAAACAAATAAAAATGAACAAAATCCTGTCATAATAGACAAAGATCTGCACAAATAGTATAACTGCACATACACACACTCAAACACAAAAATGAACAAAATCCTGTCATAATAGACAATGTCCTGCACAAATAGTATATACTGCACATACACACACTCAAACACAAAAAAATGAACAAAATCCAGTCATAATAGACAATGATCTGCACAAATAGTATAACTGCACATACACACACCCCAACACAAAAAATGAACAAAATCCTGTCATAATAGACAAAGATCTGCACAAATAGTGTATACTGCACATACACCCACTCCAACACAAAAATGAACAAAGTCCTGTCATAATAGACAAAGTCCTGCACAAATAGTATATACTGCACATACACACACTCCAACACAAAAAATGAACAAAATCCTGTCATAATAGACAAAGATCTGCACAAATAGTATATACTGCACATACAAACACTCAAACACAAAAAAGAACAAAATCCTGTCATAATAGACAAAGATCTGCACAAATAGTATAACTGCACATACACACACTCCAACACAAAAATGAACAAAATCCTGTCATAATAGACAAAGTCCTGCACAAATAGTATATACTGCACATACACACACTCCAACACAAAAAAGAACAAAATCCTGTCATAATAGACAAAGATCTGCACAAATAGTATATACTGCACATACACCCTCTCCAACACAAAACTGAACAAAATCCTATCATAATAGACAAAGATCTGCACAAATAGTGTATACTGCACATACACACACTCAAACACAAAAATGAACAAAATCTTGTCATAATAGACAAAGATCTGCACAAATAGTATATACTGTACGTACGTACACTCCAACACAAAAATGAACAAAAACCTGTCGTAATGTTCAAAGTCCTGCACAAATTGTATATACTGCACATACACACACTCAAACTCAAAAATGAACAAAATACTGTCATAATAGACAAAGTCCTGCACAAATAGTATATACTGCACATACACACACTCCAACACAAAAAAGAACAAAATCCTGTCATAATAGACAAAGATCTGCACAAATAGTATAACTGCACATACACACACTCCAACACAAAGATGAACAAAATCCTGTCATAATAGACAATGTCCTGCACAAATAGTATATACTGCACATACAAACACTCAAACACAAAAAATGAACAAATTCCTGTCAAAATAGACAAAGATCTGCACAAATAGTATAACTGCACATACACACACTCAAACACAAAAAATGAATAAAATCCTGTAATAATAGACAAAGATCTGCACAAATAGTGTATATTGCACATACACACACTCAAACACAAAAATGAACAAAATCCTGTCATAATAGACAAAGATCTGCACAAATAGTATAACTGCACATACACACACTCCAACACAAAAATGAACAAAATCCTGTCATAATAGACAATGTCGTGCACAAATAGTATATACTGCACATACACACACTCAAACACAAAAATGAACAAAATCCTGTCATAATAGACAAAGTCCTGCACAAATAGTATATACTGCACATACACACACTCTAACACAAAAAATGAACAAAATCCTGTCATAATAGACAAAGATCTGCACAAATAGTGTATACTGCACATACACACACTCTAACACAAAAAAGAACAAAATCCTGTCATAATAGACAAAGATCTGCACAAATAGTATAACTGCACATACACACACTCAAACACAAAAATAAACAAAATCCTGTCATAATAGACAAAGTCCTGCACAAATAGTATATACTGCACATACACACACTCCAACACAAAAAAGAACAAAATCCTGTCATAATAGACAAAGATCTGCACAAATAGTATAACTACACATACACACACTCCAACACAAAAATGAACAAAATCCTGTCATAATAGACAAAGTCCTGCACAAATAGTATATACTGCACATACACACATTCCAACACAAAAAAGAACAAAATCCTGTCATAATAGACAAAGATCTGCACAAATAGTATATACTGCACATACACACACTCCAACACAAAAATGAACAAAATCCTGTCATAATAGACAAAGATCTGCACAAATAGTGTATACTGCACATACACACACTCAAACACAAAAATGAACAAAATCCTGTCATAATAGACAAAGATCTGCACAAATAGTATTTACTGCACGTACACACACTCCAACACAAAAATGAACAAAAACCTGTCGTAATGTACAAAGTCCTTCACAAATAGTATATACTGCACATACACACACTCAAACACAAAAATGAACAAAATCCTGTCATAATAGACAAAGATCTGCACAAATATGTATATACTGCACATACACACACTCAAACACAAAAATGAACAAAATCCTGTCATAATAGACAAAGATCTGCACAAATAGTGTATACTGCACGTACGTACACTCCTACACAAAAATGAACAAAAACCTGTCGTAATGTACAAAGTCCTGCACAAATAGTATATACTGCACATACACACACTCAAACACAAAAATGGACAAAAGCCTGTCATAATAGCAAAGGTCTGCACAAATAGTATATACTGCACGTACACACACTCCAACACAAAAATGAACAGAAACCTGTCGTATTGTTCAAAGTACTGCACAAATAGTATATACTGCACATACACACATTCAAACACAAAAATGAACAAAATTCTGTCATAATAGACAAAGATCTGCACAAATAGTATATACTGCACATACACACACTCAAACACAAAAATGAACAAAATCCTGTCATAATAGACAAAGATCTGCACAAACAGTGTATACTGCACGTACGTACACTCCAACTCAAAAATGAACAAAAACCTGTCGTAATGTACAAAGTCCTGCACAAATAGTATATACTGCACATACACACACTCAAACACAAAAATGGACAAAAGCCTGTCAAAATGGACAAAGGTCTGCACAAATAGTATATACTGCACGTACACACACTCCAACATAAAAATGAACAGAAACCTGTCGTATTGTACAAAGTACTGCACAAATAGTATATACTGCACATACACACACTCAAACACAAAAATGAACAAAATCCTGTCATAATAGACAAAGATCTGCACAAATAGTATATACTGCTCATACACACACTCCAACACAAAAATGAACAAAATCCTTTCGTAATAGACAAAGATCTGCATAAATAGTGTATACTGCACGTACGTACACTCCAACACAAAAATGAACAAAAACCTGTCGTAATGTACAAAGTTCTGCACAAATAGTATATACTGCACATACACACACTCAAACACAAAAATGGACAAAAGCCTGTCATAATGGAAAAAGGTCTGCACAAATAGTATATACTGCACGTACACACACTCCAACACAAAAATGAACAGAAACCTGTCGTATTGTATAATGTCCTGCACAAATAATATATACTGCACGTACACACACTCCAACACAAAAATGAACAAAAGCCTGTCGTAATGTACAAAATTCTGCACAAATAGTATATTCTGCACATATACACACTCCAACACAATGATGTACAAAAGTCTGTCATAATGTACAAAGGCCTGCACAAAAAGTATATACTGCACGTACACACACTCCAACACAATGATGTACAATGCCTGTCGTAATGTACAAAGTCCTGCACAAATAGTATATACTGCACAAACACACACTTCAACACAAAAATGTACAAAAGCCTGTCGTAATATACAAATAGTATATACTGCACGTACACACACTCCAACACAATAATGTACAAAAGCCTGTCATAATGTACAAAGTCCTGCACCTTAGGGAGTAATACTACTACAACCGTGGTGCTTGCCATTGATACTGGACCGCTTAATACAACCATCTGCAAAGTGTCTATTACTGAAGAAAAATTAAGAGAGAAGGATAGAATAAAGATGAGAAAGAGAAAAATATGAGTTAAAAATAGGAAAAACACTGACACATATTTATAACATTTAGAAGATTTATAAGGATGTGTATTCTATTATACAACATATTGATAACATTTAGAAGACTTATAAGGATGTATGTTCTATTATACAACATATTTATAATGTTTAGAAGACTTATAAGGATGTATATTCTATTGTGTTTCCATAACTCCTCAGTAACAGATAACTTTATTACCCCGCATCCCCAACCCCTGAATATCTTTACCAATCAAAATACTGTTCTAAATGTTACGGTAGAACCATCATATATACGACACAATTCAGAATAAATCTCTTATGGCGATAACTGCAAAGAAACTCGGGCTTTAATGTAAGCCATTATTTCTAATTTTTAAAGCTACTGTACACCAGTATGTATATATCTTGGTCAATTAAAATCGGATTAAATTTAGAAATCGCAGGTGCATTGAATAAATATCCCCAAACAATTGGAGTAACAATAGTAACATAATTCATTGAATGTCCCACGTAAATATGGCATGGTCAGTTTTACTGGTGGAGAAAGACATCAGATTGAATCCGAGTAGAACTACTGTCTTTTCATAAGTAGACCAATTGAATTAAATTTCAGCTTTCAGATTCTATTGATAAAAAAAATAAAGCTATACTATAGCCGTTTTCTATAATTGGTTTTCATATATTATTTATTAATTAATTTTTAGCTTTATCGTAGTATATCTATAATTTATATGCTTTCACTGATAACACTTATGTTACCTTTTCATCAAAGAAAAATCTGTATACCTAAAGTTCAGATGGCTACTGAATACAATTATTGATGACAATATCCATTGTTTGACCATGGTGAATGCAAGACCACGTCGTCCACTGAGATGACTCTAATGAGGATTGAGCTCGTACTTTAAGACTGCTAGTAGCCTGGATGCTGCCACAGGCAGTTGAATGTCATTTTACTGTTAACCGTTATACTATCGTACTAGTTGACAGGCCTCAGTCAGGACAACTAAGTGTGACTACGCTAGAAGAAGTTTTGTCTCCAATGAATGGTGTAACATATTCGGTGACCAGGGCCAAGACCGATATCTGTACAAACAATAGGGAACCGTGTTCAAGTTAAAAGTTTCGGAAAGGGAACCACGGCTTTTCCGCCCCGTCACATAACCCTGAGACTGTGTAGAGCTCACAGGAGATAAAACATGCGCCATTGGTCATGTGTGCTATTTTAGCATGAATCTAGGTTTTGTCTTAGAAAAGTTTACGGACGTATTCGTGTATGGCACAGTAGAGGAGAGGCGTTTGGAGCCAACTGTTGTGCCAGTTACTGCGTAAAAAGGCGCGAATGGTATCACTGACTCTTATTGTTCTGGGTAATCAGAACAGCCGTCGCTACATTTACCACACATTCTACCATACATGCAGCAAATGAGTATTAAACAGTTATAGCCCACGTGGTAATGCGACACCACATTTTGCACTGATTGTACACAGAATGATATTCAACGAATGGATTGGCCGCCAATGTCACCTGATCTGAACATGTGTCGGCCAACACACTAGGCTTGTGGACTATTCTTCTGCAAGAGTGGACATTGATACCTGAACAGAAGATTTGCCGTCTGGTGAATTCAACGAAGAACTTATTGCCGAATATTTTGCACGTCCAGGTTGCTGAACATATAACTCTGATAATAGAATACTCATGAACTAGTGAATGGATATTTATTCTGTATCCGCCTACAATTGTATTTGCTTAGTCGGATTTTATTTATTTATTATGAAATAAGACATATCCATATGGAATACAGTTTTCACTTGATAATGCAAAGTTTAACGTGTTTGCCGAGTATATGTTAGTCTAAAATCAATGAATTTCAGTTGAGTAAAATGCTCTTTATCCGAAAATATTCCAGTGGCCCTGCAAAAGAAAAGGAGTCCACAAGACAAGGGCTTCTCGGCAACAATAAACTGGCCTAATGTTTTTCATACCGATGAAAACTCAAATTTGGCTTTTAATCCTTAATAAAAAACATATCAGATAGTCAGAGAACAGTACATTTGACACAGGAGATACACTAAAAATAAAATAAATTGACAAAAGAACAATAACACAATCCCATAAAAAATAATTATATACTAATGAACTTTATAACATACTTACTGTTTTGACACCCAGCCCCCGTCCAGTAATCAGAACACCCAGATGAACAATTTCCATCAATATTGTTACACTGTTCATTGATGTTTTTACAATGACAAGTGTGGTCACAATTTTCACCAAATTTCTTTGGCCCAGTTCCGTCGATACGACAGTCTGCATCTGTTATAAGGAACACAAAGTTATACAAAACGATGCTTGACTATGGGATGCATGTATAAACTTTTAATATGTGCTTAGTTAACGTTATATCAATAATTTGGAACTTATACATATTTCTATTGGGTTACAATATAAATTCTACAAGTTTCATGACGTGTTGTTTTCAGAGCTATCAAGTTGACATCTCAGTCAATTACATGTTCTTTTATTGTAGTGTGACATAATACTTAATGTATAGTAGGACAATATGAAACACTTACATAATCACCACTATCAGTTATTATTATACCATATATTAATAATCTAATAGCTAGATAAAAATACCAAATATTAACAAACCAAACTGTGATAATTCATGAACATTGGTTAGACATGGTATTATAACTATTAAACAAGGTGTTATGGATAAGCTACAGTATATATCAATAATTTAAGCATTGCATCATTATTAACCTCTGAGTGTCAACTATACAAACACAATCATGTATATAAATTACACACAATAATTACTATACATAGTATATACAGCAGCAACCGTGTATTCAAGGTTGTACACTTATGAAAAAATAGCTCAGATGTTAAGACGTGATTGTTGCATGTTGTACTTTGATTATTTCCATATTACATGTACACATAGATTTGTTTGTTTCGAATACTAAAATAACAAACAACTTTACAAGTGATGACATACTTATATTGTCAAACAAATGTTGTTGATTTATAGCATAAATGTCTGCATCTAACACTTATTATAAAGATAGGAAATACAATCAATTTATTTTGTTATTATTATACAATATAAGTATAGATTTTAAAAAAATACTTATCATAACATGAAGGATGATAGCCAAGGATCAATATAATCCTGAGTTAAACACCATTTGAAAGTAAGTGTTAACCAGTTTATAACGTCAGAATGTTTTGATACAGACAGAAAGGTGTACTGCTTCATATTATAGAAAAAACTTACTTCGACAGTTTCTTTCAGCGCTAGATGTAAGAAGTCTGCTTGCTATTTTCAGCGTCAAAGTGTACTTGAAATCTCGGAGTGGCTTAACAGCGTTAGGGGAGTGTACATTGCGATAAAGTTTCTTTCTGACTATAGGCTTTACAAAGCTTTGTTTTTGAAACTTTTGTGTGCTCGAACTTGGGATTATTTCGTGGACATTAGTTTGGTTTGATTCACTTAGTTTGAATCCCAACTCAAACATATAAGTTTATAAACTATAAGTCTTTGGGCTGAAACTGAGCTTTGTTTCATGCGCATTAGTTTAGTTCGAAGATTTAGGTTTGAAAAAATCTTATAACATATATGTGTATTTTTGTGATGGAACTGAGTATTGTTTCAAGCAAATATTTTTGATTTGAGCTTGAAACCTTTCTCAAACATATTCTGTTCAGACACGTTGTCTGAATAGCTTGTCCCATCAAATAAAATCGTGTTGAATAACAGTTAGTCCAACACTAGAATGCCTTGAAACATTATAATGTATATAGATGATTAGTTTGATCATTTGTTTGTATGTTTCCGAAATATCATCATCGTGTTATTTTGATTTTGTTTGAAATTTACAATTCTCAGAGCAAGAAGCCTGAGGGAAATTTATATATCATATAGTTTGAACAAAATTATTTAACATAGTTTCAAGATACTTAGGAAGTTTAATCCAGTTCAAACATAGTTGCTTTACACAAGATCCCGTTTTAAGTTCAAGATAGTAAAACCAACATCTTGTCATATGTATTATAATGTTGAAAGTACACGCGTGAATGTGAAAGGACAATCATGAGTGAGAGAGAGAGAGAGAGAGAGAGAGAGAGAGAGAGAGAGAAAGAGAGAGAGAGAGATGGTATATCGCATACTAAACGGCTCTGAAAAAAATCAACTATTTCTAGTAATCTTAAAATGTAAGAGTTATGATGAAACAATGAATATCTGATAAATTTAAGTAACAACATCAAGTAGCAGTTACATACATATAAATCACAGCCACATGTATGTGTACTTGAAGGCTGATGAAACTCTGAGTAGCATATAAGGAAATATAAGCCGTGCTTATCACAATTATAAGTGGATATGAACCTTGGTACTTGTCAAGATGTTTGTGAAGTATCTCGAACTTAAAACGGAATCTTCTGTACGACGACAGTGTCTTCACTGAATTAAGCTATGAAACAGCCTTCAAACTATGTTAAAACAATTTTGTTCAAACTACAGAATATATAAATTGTTCTCAGGCTTCTTGTCTCATGATTCGTAAACTTCAAACAAAAATAAGAAGATTCTAATATTTAAACATCATACAAACAAACGCCAATCAACTACATACAGTACATGTGTAATGTTTTCCTGTAGTGTTGGACTAACTGTTGTTAAACACTTTTTTATATGATGTCACCAGCTGTTCAGTTCAACCACAAACCAAAACTATATGCTGGAAACAATGTGAGGTTCCAGCATAAAAATACACTTATATATTTGAAGACTGTTTCAAACCTAAATCTTCACACTAAGCTACTGCGAATGAAAGGAAGTCTAGTTCCAGCACAATACTAAACTTTTATGTTTTGATAACGGTTCCAAACTAAATGCATTAGAATAAACTTATTTACATGAAACAACTCTCAGCTCCAGCACAAGAGTTGTTCCAATGAATTTAAAATACCAGGCCTTCCCATACCCTATAGCCTGAAAGAATCTTTGTCGCAATGTACTCTCCCCACAACGTAATTATGCTCCTCGTAGATTTCAAGTGCACTTTGACGCAGAAAATCTCAAACTTCTCGCCACTGTGGTAATGCTATAATATGAAGCAGTGCACCATTTTTGCCGGTACCAAAAATTTCTGACGTTATATACAGGCAAACACCTACTTTAAAAAGTTATTTAACTCATGCTTATTTTAATAATTAATTATAATAGTATCCTTCATCTTTTTATGATAAAGTATTCTTTTAAACCTATACTTGATATAATATTGTATAATTATTGCAAAAATAGAATGTATTACCTCTCTTAATAACAATTGCTACAGTCACTGATGCTATAATACAACGACATTATGTTGACAGTACTGCCTATACCTCGGGAATGTTTACGAAATGTAAAACTATTTAATCATTACTCTAACGACGGCTGCAGTTAGTAACATTAAAATGCTCTTTTCTTTTTCCTATATTTTAATTGTATTTTGTTTTAAAATAAAATCACAACTTCAATAATGATTACGTACAACAATATAAGTAGTATTCACCATGGTCAGCGTTATTTTCATATAATGCGGTTTGTTAATAGCTGAAAACCGCCGCGTCAGCATTTTTAGAAATGCCTGCATTGTTATACATTTCATATTTACAATCAATTATCGTCTTATCAAAATGGTAGCTTTCGTGATAAAAACAATACATTTACACATGTGAAGTGTTGCCATGTTCCATTTAATGTAACTAATTTGTTAGGCGTAGACATTTCCCACAGGTAGGCATTTCGACCAGCGCCTCTGTCGCTATTCAGGGACGCATTGTAATATATATATTACGCAGTAATTTCAATACATACTTATGCCACTTCGGAAGTTAACCGCAGCGTAGTCTAGTGGTAGGTCATCCGCCTCGCTAGCGGAAGGTCGTGGGTTCGATCCCCACCAGGTCATACCAAATACTTTAAAAATGGTTTGACGCTCGTATTTTAGAGGAAAATTCTAGATCTAGTCGGCCCGGTGTCAGTATAATTTTACAAGGTGGAGTATAATACCATGCGGCGTGATAATCCAGTGTGACAACGCTCTTAATATTGTATCAAGTTGAGACCGTCGCGGTTTGACTACAAAATTGTTGAAAGCGACGCTAAACACCATACAACAACAACTAAAGTAACAGCCACATTAACCACATGACGATATAAAGAAACAAACCTCATAATTTATCGAATATAGTAAATAAATAATATTTTTTATGCAAATGAAATAATAACATATTATCTTAACTTTAATTATTTTTAAATAAACATTGCTTTGGTGAATCGTTTAATGGCATAAAATTACTCAAACAAAACCTATGGATGTTACCAATGTCTTCTTGAATGCTTTGGGGTCACATGACTATAACATTCATGTAATCTAAGCAAAACTTGGAAATGTAAAAATATTGATTGGTTTAGTTTACCTGTTTGTTTTACTTTGATTGTAAAACAAGTCATACCGATTTTACATATTAATGAAAGTAAGAGGGATGACTTGAAGGTAACGGGGTGATTTTCATATTAAGTAATTAATGGAAAGTGCGATATTTATCCAAAATGACAACATTTTGAAAAATATCATTTTGTAACAAAGATTCCGCTATTATATTTTCTGGATGTTCGTTAGCACGACCATCACTAAAGCAACGGAAAATACAGCTTAGCGGGGCAATACCAATCTTCTACAAAGAGAAACACATTGAAGAATTTTAAATTTTTATTTTTATTTCAGCAAACTGTTTTCCGGGCTATCCCGCGATACCAGCTTTAACTGTTACATTTAATGCACATGAATTCCACTGTCTATCTATCAAATATCTGTAGCATTTGCTCTGAAACTGAATCAACCGATTCAAAGTATGTGTCATAATCATTCAGTTATTATCAAATTAATTTAATGCGTTTCATATTGGAACAATGATTGGATCATGTCTTTAATTTTTAACGAAAAAAGCTAAATGGACACACTGGATGAGAGATCCTGGTGATTAACGGCCGAGTACTTGTCAGATGATATAAAGTGTATTCACCAAATACAAAAGTCATGTTAATATATATGGTTCTCCTTGTGGCTGAGTGTTTGCAATTAGCGGGTGACACGATAATCAATTCGAACCGGGAAGAAGGAAAACAGGAAAAAGAGAAATTTTTTTTTTGTTTTGTTTAGGAGATGTAAAAGGAAGTAGGCAAATTATAAGCAATTATACATATCCAACAATCATGAATGATGTATTCAGCTGTTCATTATATTTATTGTTTTAAGTTAAATAATGAATGATGAAATAAGGGTTATCATTCCAAAGACAAAACAACAACATAATCAACTACAACTACATAAACAACTATATAAACAACTAAAACTATATCAGCAACTTCATTAACAACTACAACTATATAAAGAACTATATACACAACTACATAAACAACTACATCAACCGCTACATAAACAACTACAACTACATATATAACTATATAAACAACTACATACACAACTTTATAAATAACTACAACTACATACATAACTATATAAACAACTACATACACAACTTTATAAACAACTACAACTACATGCATAACTTTATAAACAACTACATAAACAGCTATACATACAACTACAACTACATTCACAACTATATAAACAACTACAACTACATACATAACTATATACACAACTATATAAACAACTACAACTACATACATTACTATATAAACAACAACAACTATATAAACCACTATATAAACAACTACATCAACCTCTACATAAACAACTACAACTACATACATAACTATATAAACAACTACATACACAACTTTATAAACAACTACAACTACATACATAACTATATAAACAACTACATACACAACATTATAAACAACTCCAACTACATACATAACTATATAAACAACTGCATACACAACTTTATAAACAACTACAACTACATGCATAACTTAATAAACAATTACAACTAAATACACAATTATATAAACAACTACATAAACAGCTATACAAACAACTACAACTACATTCACAACTATTTAAACAACTACAACAACATACATAACTACAACTATATAAACATCTATATAAACAACTACCTCTACATCAACAACTACATAAACAACTATATCAACAGCTGTGTCTATATTTAAAACTACAACTGTATAAACAACAGCAACTACATACACAACTATATAAACAACTGTGACTATATTTAAAACTACAACTATATAAACAACTACAACTACATACACAACTATATAAACAACTGTATAAACAACTACAACTACTTACACACTGTATAAACAACTGTATAAACAACTACAACTACATACACACTATATAAACAACTATATAAAAACTACAACTGTATAAACAACCTTATAAACAACTACATCAACAACAATAACTACTTAAACACCTATTTAAATAACTTCATAAACAACTCAAAATAGGTCTTCAACCAAACTGTGAAGTCAAATTATTATAATCACGTTAATAAACCTCTTGTTATGATCGGTAAATAAGGTTTAAAATTAACAATGACTCAGGCAATGTCGAAGGTCGTATAGCACATCACTATATAAGTCAAATAAAGACGAACCATAGTAAAAGATCAGAATTACGATAGTATTATTTAGAAAACATCAGATGAGATTTGTAATACTGTTTACCCTGTTGTAACTGTTATTTTGTTTATACGTAGCATAATGAATAAATAGAAAATGCATACTTCATATATGATGTTATATGTAAGCACCTCCACAATATGAAAAGACATTTCGAAATTAAAATAATCTGGTTTGCCATATGAAAATTTTATTTAAAACCATAATTATTAGAGAGATTTTAATCAAGAAAGATAAATACTGAACTAAGCCATTTCCCAATGGTAATTAATATGAAATGAAATTATATTCAAATACAAATATACGTCCTTCACTCATATATATATATTTGTGACATAAATGTACAGACCAGACTACGGCGAGCGCGCCTAGCTACAATACAAACCAAGAACACAAGACCATAGCATCAATCAACTCAATAGAATAGGTGTCAACCATATATATAAGATGTGCATGAGCAATTGACATAGATGTATTTCAGTTCTTATTTGAATTTAATATATAATACATAATGCCAACCCCATTAAAATGAAGCATCTTAGTCGAAAAAATCACTTTACTGACTCAGAATATTAGACTGTCTTATAATTTTCGATGTCATTTTAAAACCAACTTCATAGATCATTAAACTTTGGAGTCATTGTATAAGAAGATGAGATCCAGATATGTTCACAGTCCACGTACTTTGTTGTCAATGAATAATAAGACGAGATCCTGATATATTCACAGTCTACGTACTTAGTTGTCATTGTAAAATAAGGTGAGATCCAGATATATTCACAGTCCACGTGCTTAGTTGTCATTGTATAATAAGATGAGATCCAAATATATTCACAGTCCACGTATTTAGTTGTCATTGTATAATAAGGTGAGATCCAAATATATTCACGGTCCACGTATTTAGTTGTCATTGTATAACAAGACGATATCCAAATATTTTCACAGTCCACGTTCTTAGTTGTCATTGTATAATAAGATGAGATCCAAATATATTCACAGTCCACGTACTTAGTTGTCATTGTATAATAAGGTGAGATCCAAATATATTCTCAGTCCACGTACTTAGTTGTCATTGTATAATAAGACGAGATCCAAATATATTCAAAGTCAACGTACTTAGTTGTCATTGTATAATAAGATGAGATCCAGATATATTCACAGTCCACGTACTTAGTTGTCATTGTATAATATGATGAGATCCAAATATATTCACATTCCACGTACTTAGTTGTCATTGTATAATAAGATGAGATCCAAATATATTCACAGTCCACGTACTTAGTTGTCATTGTATAATAAGATGAGATCCAGATATATTCACAGTCCACGTACTTAGTTGTCATTGTATAATAAGACGAGATCCAAATATATTCACAGTCCACGTACTAAGTTGTCATTGAATAATAAGATGAGATCCAAATATATTCACAGTCCACGTAATTAGTTGTCATTGTATAATAAGACGAAATCCAAATATATTCACAGTCAACGTACTTAGTTGTCATTGTATAATAAGGTGAGATCCAGATATATTCAAAGTCCACGTACTTAGTTGTCATTGTATAATAAGTTGAGATCCAAATATATTCACAGACCACGTACTTAGTTGCCATTGCATAATAAGATGAGATCCAAATATATTTACAGTCCACGTACTTAGTTGCCGTTGTATTATAAGACGAAATCCAGATTTATTCACAGTCCACGTACTTAGTTGTCATTGTATAATAAGATGAGATCCAAATATATTCACAGTCCACGTATTTAGTTTTCATTGTATAATAAGGTGAGATCCAAATATATTCACATTCCACGTATTTAGTTGTCATTGTATAATAAGATGATATCCAAATATATTCACAGTCCACGTACTTAGTTGTCATTGTATAATAAGATGAGATCCAGATATATTCACAGTCCACGTACTTAGTTGTCATTGTATAATAAGATGAGATCCAAATATATTCACAGTCCACGTACTTAGTTGTCATTGCATAATCAGATGAGATCCAAATATATTCACAGTCCATGTACTTCGTTGTCATTTTATAATAAGATGAGATCCAGATATATTCACAGTCCACGTACTTAGTTTTCATTGTATAATAAGACGAGATCCAAATAAATTCACAGTTCACGTACTTAGTTGTAATGGTATAAAAAGGTGAGAACCAGATATATTCACAGTCCACGTACTAAGTTGTCATTGTATAATAAGACGAGATCCAAATATATTCATAGTCCACGTACTTAGTTGTCATTGTATAATAAGACGAAATCCAGATATATTCACAGTCCACATAATTAGTTGTCATTGTATAATAAGACGAGATCCAAATATATTCACAGACCACGTACTTAGTTGCCATTGCATAATAAGACGAGATCCAAATATATTTACAGTCCACGTACTTAGTTGCCATTGTATTATAAGACGAGATCAAGATTTATTCACAGTCCACGTACTTAGTTGTCATTGTATAATAAGATGAGATCCAAATATATTCACAGTCCACGTACTTAGTTGTCATTGTATAATAAGTTGAGATCCAAATATATTCACAGTCCACGTACTTAGTTGTCATTGTATAATAAGACGAGATCCAGATATATTCACAGTCACAGTACTTAGTGGTCATTGTATAATAAGATGAGATCCAGATATATTCACAATCCATGTACTTAGTTGTCATTGTATAATAAGGTGAGATCCAGATATATTCACAGTCCACGTACTTAGTTGTCATTGTACATTAAGACGAGATCCAAATATATTCACAGTCCACGTACTTAGTTGCCATTGTATTATAAGACGAGATCAAGATTTATTCACAGTCCACGTACTTAGTTGTCATTGTATAATAAGATGAGATCCAAATATATTCACAGTCCACGTACTTAGTTGTCATTGTATTATAAGACGAGATCAAGATTTATTCACAGTCCACGTACTTAGTTGTCATTGTATAATAAGATGAGATCCAAATATATTCACAGTCCACGTACTTAGTTGTCATTGTATAATAAGACGAGATTCAAATATATTAACAGTCGAGGTACTTAGTTGTCATTGTATAATAAGATGAGATCCAGATATATTCACAGTCACCGTACTTAGTTGTCATTGTATAAAAAGATCATATCCAAATATATTCACAGTCCACGTACTTCGTTGTCATTGTATAATAAGATCATATCCAAATATATTCACAGTCCACGTACTTCGTTGTCATTGTATAAGATGAGATTCAAATATATTAACAGTCGAGGTACTTAGTTGTCATTGTATAATAAGATGAGATCCAGATATATTCACAGTCACCGTACTTAGTTGTCATTGTATAATAAGATCATATCCAAATATATTCACAGTCCACGTACTTCGTTGTCATTGTATAAGATGAGATTCAAATATATTAACAGTCGAGGTACTTAGTTGTCATTGTATAATAAGATGAGATCCAGATATATTCACAGTCACCGTACTTAGTTGTCATTGTATAAAAAGATCATATCCAAATATATTCACAGTCCACGTACTTCGTTGTCATTGTATAAGATGAGATTCAAATATATTAACAGTCGAGGTACTTAGTTGTCATTGTATAATAAGATGAGATCCAAATATATTCACAGTCACCGTACTTAGTTGTCATTGTATAAAAAGATCATATCCAAATATATTCACAGTCCACGTACTTCGTTGTCATTGTATAATAAGATCATATCCAAATATATTCACAGTCCACGTACTTCGTTGTCATTGTATAAGATGAGATTCAAATATATTAACAGTCGAGGTACTTAGTTGTCATTGTATAATAAGATGAGATCCAGATATATTCACAGTCACCGTACTTAGTTGTCATTGTATAAAAAGATGATCCAAATATATTCACAGTCCATGTACTTGTTTAATAGGAAAGTAACGACACTGTATGAATACGGAAACTGGCATAAATAGCATTTCGTTGTAATATGTGCAGTTTTCCGTACACCTTATGTCATATATGTTTTCTATATAACTGCAAGTCTGTTATCTAAGACATGTTCTAATATAAAACTTCATACTTACATATAACGTGCATTTTAAATATAGTGCAAATTATTGTCACGTAAACAAATTCCCATTTTCCATACATCTTCACACATTATCTGGCGTATTACTAATTAATAATATATTTGTTCACATGTAATATTGTGTTGTTCGAACGTGTTCTAATTTAAAAACAACAATGACGATACAACTTAACTGAAATTACTAACCATGAACAGAACAAGGAAGTAAACCATATCTTGATCAGGAAAAAATGAGTTCCTGTATTACTCATACATGTTCTATACAAGTAACTACTTACCATATTAAAAAAAAATTGTCGTTTTATGCTTGAGTTGCTTGTTTTAAATTGTACTTTACAACTACTTCAAACTGCATAGCATCTACATTTTCTATAAGACAGATCTACTATCAATGAGTATTTGTCATTTTAAGTCGTGTGTAGAAAATATAACTATATATTTTAAACACATGAAAAGTTCCAATGTATAAGTTTTCAAATACTAGTTAAAAATATTTTATATCTTTAAAACAAACTAAGGCTAAACGTGTATAATATACAATACATGCTCCTTACTTTCGTTTATCTTTTTACGTCTTTGTCTTTAATAATATTGCTACCATATGATAACTAACCGTTGGGTAATTGGTTGGACAATGTTCATCTTGTTGATTATAATGGACACTTACTTTTCAAACGAGATACTTATATTGCCTTATACATATAACTCCTTCACTACAACAGGATATATCTGTTACACAATTTGAATGTCGTCACATCTCAGAATAAATAATGGAAACTAAACTTGCACATTAATATCTATGCACAAGGTGAAAGGGGATTTTATGTAAACAGAAACATGCTGATTGTTTAACAGTTATTGGTCAAAGTCTCCTTTTCATCAGCTATGTATCAAATTAAATTTGAATTACGATGTACATGATTAATATATGAACGTGCGAATTCGATTATCATGTGTGCATAAAAACTTCTCCCCAAATTCATCAACAGAAAAAGTCCCTATATTTGAATCTCTGTCACCGAAATCCGCTACCGTGTAAAATGGGAATTTAGTCAGCCGAAAAAGTTTCAATGATAAAAGAGTTAAAAAAGACGATAAAAGGACGACATTTCAGCGAAAACAGAGGTTTGAAGCAATTATTTCAAGTCGCGAATATTTTGGGATTCTTACTGTTCCAGAATTTTTCAGACCTACCTTTGTAACACCTACTCACATTTTATTCTGAAAATGATTACCAAACATATTGATATATAATCATATAAATCATATAATGGGGTAGGGTTGTTGGTTGGGTGGGGTAGGATTCTTTCTCTTTTTTTTTGCACTAAGAGGTCAGGTAAATTGGGTGGTCTAAACAACCTGTTTCCCAAAATGAGCCTCAAAAATGTTAAAATTGTGAAATTTCACAATTCCTCCTATATGATTATCCGCAAGGGACCACAGGGGTTGCAAAAGGATTATAAATTTGAATTTTGGTTTATTCTTTTACAAAAGTTTATATAAGGGAAACCTTTCCAAATATTATTGATTATTGAAAAAAACCAACGATCTTGGGTATATTGGAAACGAACTATTATACAAATCATTATATTCGTACGATATGTTTTTTCACATTCATTGGCTATCAATTTTAATGAGAAAAGTGTGAGTGACCTAAACATATCCTATTTTCATGTACTTTAAAGTATATTTGGGAGATCTATAATAAACATATTTTTTGTTTAATGCATTCATTACGTATTTGACCATATAACATAGGGTTAACATACTAGAATCCTAGGAGGAGATGTTTCACTATCATTCTTTAAAAGCAAGCATAAAATATGTATACTAATTTCCAGAACATTTAAATCAGCATTACATCTTTCTTTAAATAGTTTTAAATTTGAAGTTACTAGCAGAGTCGTTGTCAATATATCAAAAATTTTGCAAGTTGAACAATCCAATCCTGAAATAAATAACTTGATTTTCGAAATTATTGGTAAAGAAAATGTCTGACTTTTTAATTCATGATTTGTCCAAATGTTAACGAATGTTTAAGTTTCAAAATCCGGTCCTCTTGTCCAACACACTAAATCCAACAATACACTATAATCACAGGTCAAGTAGATATCAAAAGCTCTTCTATTGGACGTTTATTAGATTATAGACTGGCGTTTCCAATAAACCAATAAACCACAATCTTTGTGAATAAGTCAATAGGAATATTCGCCCTACCTCGTAATTTTGCTGACAGTTCCTGTCTACATGCAGGTAATTCCCGAAAAGGGCGTGGATTGTGCAAGCTACCGTAACGGATCTAACTTTACCGTTATACGATTCAACGATTTATTTAATGACTAATTACCATTTATGTTTAACACTACGATTCAAAACAAATACATTTTAAAACATTGTACCAATATAAGTTTCCAGTTCATATACGTGTATGAGTAAATAGGACTATTAAAGTAGTGTCAGAATGCTTTCAATTGATATAAGCAAAATAAATGTATGCATATTAATTTAATTTGAACATATTTTACCATTCCATCTAACACTGTCTGTTAACTGATAAGATATTATTATGGGCAACATTGTTTACAATTAGGAAACAATCACAATGACAGTGAGCAAAGCATAATTTTGTCTTTAACCCATGTAAATCAGCTTTCCTATTCTGTATTTGAGTTATTCAGGTGTTGATTAAACGTAATATCACAATGAACATACCTTAACCAATGCAAAATTAAACGTACGAGCGTAAAATGAGATATCATGCAAGGTCATGCAAGGTCATGCAATATCAAATGATAAGTCTGGTTGTTCACAAGTAATTAGTGCATCGGAAATAAATGCATATAATTTCACTGTATCTTCATACATGAACTGATAGCTTTATATGGGTAGGATCCAGTTAAGGATTCATGACTACTCACATATTATTTAAAGGACATGCGTAGAAACCCGTTAGATCATGACGATACAGCGAAACCATATGTATTTATTTAATAGAGGGAGAAAATTGAAACCACAATAACATAATTTCCGATTGTGGGGATCTTTTAAGATACGCATTCACAATGTTTACATATAATACAAGTAATTCTAATCTAAAAGATAGTAAGAATGAAAAATAAATAAGAATGATTTAAGTTTTACATTAATGAAGCAGGAAGTAAAAAAGGATAACACGAACGAAGTTTGAATTCTGTCATTCCAGTGTTGGACTCATGGAAATTAGTCAGTGTTGCTTGAGAAAAGATGTTGCTCAACCCGGTGCTAGTGAGTGTAAAGGGTATTGTTTGTTTCATATGGCGGGCAGGTTTACTAAAATCCAAATACTATTTACAACTACTCGGACAATAGCTTGTCCTGTGAGGTCAGTAATTTACAAGGAGTATTGTGTTGTATGTTTTCATAGAGCAGCTGTGTATGTGGTATTAGATATGTGCTATATAAGCACTGATTTTAAAAATTTCACCTAAGTTGTAAAATCACGCAATATAATAATGTTAAATACCCATAAAACAGCGGATAATAACTCATAATGACTCTTCAAAATCCATTGTTAACCGCTCGAAATGGGTAACAGTACTTAAACTGTAACACGTTGATAAATAAATAACGTTGAGTGCATACTTAATTCAAAATATATATATATATAGTGACATTCTGCAAGGCTAAATCCACAAATCCACATATCGATTTATTAAGTCGACAACAGGAAAATATGTGGTCGACATTTCATTCATTATGTTGACCATATATATATGGTCAACATAATGAATATATATTTATGGAAAATGATCTTGTGACATCAGTATATGATTATCTGGCTGAACATTTCAGTTATTGCCATGTCCTGTCGTCAAATTGTCAGTAGGCGTTTTGTCAGATAGTGCATTGTCGTCCTTCAACTAAATGTGGTAGCTAGTCCATTGTCTTTCTATCAACTTTGTCAGTTAGGTCAATGTCCTGCCGTTATGTTTGCTAGATAATCCCTTTTTCTGCCAACAATTGTGCTAATAAGTACCTTGTCTTGCCACCAGTTTTGTCAGATAATAAGGTCATTAAAGTCCTTAAAGCGTGTGAACGCTACTTAGTGTTAGATCATTGCTCTGTAACGTTACTCTGTCAGCCGATTTCCTAGTTGTCATGTGCCTACACAAAATCGATTCTTGTGCTAAACGCATAACTATCTCTCTTTACATCTCGGGCACCACCAACTGACGGAATTTCATGCCTATTTGAACCTTTTGAGACTGTAATTCTCTGTAAATAAGTTTGCTCTGCACAACTTTCTTCGTCTTAGAGCCATATGAGTCTTCATATTACGTTTCGAAATGTCTGCTAATAAAATAGACAGCGATTGTCTCATTAACTGACTATCACCAACGCAATACAGCAACTGGATTATCTTAGGAAAATACATTTACTACTTGAAAGTTTTCAGAATTTTTACATACTAAGAGCGAACATTCATGAATAACAGATGCTCTTGCACAAGTATTAACTATGCTATCTTTCCTCAGAGTACATTCCCCACAAGTATTTGCACTACCATTATTCTGACTATAGCCATATATATTGAAATGTTTAGTCCTCTAGTGTTTTCAAATGTTACGCTTTTCTCCCTGAAGTTACTGTTGTTAATTACCGATTTCAGAGTAACTTTAAATGGGACATCTGAAACCACATGTCCCGTGCTGTTACATCGAAAACACTTCGGTCTAGTCTAACAAAAGTCTCTTGGAATCAACTCATATTATGCCGTCTCTGTTCTACTTGTTTGACATTTCCTACATCTGGACCTCCACTACCTCTCTTTATGGTTTGACTAGTAAGACCTACTACATTAACTTGCCTAGCTCTTCTGAATTGATCGGCCAATCTTGCCATTTCTTCAGTTAACTTCGGAATCCTCTCCTTTTGCATGTCGGTAAAAACTGTTCCCTTACAATTAAATCTAAGAGACCTTCAAATGTTTTTGAAACGCCTGCCATATCTATCCTTCTATTGATAAAACTAATCATTCGAACGGCGAACTGTTGCAATGTCTCCCCTGATTTAGGTCGACAGTTCAACTACTCCAAACCCTGCATTTTCAATAACACTTATATAGTCTCGTTCAACTAACATACGTACATTATATACAGCCTACCTTTGTCGTCACGTCCATAAAGTACAGCTTACTTTTGTCCACCATGTACAAAAATACCATATTAATTCGGATTCACGTACTTAAAGTATCATAAAAGTTCAAGTTCACGTACATAAATCACCATAAACGTTCAAGTTCATGTACATAAAGTACCATAAATGTTAAAGCTCATGTATATAAAGTATACCGCCTTCACATACACCAATCACTAACTGTTCATAGAATCATAACACAACTTTACTTATATTTATTAACAGGTGTAACTGTTTTATATTTTAATTGATACTTATTTTTGAATTTATTGTATTACAACATTAATTAAAAAGTAAACTTAGAAATTTATCTAATAAAGCAAAGGCATTGTACTGACCTCAGTCCTTCAGATTTACGAACAACACGATTAATTATTACATTCTTTAGTTTTGTGTAACAATCACACTGGTCAAATTTTAGCTCTAAACTGACCAAAATAGCCAATAATTTATACAGTTACCAACACCTGGGTATACAAGTGTAGAGCTGGTTGAACGATTAAAGAAAACTGGCTTAACTGAGACTAAGTACAACTAGTGATATGTTAAAAGGATAAAATCTGATACATAGAAGGCAATTTAAAATAATATGTCATAATTCAAATAATCCCGTGACATGCGCAACTTTGTCAATTTCGACCACTATCAAATGTAATGTTTTATTAATAATAAATGTAAATATTTCTCTCGAATAAATGTGACGATATGTCTATAATTAAATACTAACATATCGATATGCGGACAGGTCGTAAAATATTATAACGGCGTAAGCATACCCGAATTATCCATACGGGAATTACATAGAGGAGTAAACGTGTCAAAACTGTACAGTTAGAAATTATTTGAACACTTCAAAACATGCATAGCATGCATTCCTGATGATTAAACAAAATGTGTTATTTTGACGTCGCGGAAGAAAGGCCAATTATTACATTATGTCTTTCGAGTCAGATATCACACGTGGGAACTGTTAAATGTAAAAAGTCTGCCACTGGAAAACTAAAACTATTTCGTCCTTTGGTTTACAAATAGAACAGACGAATTTAAAATGTCATGCATGCTTAGTATCCATAACTCGCAAGAAACAAGTTGTCGGAAGGTTTGATGCTTAATAGTAGCAATCAGTTTCTTCCCAACGTGACTCAAACGGAACCAATGGTTACAAAAAACATGGACATTACTTTGAAAACTTTGAACTATAACCTGGTCCATATGTTAATATTCTAACAGCGATTATATTTAAGCAGTATTAGAGCAATGTCGAACGCCAACATGGCGTCAGCACCTGTCACACTCGTTGTACTGCTTGTTTAGTTACATGAGCACATACAAGTTAATATTTGGTCTATCAATTTAGTATATATTTTTAAATGTTTATGTTTTTACAGTATAAAATGTATATACATGGTGATATAAATTATATAACTGTTGGATGATTAGTTCGTTTTTGCGATTTGAAACATTGTCAAGTCGAAGCACGCGGTGGTCAGATTATATTGTACAATATGCCAACTGCAGATAAACACTACTTTAACATTAGTTATGCCTGAGCCCATAATGTAAGCAATAACGTTACACATACTTAGTGTAACTGTCGGTGGAGACGACAATTATCCACTTTCATTAAAATTCTTAAACTATATATATAATCGTTTATTAGAGTCTCATCATAGCAAATACAATAATGAACATAATATTTAAAAAACAATTTGCACAGCAATAACATATTATGTTTTTTCTCTACAGATTTGTAAGAGACACCTCGCCAATATTTTAATATAACAGTAATTATACAGTCATAAAACAACACATACAATCACATTATTATATACTTACTAGTTAAAAGGTGTACAGCCATTTTAATCCGGACAAAAGAAGAACATGAATCTTCACTTTATTCAATTGTCTAAAACAGTATTAAAATAAGTTCTTTTAATCCACTTCTTTTATAAACATTAGCAAAAGGGAAGAATCAAAAATATTTTAAAAAATCATTTTCCAATAACAATTAAAACAATATCAATCATTATAAACATTATAAAACAACGTTAAATAGACCATAAATGCTGTATATTTGCTTAAAAAGAGAGATCTTCTTTCAATAATTAGAAAGCAGGGTTTGGCAACTATGCGTATAAGATCGTGGTTGGTGAACAACAAAGTAGGTTTGTTTTCATCTGATAGACTTCTGTAATGCATATAAATTTGAACAGCTTTTTCAATAATATGTTGTCTATTATCGTTATATAAAGGTTATTTCAATATCACATGTTTCTCGGATTCAACTTGATCACTACAAAAGTCTGTGTTCAATTGGCAGTGGTTCATACCTTCAGGTTTCTAACCGTATGGGTGCAGCATTACATCGAAATTTTGCTGCTCTATGTTCTTTAGGTAAAATAATTTTGCAATAATGTTCATATCCAAATGCTTGTTAAAACAATTTGTATGTGCGTAATTTATTTCCACCTTCATTCTTATTCTTTTCTTCAGCGTTTATTGATTTTAACCAGTACTTTTTGTACAAAGTCATACTAGATGTATTGACATTGTAACAAAAAAGTTAGGTTGTTGTGGCCTAATTTAGTAGTGTCAGCTAGTACGTGCCCATTGTAATGATGTAGGCTATATTTAGAACAGGTAGCGTGGAATTGTTAAAACGTATCGGTAGCTCGATAGGAGAACCGTTTTAAAGATCTTTTTACATTTTCATTTTTTTTATTTAAGAAGAAATCATTTTGAAATTTAGTTCATCAAATTTCATTAAGTATTAAGAAAGTTCGAAAATTAAACGGGTTTATTTGTCATAAAACTAATGTAAGTTTACATTGTTCTAATAGCGTAAAACTCGCATCGTACGCTGTTTGAAAGTTTGTTGTTTCATGACTTGTACGAAATTCACTAAGGTATGTGGACTGTTTTGCTATATATTCTGACTGTGTAATGAGGAAACTGTCCAGTTAACATATTCATCTTGGAAATTGGCGTGACGAGAAAGATTGAGAAGGTTACTGTTCCAGTACATTACGGCAGAAGGGTATGTTTATTCTGATATTCACAAAGTGAATAGAGCTTGGTCTGTATTTGTTCATATTATAAATGAGAAGTTATGTAGAGATATAATTGCTATTTTGAGATTGATGGAACGTCGACTATGAGATGGTGTTTAAACTGCCATGAAACTGCACAGACAGTAAGAATTGAATGAACTGTTATCATATATTGATAAATCTACCATGAAACTGTTAGATAGTAAGAAATGTATGCACTGTTATAATGTATTGATAAAAAAAACACGAAATTGATAGATGGTAAGTAATAGATGCCATGTCATTACATATTTGAGTAACTAGTAAATCTTGAGTTTATATATATATTGTAGCCGTTTCTGGACGTAAGCGAGGAATGTGTCCGCTACGTCAACGACGTATCTAGACGTGACAGGAAGTCCGCTGTTAGTAGTACGTCATAATGACAGCAACCCACACAATCGTCATATGGACGACTTGACGGTCCGGACGTCGGAGTACGGTCGATAGTAGGTTCGAGGCGATGTAAAGCCAGATATTCGGTATAGAGTTCTAGGGAAGATAACCCAGTTTATAAAGCCACCGCTGCAAGGGACGAGTGATGCTCAATCTACGATATTCCGGACGCGGTAGTAGTATCTTAAATACCATATTAGTGCATTTTTAAAAACAAAGATATAAGCAGTTTGGATCGCGATATACATTACGTAACGTGTAGGAGATAAATATGTGTGAAAAATGTGTTAGTACTATCATATGACTTTGTTAGACCAGCTGTGTTTTATTTGGTGAGTAATTATCTTTAATTTGTATATATTGTTTAATTGTATATTTGTAATTTTATTCGTGTAAAATTAAAATTGTAAATTTTACTTGTGTATTCTTGTATTGTACCCTCGTGAGTTGTCGTCCCATAGTCATTTTGCTACAGACATTATTCATCATACTAGTCTTCGTTATACGGTGGTTATTATTTGTATAATCAGCACAATTAATATGTGTCAAATTTTCACACACTTTAAAACTCCAATTTTTAAGTTAATTTTACCTTTATTATAACAATAGACTAAATACATCTAAACTGTTTAATAAACACTGGTTGCCATCCCATATCACCAGATTTTGTGGCTGTTCGTGAGAATTAACTGACGTCTAGAAAGAACCAACATGATCGATTTTGAACCGTTTCTATTCACGATAATGAAAGAATATACCATACCTACCATTTGAGTCATACAACTTTGTATATGCATTATATCGCATACCACCAAGTAACTTATATTTTGCTATTATCAAGCCAAATACTCTGCCAGCATATTATGAGACAGCTTTAGCAGAAACATTATAATCTAAAAATTCATTTAAAGTAGGTCCCAAATAGATATATATATATATATCATTTGTTGATAACATATTGTCGCCACATTTAAACTGAAACTCTGTTCTTGGTTGAATCGAGGTCTATAATGAACAATTTTATTTTTAGAAGCATTTATAGGCATACAATTAGAATTACACCATTCAAAAAGTACATTTAACATTATTTGTCTGTCCAATTCATTTTCAGCCAACACAACAATATTGTCAGCATATAACAATAAGCATACTTTCTCATCTTCATTTATATTGATATCTAAACTAACACTGTTTAGTTTAAAAGCTAAATCATTTACAAAACAATTAAATACGATTGAAGATAAGCAACAGCCCTGCCTTAAACCAGTCGTTACATCAAACCATTTTGTAGTAATTCCATTTACACGAACACATGACGACACAGATTTATACAGAGACTTAGATCAATGAGCGGTATACGTAGACAAGTTTCTTTTAATCCGTGTTTCAGTTAAATAAGTCAGGGATGATAAATGATCTAAAGTACTCCTTTTCCTTAAAACTATTTTGTTCATCTACAAGTTTATCATATTATTCTATCCAAAATGACAATCTCTGGTTTAAAACAGAACAATACAATTTATACATTACAGGGGCGAACGTTATACCTCTGTATAATAAAGGATCTCTTAGTTCTATGTTTCCTGACTTTAGTATAGGATTAATAATGCCTAGGCACCAATGACTCGGAACTATTCCAGCTTCAAAACACACATTAAATAGTAAATGTAGAAGAGAAATAGCAGTATTTTATTTAAATATTTCAAACGAATGAGTGTCAATACCACTGGCCTTGTCTCCCTTAGCACTAATACAGCCTTATGTACTTCTTCAATTGATATATTAAAATTCAAGCTTGATATAAAAGCGTTTGTAACTGAGGGGTCAGATTCAGCTTTATCTCCCTCCTGGTTAGATGTTACATAATACAAATCTGAAAAAAAAACATGTTTTCCATTCATCCAAAACTAATTTTGTGTCCCTTAAGATATCAACGTTGTCAGAGGTATTTCTTTTTCTGAAAGGCTTTCCCAATAAATCTAAAAAATTCTGAATTATTAAACTGAACACTTGAAAGTAGATCATTTTGCAACTGAAACCAATAAAATCTTTTGTCTTTTTGCACGTGTCTGTTAAATATCTTACGAGACGAAATAAACTCATATCTTAACATTTTCTTTTCACTAATATTGGTGCATTGAATATATAACTTTTTGTTTGTACAAACTTAATTCCAAAGCTCAGTTAACAACAAATGCCACCATGGTTTCTTAACTTTTTTCTATATGGCATATTTATATCTTGCTGAGTTCGTAGTCTCTGTTTAATTCTAAAACAGTATTATGCAATTTATGTCCAATATAAGTGCTACATAAAAAAACAGACATAATATTGTGAACGTCAGTTTTTACCGCATCAACTAAAGCAAGTGCGTTTCACAGTTAAATTCTGCTGTAATTTTGATATTCAAGGTTAAAATAAAGTGGTCCGGTAATTATAGCGATATGCGACCTAGATTGTTAACGATATCTGACATTAAGATGACATTGAAATTAGTAAAATAACTTGTATCTTCATGACTAACTAAGCAGTCGACAACGGAGCATCCCTGTGGTCTAACATAAGTATTATCATGTTTTTATAAAAATCCTACCATTTAGAATAAAAACATAACTGTTAATCAAAAAGTCTCTTGAAACATTTCCATATTCATTGCATGTAAAATCAACAATATTTCTAATTACAAGATCATCAATTCCTTCGATAAAATCACTTTTTCCACCACATCTGCTGCTGTTCAAATCTCCTAAGACAAAAATATTTCCATCTTCTTGATATTTGTCAATATTTGTTAAAATAGTATTATAAAAATCAGTTACATCAATTTGTCTACTACAATGTTTTGGTGGCAAGTAACAAACACATGGAAATATACAACTTTTATCAAACTTATACTGAAGTTTCAACCACAAAACACCTTCTTTAGAGTCATCAATGAGATCTATACAATACGATTCAAATCAATCAGATTTGACAAAAAATCCTACCCCACAAGAAACCAACCAGGCATTAATATGTATTTTACTTCTCTTATGGATATACCACATATAATCCTTTATATTTAACTGGTCAGCTGGTACTAAATGAGTTTCGACTATACCAATTATGTCTAAAATTAGATATTAAATGCACGAGTCACGTAAAACTAGAGTTTTGTTCCAACCATTGACATTCCAAATAACCATAACTACCTATCGTCTTCTCCATTTGTTTCCGCTGATGTTTTCATGTTCACTATGTGAACGACCTGTTGTTCTCCATCTGGTGTTATTATCTCGTGATTCACGGTAAGATTCATTGGTAGTTGATTCACGATTCACTACGCCTGTTGTTTTCATCGCGATAGCTCCGCACATTATTGTTTCTTGTTTGTCTATTGTCATTTTTATTCACGTTATGTCTCTCTTCTGTTACCACGCGAGTTCCTTTCACAGAGATGTTTGTCAACGCCTCTATTATAGGCGTTGACAAATATCAAAAATATAAATCGGAAAATTACAAAGCTTTAATTTCTTTTTAATTAAATCAGTGATTTTCAATTACTTAAAAGCTACGAGAGGAGAGCCTTTCAAAACTATCAGACGTTTAACTAGACAGAAACTGATATTTGTAGAAGTTAAGCTATGTTAATATTTAGCACCATGTACGGAAGTAGTGATTAAAGAATCACGAGACAAACAAACTAAGTTTCTACAATTTAATATTAATCTGCAACTAATGCGTGATCGTATAGTGTTAAGTTTCTACATCTTAAAATAATTCCATAACTCGCGTAGCCATATAGTGGTTAATTAAGCCCAGCCCTTTAATCTGCATAGTTCCACAATCCTTACTTACCAAGCATCCCTTTAACTCCCTAAGCCCTACTTACCGCCGCTCCTAACCCCAAATACTAAACAAAGAACTCTCTAAGAGTTCTCAACTCCAGAACTTACTAAGACTCCAAAACTTACTAAGACTGCGAAACTCCCCTCTGACAGAGTATAATGTACTTTTATATCTCGTCTCAGAGTTCCTGGACGAATCATCAAACGCCACAGCGATCTAGCCTTTACTATCCAGTTAGGTAGTTCGCTGGGCGGATATTAACCTATGATCGGCAGGTCTATTAACAAGTGTTTGGCCTTATCCTTTAAGTTACACTGGGTCGGGTATTCGGTGGTAATTCGAGGCATAACACCTGGGGTGTTACAATATTTAAATTATTTTCTTTTCTATGATGGACTTTTAATTTTATTAGATTATATTCAATATTTGTTGTAGAATATAGACAATTGGAAAAGTATAATGTTGGCGTGTATTACGTCGTTGCGCAACAAATATATTAGTATATATAATAGCTGTCTTAGAACATATTCAATGATACATAACCCCTTCACCTGATTGCCCTGTAGAGTCACCAGACGTTCCGCATGTTAAACTGTGATCAGAACCGTTATATTATACACAGTACTACCTTTTGATCAGTTAAATAATATGTGATAATAGTATTTTATGATTCTATGCACAATGGAAACTGGCCAGGTGAAACCAATACTAAAATATATATGTTATGAAATGCACATGAATAGGCCCCACCCTAAAGATGGGCATTAAGGCTAGGAAATTATTTTAAAACATTATAACAATGTTTTTATCTGAATGTTTGGCTGCATTGTTACACTAGTGACAGCTACCGAAAGTATGAGCTTTGTGTACAATGTCAAACAAGATAGCCGGCCAGATTTTACATAAGCTTATAAAGGGAAAACTAAAAAAAATCATCTCCGATATTTATTATGTATTTTAATGTCCGTGCGTCAAGATAACTGACGACCAATGCTTGTCTAATCTTTATATAGACTTATTTAAAGAAAATGACACATTTTAAATAAACTTCGTTACAATGTATTTCAGATGTTGCCTTTTCAGAATTTTCCCGACATCGATTATCAACAACTGCAGCTTGGCCCCACACCTAATGTTACTGAACCATTTTCATTTCAATGTTGTTAGATTGTTTCCTTGGTGACTTTTTACAAAAAAATTGTTTAAATCATAATGACAAACAAGACAAACACATAGCCAAGCTGGCTATTTTAGGGATACAATATTCTTCTCTTAAACTGGTCGAAATCGAGGGATTTCATATTTTACAGGCGGTACAACTATAAGGTAACATTTCACAAAAATGTGCTGCCACAACATATTAAAGGTGGCTACAAGGACTCTACACAGTTTAAGGATTTAAACTATTGTATTGATGTTTTCTCAACTATAATTGTGATTTTTTCTTCAGCTTTTAACAAAGTTATTGTGTTTGTGTTAAGCAAGGTGGTTCTCCCGGTAACACTAGCCAAAAAAGTCAGGTGATCCATTTTTACTTAATTCAATATTTTGATATACATAAACAAATAGCTTACATCCGATAAATGAACAAATGTTGTCAAAGAGACAGAATTATATTCTACATAACATCGATTTCATCCGTATTGTGCCTCTTGTTTTAGTGATGATGGCGTTTAAAGAGTATCATATATATTTCTGAAATATCATGAACGTTATTAAGATGACTTATATTTTAATATTAGTGTTTACATGTACGTACATACCGCAATTAGGTCAATGTACATATATATTTAGTACTGCAATAAAACGTGTTTCACAAGGTCAATATAAAAACAGCAATTCTAGTTAAATTAATTGAATATTGTAATGGACTTTACTCCGTTTTATTTTATCTGGTAAACAAGGGTAGTTCAATATGTTATATAACAATTAGGACTGTGTTGAGAAATTGAGTCCGACTCGCTCAAAAAGCTTTAAGTGAGAACGTTTGCCAGATTCTTGCGAAAGGCCGATGGCTCTATTAAGACTCATTCTGAGGTCTTCCTTCAGTTATACTGAATATACCATATTTAAACTGAAATGTGTTGAAAATAATGTTAAATCCCATGAAAATCATTTCTCAAGGATTCACTTCTAGACCCCTATAGGTTATATAACTAACGACCCTATGCTCTTTACCATTAAAGTCCACGATTAGAAAACATTTTGCCTTCAGACTTCACATTTTGTAATTATAATGTAGAATCCGATGTAAAATGTTGTATAAATCATAATGAGCATTACATGCAACATGTGCAAATATAACATTTAAATACTTACTTATTTGTTATAAACAATTGTAATATCCGTAAGCTGAATTTTCCTTATTTCCATGGAGAAATATAGTACATTTTCCTGTGTGTCGCAATATGCTGTTTCATAGGAAATAAAGGATACCAATAGCATTGTAAATATCTTAAAACTGCATTGACAACATTGTAGTTAAACGGTTATAGAAATTTTTAAATAAACTACAAAAATGGCAAACAAAGTTTGTAACCATAGGCATACATTATTAAAATTCAAACATATTTATTTTAACAAAACTGTTATCCCTAGTACATGTACAATTATCAAGACAGGAATATTTGTATTTTTAGCCATGATTATGACCCGTTTATTATTATTACATACATGCAAACATAACATTTATTTTCCATTCAATAATCAATCATATCAATTATGGAATTTTCATTAATTCATAAAGTTCTATACTTATTGATTAATTGATTAATTAATTAATTAATTAATTAATTAATTAATTCATTCATTCATTCATTCATTCATTCATTCATTCATTCATTCATTCATTCATTCATTCATTCATTTAAGCATTGATTGATTGATTGATTGATTCATTCATTCGTTAATTCATTCATTCATTCATTCATTCATTCATTCATTCATTCATTCATTCATTCATTCATTCATTCCATTCATTTGTTCATTCACTCATTCACTCATTCATTCATTATTCATTTATTCATTCATTCATTCATTCATTCATTCATTCATTCATTCATTTATTCATTCATTCATTCATGCATTAATGCATCCATTCATTCATTCATTTACATTCATTGATTCGTACGTTCGATCATTCGCTCGTTTTCTCACTTAGTTATTCAATTTTTCGTTTATCCTTTCATTGGTTAATTTATTCATTCATTCATTCATTCTTTTATTCGTTCGTTTGTTCGTTTAGTAATTTATTACACTGATTCATTCATTCGTGCATTCATTAATTTATAAATGCTTCTTCCGTCTTGGTATATGACATATAAGTCTATATATCGCTTGCCTCTCATCTGCATATCGTCTTACTAAGAAGAATATGTATAATTAGATGAAGAGGGGCGTTTCCGGAAAATGAAAGCATGTAAACTAAATCAAACTTATATAAAACCGGTAACCCATTCTTTTTCCTTGTCGAAACGAAAACCAAGGATATTCTGTAGATATATTACAGTTGCCTTATCCGAACATTAAATGTCACTTTAATTATTTAAGATACATTCACTAACAGTCATATTAGATGATTCAGGTTACATGAAAAAAGCAGTGGATGTATCATAGCTTCGTCTTCATACATAACTATCTTTATAATTGAACACTTCTTAGTAATACATGATTTATATTGGTAAGTAATAAATAATTATGCATTGTATTTATCGCCAGATTACGCATCTGTCGTCTGCAAGTCTGATAAGGATTTAGCCGTTTTAGTTGATCGTTGATTGAGCGACTAATAATTGACGAGAGTGTATCATTATTGAATGATGTGTTGTCATATTTAAAGCTGTTCCTATATTTCCATTTATACTAACTTCCAATAATTCATTATTTAAAATATTGCGTTACATAGTAGGTCTCTAAAAGTCAAGCGCTATTTTAAAAAATTCAAATTACGCGGTTAGATACCGAGTGTATCTATGATATCATTAATTATGATTTATAGATATTTTATGGTGAATTTTATGTTAACACCTCTAAAGAATAGATGGATAAAATATGACAAGCTGTTTGATATATGTGTTTTGCAAGTTGATTTATTGTATTGCTCATGTTTTGGTATTGTGTTAAGTCAATAAATATCCAAAATTATTCAGTTGATTTAACTACCGTTTTTCTACAGTTAATATATTTAATTTGATATGCTTTAAATACATGCATGTACTTGGCTACTCGTGTTGTATAATCGACTCAGCAACTCTTTGTATATTATCAGTAAATTTTATTCAAATAATTATAAAGTTTGCATCAATTCAAGGCTAACAAAGCTCACAAGCTAACATTTTTAAACTCGTTACTGCTCGTTTAAACTTACCCTAGCCTAACTGACATGCTATTCAGTCTGTGTCTAAACACTAACTGACTGACTTAACTATCCAAAAACAAGTCTCTGAATGAATAACAACTATTCTATCATTGGTCAATTCATTTCTATTTTTCTATTGGTCAGTATTCTAGTTACAGATCTTAAAGTCCAGCCCACAACATTAACTTGTTAACAATACATCACGATAACCCTAGGCTATCATTTATCTCCAGTAAACTGTCATCCTATCTCATTAAAGTGTCATAGATTCAAGATTAAAGATTTCTCTGTTGGAAACTTATACATATAATGTTTCTCATTACTTACATTTATTATACATATATTCAATATATTTATTTATGTCATATGAAGTATCTACAATTCTAACATCCCATAATATTACACTCGAGTGGCAATATAATATGGAAACATATTTAAAAACAAGACAAAATCGTTTTAAAGATGTTTCAATGTGAGAAAAGACTTGTTAACTCACGTGAAGTACAATGTCTGCAGACAACATTCCTCGTTATTTAAAAAAAAGTGTACGACATTACAGCATTAAGCTGTATTTAGTTTTCGACCAAAGCTACATGCAAGCCGTGATTTCTAAAACAAAACAAGAACAAACACCTCGTCCCTTTGATGTCACAACTGGTGACACTTCATATAAGTTCCATACTATATCATCATTTTAAAGCCACACATTCTTTATAAACAGGAGATAATACAATAGTATAATTTTAAGGTAAGTGCGGCTCATACTCATGGTGATTCAGCAACAATCTAACCACGTATTACATATATACACAAATCGAAGTATTTTATAATAATAAGTAAATATACTATTCGAAACTATACATTAACATGAGAACAGTTTAAACGGAAATGTAATTAGTCGGTAAATAATGTTTACTACTTCAACTTATGGAAATATTATTAAGATTATAATAGGGATCATAAAGACTAGTTGTTCTCTTGGTAAGAAACAATACGAATAAAAGTGAAATTGGAATATTCTTATGCAAAAAAAAAAGGACGAAAAACAAGAACTCGCCATAGAATTAAGAAATTGAAAGAAAGCGTATACGCCACAAAATATGCATATGAACATGATGAATAACGAAAACCCTGGTTCTCCGATGATAAACGACGGCATACACACTGGTCAAATACAAACACCAGACGACAAATATAACGGTAGATTAACTATCGATGATAATACAAAGGCTAGGCAGTATGAATACACAAATGGGTCAGCTTAATTACATTCAACATTCTGTAAACCTCGTATCCATACGTCAAGACGATCTCAGGCAAAAAGTAGTTTCGCTGGAAAATAAATGAAGGACATTGAACAAAGCAGGGAGTATGACTCAAAGACATTAGAACTGTCAAAAATAAGTAAAACAGTATCTAGAAAAAACAATCGGAAAGTGAAGTAAAATCAATACTACCGTAATTGAATCACAAATGACAGAATTAAAATGTCACTAGTTCAAGAACAATTTGATGCTTTTCGGAACAGAAATAAACGAGCGTAAAGTGTAAGGAAAACGTTTTGAACATAATGGAGGGCGTGATCGGTATAGAAAACATAAAAGTCCACAACGTTTCGGAAGATATAATCCAGTGAAACCCGACCTATTATTTTGAAAATTATGTTATTTCCAAGATAAAGAAAGTGTTCAGAAACCATATATGAACCTTAAGGGAAAACCTTCTCAAATGAATTGCTACTGAAGCGATAACTATTGGTGCCTTACTGAAAGATCTCATGATGGAGGTCTAGGATAAACAGAAAAAGATTGGTATATTGCAGTATCCTATATAGCGCAAAATTATCAACTGTATGTGACGTTAACGATATAGACATTTTCAAAATGTTGAAAGAGGATATTTTGTACATTAGGAACGAGGCTACACAATGTTGCTAGGCGATTTGATCAGTAGAACTGGGCAAAAGTTGGACTACAATGATCACGACTCAATTCTTTATATAGAATATTACGACTTCTCAAATAATAAGTCAATTAAACGCGTTCCATTGAACATGGTTCAAACAGATTTGGCGATATTATACCAGACTTGGGTAAACCTGTGAATTTTTGTAAAGCTAATGGGAGGTTAGGAGAATTACATGTTTGACACATAACGAAGAAAACGTGGTTGATTACGTTTTAACAAATTATCAAAATTTGAAATATATACAAGATGTTAAAGCAATACTATAATACATTATAAAACCATCACATTTTCGTTGAAAAGAAATTATAATAGTGTAAGAGAGAAAACTCATACTATACAAATATATAAATATGGAACGAAGAACATAAAGACAGCCTGTTACACGATATAACTAGGGATTTATATTTAATTGACGCTGTAATCAACAATAAAAAACTATCCCAATTGCTTAAAGAATATAATGAAATCATTCACTGATGTTGTGACGCGTAGAGCGGACCCACATTTAAAAAAATCATTCAAATTAAGAGATCACGGCGTGTTCATTTATTGTAATATGAAAGAGAGGCAACAACGGTTTGGTGACGAATCTCAACGGAAATTTAAAGTATATAATGAGATATTGCAGATATATTTGTAGGACCGTAACGCTGAAAATAGGATTAGTGTAATGCAAAAGTACTATAAATATTTTATCCGAAAACAAAAACAGAAGCTTAACAGAGATCGGTTTAAAATCAATTACATTAGGCGGCGAAGCCCGCGCAAATGTTTAAAATATTTAAACATAAAACAATGAATGCGATCAGTCTGCCTTTAATGGATTTTAAAACGTGGCATCCGAACTGATTACAACTGAGGACGCTGAAATAGAAAACTTAATAAACGAGTTTGATAAAAATATTTCCCAGGAGTTCGAAGATCCGATATCGCCATCGGAAATAATATCCGCGATGAAAAGTATGAACAAATATAAAACTGTTTCAGAAGATGGAGAGAATATAGAATAGAATATTAGACTGTACAATTTTCCGAAGCAGTGGTGACGGGGCAATAGGATACATGTACAAAGGATCACCAGACACCCCAAATACTATATCCAACTATAGCAGAATAACTATGATCAGTTGTTTAATCAAACAAGAATTTGAATTTTCATGTTTTGTTTTGCTATGTATGCAAATGTATTGATGTATTGGTATGTTATTAGTTGTGATGATAAGATTTGTAATATACTTAAGCCCCAAATAATGTATTCTGTATTATGTATCAATCAACTAATTTTGTTTTGTTACGTTACACTTAATTAGCGAACAACGAGTATTAAATTGGCATTTTGTCTGTTCACGAAGACGAACATTTCAAGAGGTCATTATTAAGTTATTAACGTTATGTTCTTTCTGATAAAGAATATTTATTGATATAAAACTGAACAAACAAACAAAATGCTCAATGCACACACACACGCTTTAAACAATATAAAAAGTTATAAGGAATGATAATATAAACACTACAAACATGAGGTGAAATATACATCCATTATGTGTTATTCATACATTGTCTTCTTCTTATCAAATAATGTAAATTCGAACTAAACATCATCAATCAACCTGTGTTCTGTTACATTGCATTTTCATACACAGTCTCATTGTTAGTGTGTTGTTGTCCTGAAATATAAATATGATACCCATGTTACATGTACAATCATATCAGGACACCATGTGCTTGTCTATAAAACTGTGATATTTTCCATTATATGGATTAATAGTATTGTCTGCTGTTATGCTGTGAAATATATTTAAAGTATTTAAAACCTGTATATTATGTTGTCTTTTATGGTATTTTATTGAATACAAAGTTATAGTAAAAGGCAACATAATATACAGGTTTTAAAGAGCAGACAATAATACTATGTTGAACATGAAACAATGTTTTCAATGTTATCAAAAGTTAAAAACACTTGCTTTGAGTAATAGACAATAACTCGAGATGCCATGGCGACATAGTACTTTTTAGTATCACTTGATTATTTTCACATGCAAGTTGATTTCACTTTAACTACGTGATAATTTTGTATCATCCATTATGGATTAAAAAGTGTCATCGTATGACCATGACGAAAAAAGGTATTTGTTCTTGTTATTGTAGTTGTTGATATGCGTATTCCTCAACAGTTAACATGTTTAGAAGACCTCAATAGTCCTACTGATTAATATATATTGTTAATGTGATAGACAAATATCTGTTAGGAATAACATATGTTATTCCTATTGTATAATATTGTTGATGGCAGAGCGATAAGAATAGCAAATCAACACTTGCATGATCAATGTCAATCGATATATGTATACACACATATATATATATTTCATTAATATCTAATAAACAGTGTTGGGGAAGGAAATTACGACACTGTAATGATATTTCGATATTTATATATAAAGTTAATACATGTATACCTTGTTCATGATGCATTGCTAAATACTCGCTTTCATTGTGTGTTGCACAATGCAATGATGCATATGGCCCCTCTCTGTAAAAAAACAGCAACAAAACACATATATGATACCGATTAACTGTTTTCCGGAAGCACTGACATTATGATCAAGTTATAATTTAATGTAACATGTTATTCACAATGATATTTGCTTAATGAGTAGTTTGGTGTAATTTGCTTTCGTGCGCGCGTGCATATGTGTTTGCTTGATTGCATATGTATGCATTATAACCAGTGTGTGTTATATAAATGTGTTCGTGTTTGTGAGTATGGTAACGCAATAACGTAGGTTAGTGCGTGTTTGTGTTACGTATGTTTGTAACTATACTTTATGGGACATTTAATTAAATAAGTAATCTAAACAAATGAAAAAAGTAAAATATATAAATGTTAAAGTATTGTTTTAATGATCAAGCTGGCTTTCGGATATGTTTTATAGGATATTTATCTACTCTGCTCAGTTTAATTAGAATACGGTACAGATGAAATCAAGCTGTTATATGCATTATTAAGTTTGTTTGTAAATGTTTTGGTTAACCTAACGAGCTATATTTATTACATATGCTATTGACTATTTAGTCGGTGTTACTTAATTAGCAGTTTAACTTGACGGATGAAAGAAGATTACGTTTTGTTCCGCATTTGAAAGTTAAAACAATAGAAACCTGTACAGAATCAACAAAAACATGTACTTACTGAGCTGTTGGATTATGTCTATTTGGAGACGTTTCTATAAAGAAATAATGTAGTGTATTTTATTTATAACCCTAAACAAAGAAGAACATGCGCTTTTTTATTTTTAATTCCTTGAATATAAGCAATTTCTAATAATTAGCAGTACAATTCTTTATAGTATTACATATATGTACGCTCAAGATATTTGCCGTCCTTAATTACATATTACACGTTAATCAATAGTCTAAACAAATGAACATTTAAAATTAATATTGCTAAAAGAAGGGCTTTTAAAGTAAACATATAACATACTTTTATTCAAGGCAAGCCTATTAAGCATTTTATAAAACATGTTTTATTATATATCAGACTGTACCATACATAATAACCATTGTGTTGGTGTATAAAAACCACATGTGCATCTGAGAAGAACTACCGTTCTCCTTCAACAAGCAACAATTAGTTTCCATCAAGCGTTAATCTCGCTCTGAGACTGTACCTTCAACATCAGTGATAAGATTAAAATAATTTTGAAATTGATCCTTAAAAGAAATGACACAGTTAGTATGACAAACTTGACATGGCATAGTTAGTTTTACCACGGAGTGTTCCAGTCCTTCTTCTGAACAAGAATATTGCAACTATAACGCCTACAGTAAACAGAACGATGGCACCGCCCACAAGACCGCCAATTGTTGGTCCAATATTCGGGCACGGGCTCTTTTGTGTGGTTGATTCACCTAAGAAATAGTAAATACTTTGATATCGAGCAAAATTCCGAAGCAAAATGTATTTTAAAGAACGTATATGACTCCAAGACAGTAGTCATGAAACATTCAAATAAATATTTCATTAAAGAGGAGTACACTCGCATATACATTTCAACATGGTGTCGTAAATAAACATTACAGGTTCAATAATATATACATATAACTTACATTTGCGTGTTTCAAGTATATTATTATAGTATAACTTTAGTATATGCGTTTTTTTAGAAGCAACTTAATTTGATTTGTTTACTTTTTGTATTTTCAACGAACTGCCTTTTTAATCCGATCAACAATCGCAATATACTCCTTTTGTATTTTTTAAGTTCACCCTAAGACGTTAATTGTGTATGTAATTACACGTGGGTACAAACACCTAAAACACAATTCTATTTAGTTGCTTCTAATGTATGTGTGTTACTCGCCAGAGTAGAAACTTGTCACATTCATAAATAACACTTTGTGCAACGATCCGCCACAAGTGAAATTGCATGTTAAGTAAGTAATATTTAGATAGTTTAGACAACCAAATCATTGACGAATCGATTCCAGTGAAATTTATTAAACGATTAGTGATATAAAATAAGTTTATATACATTTATTTCATTTCTTAATTACATTATTTCCGAAGAATGAAAAATATCAAAATCCTAAGGAATTGACAAAAACATTTAATTTTCAAACATACAATATCTAAATATACCCTCCGAACCCTTATTGCCCGAAGTGATATATTTGAAGTGACTAAAAGCAAATATCATACAGAGGTTTCCTAACTTGGCATGCGCAACTAAGTTCCGACTTCACTTCTGACTACACAGTTATGCCCCCTTTTCCCACGGTAATATGATTCTTACGCTTATATATACGCTTATGTCATTTGGTTTTGAACTATTTTCTAAATGGTTCGATATGGCAAAAGGTGGCATAGCATAAACTGCAATAGGACATACTGGTGTTAAAAAGTGACTTTTATACGCTTTCAACATATGCGTGTATTTATGAACATTTTAGGACTTCTTTTTTTAAAAAAAATATCAGGATGTCATTTCACCTTCTTTAAAAATACCAAGCTAGTCAACATTCCAGTTATTGTGCATATTTATGTGGGTATAAGTTCCTGCTATGAAAAAAAATACTTAAATAAATCTATGTGGAATTATCTTTTACCATGATTATCCTACACCTTATGTTATGTAGAACAAATAACAAAGTGCAACTGTAAAGTAAGACTTACACAGTTAAGCTTATTTATTCCCAATGGTTGCATGATTCTTACGCTTAAAAAAGGCCTATGTAATTTGGTTTTGAAATATTTCTAAAATTGTTTATAGTGGTTGTGATTTCTTGCTGCAGAGGAGTAGATCAAATATTGGCATAGCATGTACTGCAATAAGACATCACTGGTTAAAAAGTGACTTTTATATGATTTCAACATATGCTTGTATTTATGAGCATTTGAGGACTTTTTTTTCAAAAATCTCAGGGTGTCACTGCACCCTCTTTAAACAAAACGAACAACCTACCAGTTATTGTACTATGAAAATCAAAGACCTCATTTGATGTAGAAAAAGCCCAAAAATTCAACTGTGCAGTAGAACATTAAAGGGGAGAACAAAGTAAAGTCGCAATATGCGAAGTCCAAACCAACAGGACATCTCAGCCAATAACTTAGTAATTAATCAATAAAATTATATTTTGCAAACCTTTCGTTACAAAAATGTTTCAACGAGGTAAGACTTATTATTTACTTACTAGAAGCTGTATTAGGGCATAAGTGTTCGTACTATTAATGTTTATCGTGTTAACTATATTGTAGCATTACAGCTTTACATTATATATTATCTTCCTGGTTCCGTATAAACCTATAAATCTTCATTCGAACTGTCTTTATTTGCATACCATACTACAATTTTAAAACACACCATGGCATTATCATCTACAATATATACCACTTTATATTTCCGGATAAATAATTTACTTCAAAGGATAATCTCTATCAATCAATTCTTATTCGAAACTGTAAAGCATGCACATGAAACGTAAAAAGTATAAAAAAATGAATTTAACATTATAACAAAAAAGTTTATTAAGATTCAAACACGTATTTAATACAAGCGCAACAAGAAATTCTAAAATGCACTGCAGTATTCTGTATAGTATTATTATCGTATATTCTACAGTGAATCTATCAAATTTAAAATAAAAGTAACGAGCTTATCCATGGCTACAGAACAGGAACAAACTAAAATTGTAGGACATTAGTTTTTATTAAATATTCATACTTTTAACTCTTGTCTCTGTAATGGAAATTATCATAGTGAAATTGAAATTTACCGCGTTTTACTAAACGTCACAAATGACTAAAACAATTATTGCATATCAAATGTTTCACCGCAAATATATTTTACAAATAATGAAGCATTATGACTTTTTTATTCGAATCATTTATTATTCATCATTATGTAAACGAGTTGGTATTATTTGAAATCACTGAAACGTTCATTTTTATTTATCGTTGCAAGAATGTCATAAAGCACATTGGATACCAAATGTATTTTGATATTTACTTCTTCTACTTCGATTAGCTAAGAATCATACTGTCCGTCTGCGATACTTTTTCTCAACTATTATCTCAACTCACACTCGCTTCCTTCTGTTTCAATGAATGATGTTAATATCACTTGTTATACTGTATTGGCTCATGACTATTTAAATATCCTTCTTCCAAAGGAGCAAATGTTATATTTTTAACAAATACCTTATACTTATAAATGGAAGCTGTTTTATTTAGGATAATTTCATTCAATAGGAAATGAATTATTTAATAAAATTGTAAGTATTCATGGAAGTCTTAAATTCACACAGAGTGCTATGTTCTATATATCTAAAATACATATTAAACAATATCAATTACACCTGCCTTGTGTACCCAAGCGGTGAGTGTAGTAGCGTTTCCTGGAATATATTATAAATACAGTGCTATGTGAACTGCGCTTACTGAATATCGTTAAACTGCTTATAAATGAATCCACGTTTTTAATAGTTAATAGTCAGATGACAAATTGTTACAAAAGTATTTATTAATGCATAACTACAGAGCAGCTGTTTTAATAGCAATACAATCAGCACAACATTGTAAGCAGTAATCTAAAAAATATCAGAAAGTATAGTCCATGCTTTTTATTGAAATTCAATATGCCTGTGTGAAACTGGCACCTCTGAAATAGAATAGTCGTGTTTGTTTTACTTAATTACAATTCGCTATTACACACATGTTTTTGGACTCACAATATACATCATTAGCTAAACTCTAGCAGTAAACTCGTTCTTAAAGATAGTATTACATATACATAAATGTTATGATGTTACATGATGGAAACACAAATAAATACACAATTATTATATTAATTTCATTAGTTGGTAGCAAATCTACACAAAACAATTATTTATAAATAGCTACAACTGCAACTGTTACCTTGGTAATAATATCTGTATATATTGATATACTTACCTGTGGCAGGTTTCTCTGAAATGGAAATATTCGTAGTGGATATTACTTCATTGCAATTCACAAATCGCCACATGTAATAACAAACTACTTTAGCCATAATGTCATACAGTATATTATCTCTAAATAAGTATATCCCTACCCTCGTAGTTGTTTAAATGACATTGTAAGCATTGAAATCGTTTGAAAGATTCACTATAGTGTGTCGTGTACTGTTTTATACCGGTGAAAAATCATTCTTATCAATGGTGTATATGTCATAAAAATGGCGTTGATACATGTCGTAATTCTTTTTTATTAGGCACATGAAAGTAGAACAACAACTCTTTTATTGTAATGATATCAGCGTATAATAGAAGTTGTTATCAAAACCTAAACTAATATTGTGGTGGATGTTTTTATTTAATAATCTTGCCTTGGTATCTCTAAAATGAAAACTAGAGCAGTGGCATTTGTATTATTGTCATTCGCTATTGCTTTTTGTCAGCCCAACAACAACAATTATATAATAATTTTTCCTAAAAGTATAGTAATTAAAAATATTAAACATATATGTTTCAGTGTAATATCTGCAATGGGTTGCAATAAAACAATAATATTATTGAAACAATATCTCATATATGTACGAAAACAAGATTTCCTTGTGAAAAGTCACTCATGTGACATTTATACAATGGTTCATATTTTACAACACTCCCTAACTGTCTTTGTACAAATTGCGGACATTTTGAATACAATGAAATGTGTAAAACAATGCCACATCTACGCCAAATGAACGTGAACATACCGTCAGGTTACTGCTACGAAAAATGTAGCAAGCGCATGTCGCAAACCAGACAAATGCAGTCATTTCACAAAACAGTTGACTTTGGCAAAGACTACGTAATACTTTCACGCCCACGAATAGATCACGTAGTGGGCGTCAATGTGTAACGATTCCCAGGCAAGACCGTACCATAAATCTAGTTTACCTACGGAATTGTTTCCAAACTGCTGTTAAAACCGCTATAAACATACCTTGTACACACAACAACATATACTATGTGAGAGACAATAGATCATGTGTTGAAACACCATTAACCCCATGTTGAAGGCAATTTTGTCTTCTATATGAAATTCATGTATAGTGTTCATAGTTACACAATATATAGCAATCACAATTGACGGTTTATTCCATTTATACACAGTTTTGATCTAATATTCAGTTTATAATAAATGTCCGCGTACTAAACCGTCTTCACGCAATTGTCTGCGATTCTATTTTTAACCGCTCTGCGATTCTGTAACAAGACTCTTTCCTGTAAACGCTACCTCTGTGTTATGTAGGTCACAATAATTTTAACGACTTGTTACTTAAATATGCTTCTACCTTTTTAAAAACAACAAATGTATGGGATACTACCGTTATATGGGTTATGGGCGCGTGGTCGCGGCATTTGTAGTGTATATTGTTAAAAGTTTTAGTTTGTAATATTTTACAGTAGGTTTCTTATTCTGTCTGCAGTATTTTATATATAGAAAATTGTTTATATTCTTGTGTTGTTGATTTGTTGTTGTTTTCTTTTCTTTTTGTCCTCTGATGAAAGCGTAAAGCCGAAAGATAGCTAAGGATATCTCGTTATAAGTTTTAGCACTGTAAAATGGTAATTCTCTCTACTGCATACATATACATATATATATATATATATATATATATATATATATATATATATATTTGTGTATGTTAAAAAGCAATAAAATATGTTTAAACCAAACTTCATTGCATTTCAATAATCATCTTTTTTTTTTGTAATAACAAAATAGTTAGTGTAGAAGTAATAGCAGACCTGTATGTTTCGTAAAATATGTGGTTTAAAAGACAAAAAAAATCAATATATTAATACATTAAATATGAATACTTAATGACCTGAAAGAGTTGTGGTCATTCTTAGAAACTGAAACACCTAGTCATAGCACTGACTGGTGTTTAAAGAGACAAAGTCCGTCATTTTTAGGATTGATTTCATTTTTAACACCGATTATCTATAAAGCTATTTTATGAACTTTTTATTCAGAAACATGTTCTTTTCTGCTTCTGTTATGTGTGTTTTACAGTCAGAAAGTGACGTGTTGTTGTCTTCGATTAAATCACGTCCTGCTTTAACTTGAAAAACAATAACTGTCCTATACCCGATAATTCCCGAGCGCCAGTTGAGTTTGAGTGTGTGAATATCAAGGAAGAAGCTATCGGTACGACCGTCGTGTCTAATACTTTCCTTATCTGTACGATAATGCTTAATTGTGAGCAATAAAAAGTTGATAATTTGTACAGCTGCAGTTATGTTTTTATCGGAAAATATGGAAATACAACAACATAATTATGCAAGTTTTTATTCAGAACATACTTTTTTTATACAGCAAAATAAATAAATCACAAGCATCAACGTTTTGAAATATATAGTTTTATTTCCATGGAAATAATTAGGTTGCGTGAGCAGCAATTATTAGTAGCTGCATTCTGAAATATGTAGACAAATTATAATTGATGTAATATATAACAATGTAGAGAAAGCCTCAAATTTTGAACGTTACTTAGATACCTGTGAAAAATCAATTTAATGAGTGACGAGTTCTATGTACCACTCAGACATATCCAAAATTACTTGTTAACATCCGTATGGAAGCTCAAGTCAGCCTCGAGAGACGAAGAGAGTAGAGGCAGAAAACACTATATACGAGAAAGGAAACAGGACACACTAAGCAACTACAATCTCTCTTCCTTATTTCTCTTTTAACATATATTGTATAACAATCACGTGTAATAATACAACCTTTTACGTATTTGATTTGATGCCGATTCACCAGACCTTTGTATCATTTCACGTATTTATACAACTTTAGAATATTATTAAACTTGTCCACGAAAAGTTTTAATCAATGCCTTGATGGGCATAATGAGTGTTGTTGTTTTATAAATGTATAGTCGAATGGATAAATATGGTTTTTAGACTTACACGTCTCGTTACAGTTATTCGGCCTACGAAAGGGTTCTCAATATATGTCCGTTTGTAAGTTACTAACTTGAATTTTTATCTGTATGTAGGAAATGTGATGAATAGTGTAATGTCTGTAGGTTCTAAGTAAATTAACGTAAGCTCGATGTTTGTTGTTGGACTACTAAATAACAACTCTCTTGTTAAACGCAGTAACATACAAGATAATCATACAGCGGAGTAACTCATGAATATCTGGCTACGCCTTAAGCACCGATCGACAGGGGCTGTTTTCTGAATAAAGAATCTGACACTTGCTGTCAATTCATACAGAGTTTCATTTAACTCGTCCAGGAAAAATGTTAAATAACATTATGTATGAAATGACGTGTGTCAGATCTTATAAAGAACTTATGTTAGTTAATGACATTGAATTCCGAAGAAGATTGTTTTTTTAGGAAAGGGTTGATGTTTGAAACTAAAATTATGCCAGATTACTTATCTATCGCTTTAATTGCAGTATATTGACTTAAATGAAATTAAACTGAGTGTTACATGTTTTTGAAATAAACTAATAGATACTGATAAAATACAATTCGCCATTGAACTTGTTGTTTGTGTGTTTGTTAGAATACTAATGCCATTTATATGTAATATAGAGCTAGTTATATCCACTCTCTCAAACATCTTTTGTCAGGGTATAAATATGAATAACAGTTACCGCAGAAAAAAACAGGTATGTGACAACCATTAAATAATAAAAGCTTAAACATGGTGCTAAAACATATATCTTATCTTACATTAATAGTATTTTGACATTGTATTTAAGTTTGCAACTTAACTCCATACATACATGTGCTCATTTCGATATGTTGATAAGGGTGTACATATTGAACATTTCGATATGTTGATAAGGGTGTACATATTGAACATTTCTATATGTGTATAAGGGTGTACATATTGAACATTTCTATATGTTTATAAGGGTGTACATATTGAACATATATAAATGTGATTGATCAGTCTCCCATGTTTCGTGAAAGGTTTCTTTCTTGGAGTGATTATTGTTTAATAAATGATAGTATATTTGGTATCGTAAGTGTACAATAACACAAAACATACTTTAAGGTAACAAGACGTGTAATTTGTAGCAATTTAAGACATGTTTATGGTTTGGATGCGATACGCACTTGCATAAGAGAATGACCTAAAATTATAGGATGTATTACTTTTGCAATTGTTGTATCAAATCAAATTTTAGAATTATTCATCTCTGTTAGCAAATACAATTATTCGATAATTGAATTAGTCTTACTGGAACCTTAACACGTGGCACTTTTAGCTGTTCTCCATCTGATCATATCTACATATAGCAAACATAAATGTTATATTAGTTGCATTGCAATTTAATTTTCTATTTAAGCATCATGTTTTATTTCAATTATCTTTATGACATTTCATTTACATTTAATAACAAACATGACAATTTCCTTACTCTGCATGTAGAATTGTGTAATTAATTAATTTATCCAATCGTTTACCTTTATCGCATGTATTTCCTTCCCAACCTGCATTGCACTCACATTTGCCATCAGTGTGATTACATAAATTTTGATCATGACATCCATCGCTGCACCGTCTCGTACAATTGTCGCCATAGTAACCAGAACCACATTCTGCAAATTAATTCCAAATGAATATATTAAGCTTGGAACTACATTTTTATTATGAAAAGGACAAAAACGTCATAAAAATATTAAATGTGTTTTAATGTTTACCAAATAGCACGTATATATCTACAAACAGGTACCTATTAAACATCAACTAAGTATGTTATTCTAGTCATAACCTGATGCACTTATACTAACGCGATGCCAGTGACTAACAATATAAATTAAAGTCAATGTTAATGGAAAATGTATATTAGGAATTATCAATTAACCTTTATCAGTTGAGGGTATATGAACCTTGAAAATTCCTGCAGTTACTCCGTCTAATTACACCCATGCCATTTAATAGTATAATTTGGAGTAAATATCGTTAATTATTTTACAATGGGTGTCAGAGCTCTGTACTATTACCAATAAACACTGGATTCGATGTTTTTAAGGTATCAACATTTAAAGTCAATATTCTTAATTAATGCTCGCCGGGAGTTAAATCAAAGACAGCGTGGTGGCCTAATCGATGTTTTATGTTATAAATACAGAACATATTTTGATTGGCATATCACTAACCATAATATGAAACGTTCATCTTTATTTAGTTATCAGGTAATCTATTTTGTTAGTTTCTACATTGGTGCTGTAAATGATATTTGGTTGCTTGTTAAATACAGCTTAATTGAGAACGTCTTAAGTAAAAAAAGTGACGCGCATTACAATTGACATTTGAATAGATATTATTTTTAACTAATTTAATTCACAATTTACTCGTATGTTCATGACCAATAACAAACGGCATATCATAAACCATCATGCAAAGTGTGTGTATTCTCAGGAGATACATTAGGTTGAAGAGAAGTTGCAACTCCATACTACCTTGATCACACAAAATACGGTTTCTGTCTATCATATATGTAACACTATAAATAACTCTTACTTAGCTGTATTAAAGCGAAACGTCTTTGACACACGTCAAGAAATCCAGTAAAATAGATTGTGATTGACTAATTCAATTGATATTACCAGTTTATATTTCAAGTATTATAAATTGTATATTTGACCTGTGGTAAGTTATTATACCGTAAAGGTAGATCTTTATTTTCTACGCGATTCATGCAAATCTAATTATGTTTGTTTTAATACATTTAATAGTTTTGAAAATAGTAAACCCTGTTTTGATATATCTTTGAGTTGATCAAACCAACTTACTGTCGTTACACATTGTGTTTGTTTTATATCCTGGCATACATCCACTACTACAGCTTCCGTTGCTTTTATCACAGACTGTTCCATTCGAGCACGAGCCACATCGGTTAGCACAACCTTTACCCCAGTGATAATCGTCACATTCTGGATAAATCAATAATAAGTAAAAATACATGCTATAATGTTCATCAAACAGGCTTGTTTCAATTTTGAATACAGATAAACGTTAGAAAGCTTTGTTATCAGTACCTGGGTCTATATTCATAAAGTATCTTAAGTAGAAAATTAAAGTCCATGTTTTATATAACTATCTATCTCATTTTAAAACAATTACAATATATTATTACTCTTATATATAAATACTATTGTTTATTCTATTGATTTTTCAGTTAATATTGCAAAAGAAAATGTAATACAACCCAAAACAGCTGTTGTTATAAATTATGTTTAGTTTTACCTAGTATAGAGTTGACTACACCACTTCATCAATATAGCCTTTCAGGAATTAATATTAATAGTGAATTATCTTGTTATATATAGACATGAGGACATACAATGAAAAGTTAAACAAAGATGTAAAATGGTAAATAAGCAAAGACTATATAAATATCTTGAACATGAATGAATTTTGATTTATCGAGTTAATAAAAATAGGTAAATAATATGCACCATGAGGGTATTTTAGCTATGTTAAAAATTATCACTCCTCTATTAGCTAATCGGTTTACAGCTTTTTCCATCCTACACCATAACCCACAAGTTGACAGAATGAAAATGAAAACACTATTTAAAAACTTGATCTTGCGTTTTGACAAACAATAACAGTGATTTACTGTTTTATGGTGGACACAGCGATTTTATTAAATTGAAAGGCAATATATATTTGCATGGAATTCAGCGTTACCGATAATACGTCAAGCACATCAACATTTGATGTTGATTATAAATACAAAGTTTCAAATAAACCACACAAAACTGTATAGGTAGACTGCTGTATATGGCTATGAAATACCACATTAATAGTATTTTGACATTGTATTTAAGTATACAACTTAACTCAATACATACATATGCTCATTTCGATTTGTTGATAAGGGTGTACATATTGAACATTTCTATATGTTTATAAGGGTGTACGTATTGAACATATATAAATGTGATTGATCAGTCTCCCATATTTCGTGAAAGGTTTCTTTCATCGAGTGTTTATTGTTTAATAAATGATAATATATTTGGTATCGTAAGTGTACAATAACACAAAACATACTTAAAGGTAATAATTCGTGTAATTTGTACCAATATAAGACATGTTTATGGTTTGGATGCGACATGCACTTGCATGAGAGAATGACCTAAGATTATAGGATGTATTACTTTTGTAATTGTTGTATCAAATCAAATTTTAGAATTATTCATCTGTGTTAGCAAATACAATTATTCCATAGTTGAATTAGTCTTACTGGAACCTTAACACATGGCACTTTGGGCTGTTCTCCAACTTATCACATATACATATAGCTAACATAAATGTTATATTAGTTGCATTGCAATTTTATTTTCTATTTAAGCATCATGTTTTATTTCAATTGTTTTTATGACATTTCAATAACATTTAATAACAAACATGAAAATATCCTTACTCTGCATGTATAATTGCGTAATTAAATAATTTATCCAATTGTTTACCTTTATTGCATTTATTTCCTTCCCAACCTGCATTGCACTCACACTTGCCATCAATGTGATTACATAAATATCGATCATGACATTCATCGCTGCACCGTGTACTACAATTGTCACCATAGAAACCAGCACCACATTCTGCAAAATAATTGAATGTATTAAGCTTGGAACCAAATGTTTATTATGAAAAGGAACACAAACGTCATAAAAATATTAAATGTGTTTTAATGTTTACCAAATAGCACGTATATATCTACAAACAGGTACCTATTAAACATCAACTAAGTATGTTATTCTAGCCATAACCTGATGCACTTATACGCGATGCCAGTGACTTACAATATAAATTAAAGTCAATGTTAATGGAAAATGTATATTAGGAATTATCAATTAACCTATATCAGTTGAGGGTATATGAGCCTTGAAAATTCCTGCAGTTACTAAGTCTAATGACGCCCATGCCATTAAAAAGTATAATTTGGAATAAATGTCGTTAACTATTTTACAATGGGTGTCAGAGCTCTGTACTATTACCAATAAACACTGGATTCGATGTTTTTAAGGTATCAACATTTAAAGTCAATATTCTTAATTAATGCTCGCCGGGAGTTAATCCAAATAACTAGCATATACTGAAAATAAAGAGCATTATCTAATATGAACTTTGAATTTAATGTCATTAACTAACATACAATGAATCAATGTTAATTACCAATATGCCTTTGAAATCGTCGTTACATTAGCATTTTGAAAAAATTAATTTATTTGTAAATTGCTGTATTTGTTGTATTGTACTCTTATTTACATGATGACTACCCGATATATTTATGTTCGGACAATATATGTAACCAAAGACAGCGTCGTGGCCAAATCGATGTTAATGTATAAATACAGAACATATTTTGATTGGCATATCACTAACCATAATATGAAACGTTCATCTTTATTTAGTAATCAGGTAATCTATTTTCTTAGTTTCTATATTTGGTTGCTTGTTAAATACAGCTTAATTGAGAACGTCTTAAGTAAAAATGTGACGCGCATTACAATTGACATTTGAATAGATATTATTTTTAACTAATTTAATTCACAATTTACTCGTATTTTCATGACCAATAACAAACGGCATATCATAAACCATCATGCAAAGTGTGTGTATTCTCAGGAGATACATTAGGTTGAAGAGAAGTTGCAACTCCATACTACCTTGATCACACAAAATACGGTTTCTGTATCCTGGTTTACATCCACCAGCACATGTCCCAGTTGCTCCATTACAAGGTTCATTCAGACACTGACCACATGTCATTACGCAGTTGTTACCCCAAGTGCCGTGTGCACACTCTGTTTATAATAAGAGCATGGAACATAGAACGAAACCACAAAAAGCATATATAATAAATCAACTTGAATCTCTGCCTGGTCAAAGTCTCCGTATAGATTGATACACCATTGCGTCTCATTGTTATTTGTCTCTCATTGTTGATTCAAGTTGGAACGTTAGCAGTTGTGGTGTACTGGAGTAGTGGTTAATATTCCAGGATTCTAGGTAAAATGGCTAAGGTAACTGATCGCGTATGTTACCCATTAAGGGCATAGATATAACGTTTTACAATAAAAAATATGCCATGCTGAACCTACCCAAGTATCTATTATAACTAACAAACAAAAGTTTTTCATTTTATATTAAGAGAAGCATAATTGTTAATAATAAAGAATACTATAAGAAAATAGAGTACTTCAATGTATTCTTACTTTATTGACGTGCAATACACTTATTTTACATTACGCTAACGTTTCATTTCCCAATGCTTACCATGTCCTATATGTATGTACTAGTATACCATTTAGGATGGAATATTTCAATGCGAACGAAGCAAGAATAGGGAAATACGTCGTAATACTACCCTCGATAGAGATGGTTGATTACACATCATATTTCATACTTTCAAGTTAGTTTAATCTGCACAAAATTTTATAATGCGCTTGTATTCGGTTATACCTTCGTCACATCGTCCCCAGTCCAGCCCACTTTGCAAGAACGCTCACAAGTTCCGTTTATATGGTTACAGTAGCTGGTACCACCGTAACAGTTGTTACTACATATTTCCTTGCAACCGTCACCATAGCGATCATCGCTGCATACTAGAAAATAAACAGAATTTGTAAACATATTGATTCTCGTTTGCCTTTTCTACTCTTTCGACAATGAACACAATAAACACAATTTTAAATTTTACTATGGTGTGGCCCTAGTTGAAATATACATGATATCAATTATTAGAAATATATGTATATGTAACACTCTAAACCCTTCCTAAATATAATATTAAACATTATCATTAAATATAATGCACATGTTGATCATTAACACTGTAAACCTTCCAGAGAGGAATATGTTACCAAAACAAAACAAGAAACATGTGCCCGTATGTTAACCTCAAAATTAACTTTCAAACCAAAATGACGATTGATACGATTTGTCGATTAAACTGTGTATGTTAAAAAACATATTCTGCAGACAAAACAATTTATATTTTATTGTGACTCAACACTACGTTAGTTAATCGTATAATTTATATTTATCAAAAACAGCTACAATTCAAATACAATTCGTTAACTACACATATATTTATTACTTGTGTGTTGGTATACTCATACTTTATTGTATATGTTTACAAATGATGCAATTGCAGCAATTATTTGAAAGTTTATGTCATTTTGATACTCTTGTTTACATAATGTTCCGGTTTCATTTTGTTACTCATTGGCTCATTATGTTCCGATTTCAATTTGATTCTCATGGGCTCATGATGTTCCTGTTTCATTTTGATATTCATGGGTTCATAATGCACCGGTTTTATTTTGATACTCATGGGTTCATAATGTTCCGGTTTCATTTTGATACTCATGGGCTTCTAATGTTCCGGTTTCATTTTGATACTCATGGGCACATAATGTTCTGGTTTCATTTTGTTACTCATAGGCTCATGATGTTCCGGTTTCATTTTGTTACTCATTGGCTCATTATGTTCCGGTTTCAATTTGATACTCATGGGCTCATAATGTTTCTGTTTCATTTTGATAGTCATGTGCTCATGATGTTTCTGTTTCATGTTGATATTCATAGGTTCATAATGTTCCGGTTTTATTTTGGTACTCATGAGTTCATAATGTTCCGGTTTCATTTTGATACTCATGGGCTCATAATGTTCCGGTTTCATTTTGATACTCATGGGCACATAATGTTCCGGTTTCATTTTGTTACTCATTGGCTCATAGTGTTCCCGTTTCATTTTGATATTCATGTGCTCATGATGTTCCTATTCGTTTTGATATTCATGGGTTCATAATGCTCCGGATTTATTTTAATATGCATGGGTTCGTAATGTTCTCGTTTCATTTTGATATTAATTGGCTCATAATGTTCCGATTACATTTTGATACTCATGGGTTCATTATGTTCCGGTTTCATTTTGATACACATGTTATCATGTTGTTCCTGTTTCATTTGATATTCATGGATTCATAGTGCTCCGGTTTTATTTTGATACTCATGGGTTCATAATGTTCCGGTTTCATTTTGATATTCATAACTCATAATGTTCAGGATTTATTTTAATACTCGTGGTTCATGATTTATCAAAATATGAAAAAATAGCAGACTTGGCTTTATTGAAACGGTGCAAACATTTAGATGACCATATAATTAACCAAGTAAGTAAATGTAAACTTTTTTGTAAGCTATCATAGTGCTAGTAAATTTGATATATACCATAGCAGTCGACCAACTTTTCAAATTTTTAATGTATATATTTCATTCATCACATAAAACGTGCTTATTCTGCTGATATACATGACATAATTATTAGTGTATTCATACCATTATTACACATGTTTCCTGTCCAGCCTGGCTTACAGACACAGTGACCATTCGTCCTGTTACATGACGTTGGATCTCTACAGTTTGTACTACATTTTTCATTACAGTTTTGTCCATAAGAACCAGGACTGCATTCTAAACAATAAAGTACGACAATGAAATGTTTGCTTACCTTTGTAAAAAAAGAAAATACATATCATACATATCAACCAATTTAATATATAGTTTTCACAATAAACAACGTCCAACAGTGTACCAAACCACACCGCACCCCACTCACTTTGCAGACTCCACCAGTGTATAACATTGCAGGCATAAAGCTTTACCGCTAGTGTTTTGTATTTGTACATCCGACACAAAACAAACTTTTTTGTTTCTTGTATTTTGTATCATAAGACAAAACTGATGGCTTGGCACAAGACTGGACCAAGTCACTTTTTGAAAATTGTTCAGGTGAAGTAAAAAACTGATAATATTCTTTAATATTTGGATAAGAAGGATATAACAAAGCATATTTATATCTAATCATACATGAATTTATGCTATGTAATTTAATTTACATTTTTTATAACTGGAACTAGTGTATTTGAGAAGTGGACTCATTTTGCACTGAATATCTTGGCGCAAGACAAGTCCAACTCAACTTAGACCTATTTTGCATTAAATATTTCAGTGCAAGACAAGACCAAGTTGAGTTAGGCTTGTCTTGCACTAATACATTAAGAGTCATTCTAGACCAACTAGAGTATTTAAAGTCTTCAAGGGAATTGTTTTTATGTGAAATAGGTTCAACTTAGTACAGAACTCTGACTTTTTAAGATTTTTGAAGATAGAATTGACAGTGTTTTTTTTAACATTTCAAATCAAAATTGACATTATGATTGTACAGTCAGTTTGGTAACAAGTAATGACTTCATTGGCCTCTGCCCTTAAAATCATAATTTAGCTTAATAAATAATAAGATATATAATAATGCAAACAGGAAGATTTTTTTTTTCAAATTAAATATTCGGAACTACTGGTTGCTAGCCTATCTCAAATAAGAAATAAAATGTTATTGAGTATTACAATATACATTAATTAGTTTTTTTACTGAAATAATATTTTTAAAGATAAATCGCCTGCTTTAAATCTGTCTCTTTAACAATTTTATGTTTATAACTTTAGCCAGTACAGCTAAAAATCACCCAAGCTATATCCATTTATCTAACAATAAAGTACAAGCTATACCTATAAACTACCACTATTTTATTTATTATCATCATACTGGGTATAATAATCCTATTGATATACCTCTACCGACCCCCAACTCAGACTTGTGGCTCAGAATGAGGTAAAAGTGATGGTAGACTAAATATTTGACTACTGACAAGCCCTGTGGTTCCGGTTAAGAATAAACTCACTGTCAATCTCTGCATAGGGGTAGTTATCCTCTGAATTAGTGTCATGTTCATTTGATCATTTTTTGTTATGTTCAATTTTGTGGTTAAATCACCAGCCTCTGTCTGGTTCCTGGGAGTCATATGAGTGATGACAAGGAAAGGATCACAGTGGCTTGTGCATGTCGTAAGAAGCGGCAATTTGAGTAATACAATATCATTTGCTGAAACTCTGCAGTTCTGCAGGTATAAAGTTTCTAAGTTCATTCTGCATATTCATTTGTTGATGTGAATTTTTCATCTTTGTGTTAATTTGTTGTTTTTTGTTCATGTAGAGTAAACCTGGAATCTTCTTTCCTATTGGCATCGAATAACCTACAATGTGTTGGTACACAGTAAAACCCTATTCATTCATTTTGACTAATAATTTATATTTAGAGAACGACTGCTTTGGAGGCCTTTAACCATCATACAACGATTCAACATATTTATGTCAAAATTATCACAACACAAAATTATTTCTTTTTTGTCTTTTCTTAACTGAAGGTCAAGGAATTTATAAATGTAAAAGGCAATTTCATTTGCTCCTTGACATGATATGCCTTCATGCCATGGAAGAATCTGTTGAAGGTCTAAACAGGCTCACAGTCTTAAATTTCTCGCCCTTTATTAAATTCTTTGTTTTGATGTGAAGTTTTTGCTTTTAATGTATTTTCCCCAGTTCATTTGTATCACATCTTTTTAGAAGCTAAAGCAAGAGCATAAATCACACCTGTCCTTTTTTAAATTAAGCTTGTGAAAGGCAATGTTTAATTGGAGGTTGAAAATATCAACACACTTATACCTGGCTCTAAAGACCATTTGTTTGAAACTTTAATATTGGCAGTATTGTGAATTATATTAGAAACTCATTTATAAAATTATGTTCCTTCATTTGAGCTACCTGATCTGGAGAAATACTATTAAGCCTATTAGTGTACTTTCCTGATTTAGTCAGGTGAGTCTACACCAGATATTTTGTTTCAAGTAAATCCACACTTTTTTAAAGCCAGGTCTACCATTGCATGATCTATATCTGGCAAACGCAAGAGAAATGTTTTGCATTACAGGAAAAGATTGACCTTCTGTTCAGTTCTGTTCTGTTCAACTTTGAAATGCCATTTTCTGGAATTGTTGAAAATGTTTTAACTTTTTTCCCATCTGATATGATTTGGTATCATTTTGACTAATCGGGTTGTGTTATCTGCTAAACTGCTATATATCCTTCTCGAATTCTTTTTTCATTCACAATGTTACTTCTTAAATTTTCTTTTAATTTTGTCTTCTTCATTGTGGATCATCTTTACTTAGATCCATTTCTTCATTTATCAACACTTCAATATCAAACTTTATTGTTTGACTACCCTACTCTGTTTTGTGGCTTAAAGTTGTATGTTCAGAATCAGTTACTTCAGTATCCATGGTAAAATCATTTGCTTAGAAGTTAAATCAATGTAAGTTTCTGGAATAGATTTAGACTATAGCATGCATTTTATGAGGCATAATGGAACATCATTATCAGTTCAGATTATGTCAGTATGTCAACATATATATTTGGTTTATTTATTAAACTCCCCATTATTACTCTTTCAATGCCAGAACCATTCAATTCTGGTTCTGATTCAAATTTTTCTGGTTTAGAAAAAATATGTGCATTGACCAATGCAATTGAATGGCACTTTATCTCAGGAATAGACACTGTACTTTGTTGAGATGTATAATGATCTCTGTCAGAAGTTTCTTACAAATAATTATTGAACTATCACAATCTGATAAACCTGGTTCATAAATTTGTGTCAATTAAGGTGACACATTTTCATTAAAGTTGTTGTAAGCGACATGAGTACTCGCCATCGACTATTTCAGAGAAATCTTCAAAGTCATTATAAACTCATCATTGTTTGTGGCATTTTTCAAAAGCGTTATATGTGTGACTTCAAATTCAAATGTTTCATGTTTTGGTAAAACAGTAGAGGCTCAATGTCTAACAGTTAACAGACAAAGAGTCTTCAGGTTTATATAATTGAACCTATAAATTCATTTATAATAGTAAATTCGCATTACGGTTCAAACACATGGTATCCAAAGCCAGGTTTTTTATGTGTGCCTAAAATATATTACTTATATTTGTCAATACTGTGTTAAAGCACAATATTTGGGAGGAATCTAGTATAGTTAGGGGCAAGGGTGTAAAAAATTTGCCATTTTCAAATATGTACAAAACTCAACATATATAAAGCAACTAATAAACCATATTATTGGAGGGGGAGGGGGGTATACGACAGTTATCCCCACCACCACCTTCTGTAAACATGTTTTCAAAAACTGTTGCTCAAATTTAATTGATACAATTACAATGTTATTATATAAAAGTGTCCTTTTGAAATGTATCAATCAAGACTTATAGTATGTTTAGTACCATAGTCCACAGTCTAATACTTAAAAATGAATATCTTTGATAAACAAACAATTTAAGTATTATTTTAAGTTTTTTATATATTTTCTTTCAGCTCTTACTCTAACATCTTTTTTCACTTTCGAATTTATTTGTTTGACAACTACGTCACTCAGTATGTTCTTTGTTGTAAGGGGAGGGCTAAATCAAATGTTGGAATTACTTGTGCCCCAAACCCATTTCAAACTTATCAATATAATTAAAATATATTAAACCACTGCAATTATAAACTCTTTTCAAAACAACACAAGTCTATCCGATGCTTTAAATATTGGTATAGTAAAATATTACAGTGCAAGACAAGACCAACTCTACTTGGACCTGTTTTATATAATATAATTTAAACGCAAGACGAGACCAACTCTACCTGGACCTGTTTTGCGTGTATGAAAACTTCTTTTATTAGATAGACCTTTTTGTTTCGTAGCAACTATATTAAAATAAGTAAGAATAAAAGTCTATTATTTTAACAAGATGTGTATTTCTATATGCTTTATTCAAATATGTAAAAAAATGATTTTGTGAAAAATAGTGAGTTGGACCAGTCTTGCGCCAAGCCATCGAGACACTATAAATGCAAGTAAATAAAATGTATGTATAGGTGTCTCGATGGTTTGTTCAAGTAATAGATAAGACCAATGGTTGGAGAGTCGGGGGTTCAATTCCTGGTCACGGCCTGCTTCGTTGTCCTTAATTGGGATACAGTATATCCATAGTACTGTCCTACAAGTGAAGACTTCGAGCGATATTTGTATAATTCCATGAAGCTTGTTTCACAATTGATGTAAGATAAATATCATTGAACCCGAATGTCTTCCCGCCAATCTAGCATCCACGTGTGTAAGAATCAAATATGCTCCGATAAATATATGTAAAAATTAGCATAACGGTAATAGAAATTAAAACGTAACATTAAATAGTTATTATATATAATATATACATAATGAAATATTCTTCAATAACAAATTTACAATTATATCTCGTTCAGTGTCTTCCCTTTTTATAATTATTCTTTAGAATTGACGATGTCATCAATGTTATGAGTATCTGTATGAGGTCACATGTAATATAACAAAAGATAAATCTACAACTACTTGGAGTAATGGATAAGAGAAAAAAAACATCCATTCGGGCATGAATACGTGCTAAGAGCGTCGCTGATTTGTGAATATATTCAAACCTTGTGACATCGTAATTTACATGTGAAAATGTGTCAGTTACTTGAAAAAGTACGGTTTTATTTTTTATTTTTATTTTTTGGTTGGGGAGGGGGATGGGGTTTGGGTGGTGAGGAAGAGGGGGAGGGGGTGGGTGTTTGAAAATGAAATTATGCCACATTACTTATCTATCACTTTATTTGCAATATAAAAATTTAAATGAAATCAAACTGAGTGTTACATGTTTTTGAAATAAACTAATATATATTGATAAAATACATTTCGCCATTGAACTTACAATGTTTATCTAATATATTTTTAAATGAAAGTACGTATCTTGATGTTGTTTGTGTGTTTGTTAGAATACTAATGCCATTTATATGCAATATAGAGCTACCAAATGACTAGTTAATATCACCACTCTTCCCCGAGATCCTGGAATGTTAACCAATACACCCATATCCGTATCACTTGAATCGGCGATAAAAGACGATTATATGTCGTATGCATACACAATCATATGATATAAGTGGGTATATTAGAATATAGATGATCCAACGGGTTTATAAATCTGTCCTTTATATAGCATATGAGTAGTCATGAATCCTAGATCCTACTCATATAAAGCTATCAGTTCATGTATGTTAATTTGTCCACGCTGTCCAGGTATGTTGCATGTTATTTCATAGTATATAAGTCATGGTCGACACCAAATGTATTGGTTTGGCAGAGGCCTTGATATTGTATCTATGGTTTGCATTGTAGCTAGGAGTACTCGCCGTCGTCTGGTCTGTACATTTATATTTTGGTTATTCACAAATAATTATCTCCATATATATATATTTATATGTATTATTTAATGTATTATGCTGAGTGTCTTTAAAATGACATAACGTATGAGGAATATGTGACGGTGAACGTTAATAATAGTGCCAAATACTGAAACACGGTTTTTGATATATGTGATACTGACCCGTTTTACACGTCGGTCCTCGCCATCCTGGAGCACATCCACCCGGACAATGCCCATTACTCTTGTCACACACAGCTCTACCTTTACAGTGCCTGCTACATGTCTGGCTACATCGAGCTCCGTATTTTCTGTCTTTACATTCTAGAAAACCATGGTAAAGAAAAAATGATGATCTATGATAAATGTAACAATATATGGATACATATTAAAGTTGTACGAGCTAGGATGACTTAGAAAAAAAACAACGTTTTACATAAATACATATGTTTAAATTTAACAATAAAAGGATGAAGAATGAATGGCCAAGAACGCAACGACGATATGCACAACTAAACTTAAGCTCCACAGCAAGTTGTATATTTACCATTAAACTCATTAAAAGGTCAAAACTTTCTAAAATTATATTTGCAAACAGACGTTATACTGACCCACCCTAACATGTTAGGGCAATATCAGTTAACAACTTGGAAGCAGTTGAGTTGCGAACGAGAGTGTGCCGTTTAACATTAAATCGACCAGAAAGAGTGATGTACAGACGTACTGACAAGGACACTTCTGCATAACCTTACTCACCAATCATGACAGTGTTGGAATATTAAATGTTTTGAATATGTTTTTTTCAAGCATTATGCTGTGTTGAAGATATTCACAAATAATTTCACCACTTGTGGTGTATTGCATACTCACCGGTTTTACACGTCTGGCCTCGCAGAGTGTCTTTAAAATGACGTAACTTAGGAGGAAAATGTGCAGGTTAACGTTAATAATATTGTCAAATATTGAAACATGATTTTGATATATATAATACTGACTGTATTTACACGTCGGTTCTTGCCATCCTGGATCACATCCACCCGGACAATGCCCATTACTCTTGTTACACACAGCTTCACCTTTACAGTGCGTGCTACATGTCTGGCTACATCGGTCTCCGTATCTTCCGTTGGCACATTCTAGAAAACCATGGTAAAACAGGGTAAAGCAACACCAGTAATTAATATCTATATATAACACGACATGAATACACAATAAAGCAGGACGAGATATGATTTGATTTTACTCGGTTGTTTCTTTTTCTAAATGCAAAGAAACAAATTTATAAACTTATATTTACGAGGTGTGTTCAATATACGTGTGCTTGTGATCTTGTAACAATTTTAATATTTAATACAGAATAAAAGTGAAATTTATATTGCCATTAAAAAGTAACAGTTCCTCTGTGCAATTGCCGTATTTAGTATATGTATTGAATATGGTTATGTAGCAACAGTGCTAGAAATATACATGGTATGGTGACCCTAAGCAGTAGGATGACGTCAGCTGCGTCAAATGTTTGCATGACGTTTAACTGGCCAAATAAATATTGTTAAAAGTACCCACTGGACTCCTGCACATAATACATGTATTTCTCCCATTTTTTATCGTACACCTCGTCCTTGAATTGTGCAATGATGCTATTTTTGCATTTTTTTTTTAGATATTTATAAAATCTAAAGTTTTAAACTGTTGAACGCTATCGTTTAATGTTACACTTCATAGAGAGTCTCATTTTTAACGGTTTAAAAAATCTAGTACAAAAAAAGATTTTGGTTTGAAAATGTTATAAAGTGGTTCAAGGGATTTGACGTCCTGCATGGTATAAACTACAATAAAACATCGTTAAATATACATGTGTTTGAAAACGTACATGCATTTACAAATGTCGATGGCCCGAAAAACTAATTCAACATTTGCAAATATACGTTATACTGACACACTCTAGAACATTTTGGAAAAATCAGTTAAAGACGTGTTCTACAGTTTTTCATGGCACCAATTCCGCGCACAAAGGGAAGCAACTTTGTCGAGTTGTCCTAAGATTGACAGCTTTGTCTTAATAAAGATAAGACCATGAAAGAGGCAAAATGGCGGTTTACAATAAAGACAGGTATAAGAATTAAAACGGGTAAATTTATGACCAATATCAATCGACGAAAGAGTTCTCTTTCAACAGTTAGACCAGCCAGTGCCACTACGCCGTATTTTAATACTATTGACCCTATTTCGGATGGTAACCTCATTAACGGATACGCCTGAAATTAGTATCTTGTATTATGTTAAATACATAAAATATGCATACCGTCATAAAGTCATTGTTTATGGCAATTTAACGTGAATATAAATATTATAAAAATCTTCAGCTTTATACAAATATGTTCATTTAGTATAAAAACATTAATTTTGCAACAGTATTTTATTTAACGATGGCATAGTTTAAGAGCTATTTTTCTCCAATTACGCCGTTAAGTGTGTGTTTTATTTTGATTGTCAAAATAATTGGTATGGGCTATTATTTGTTAGATTTTAAGCAAAATTTATCTATACACTATATCAAAATATTATAAAAACGCTATTTTTTATTGCAAATTTAAAAAACATTGACATTCGGTCGAAATGATTTTTTAATAAAAATCCTAAACAGTTAAATTCAAGCTAACAATTTCTTTTTCCATGGTAACCATTATTATCCGCATGTATCTATGTACTAGTGTTATTAAAATATTCGATGTAAAATATTTTAAATATTGTTTTCGTATTTCTTGTAAAACCTTCCTTTTTTCGCCAAATTTCAAGGACGTGTATGTTGCTGAGGCCGTACTAAGATAAAATCTGTACGGTTACATGTATTTTTTTTCAGGTATTGCAAAACATCATACATTAAACAATTCTAGCCCTATGACAAAATGACATAAACTATAGAAATCGTCTTTAAAAAACATGTTTATTTCATTTTATATTCAAACATTATGCTGTGTTGAAGATAATCACAAATAATTCCACCACTTGTGGTGTATTGTTTACTCACCGGTTTTACACAACAGACCCCGCCATCCTGGTTCACATCCTCTCGGACAACGCCCATCAATCTTCTCACAAAAAGCTCCGTCTTTACAGTGTTTGCTACATGTTTGGTCACATTTATCTCCGTATGTCCCGTTTGTACATTCTAATAATTATAATAAAGGAAGGTCGGTGATCTATAGATAATAGTTAAATACAAATTAAAACGGATGTCGTGAAGGATTGGAGGTGATTATGGATAACTGAATTGCTTATTGTACTCTGCTGTCACATTTTCTGTATAAAATACATACATACATACATACATACATACATACATACATACATACATACATACATACATACATACATACATACATACATACAAACATACATACATACATACATACATACATCGGCACTGATGCAGTATACTTATTATTATCATAACTTTTATTATTTTATTATGATTACTGTTATTATCATAATTATTAATATTCTATATATTGAGCAAGCTTGTGATGGTTGTGCCCTTTGAACAATATGGTGGATGTCTTTTCTGATTGCTATGTGTCCTGCTGTGTGTTTACCTAAAAACTATATGTCCTTTTTCTAGTCAATAAATTGAGTTTATTAGTTATCTTCTACGACATATTACGACTTAACACTACATTTGCGGAACGAGTTGTGCTAAAACACCAATGACTTGACTTAGTTGATGGTATCGTGATACGTCTGTTACTTAACATATAGTTACAGCTTTTGCATCGGTATTTTTTTTCGGTATATGTGGTGAATGTGTGGTTTCCTTAAGAAAGATATTTTTTTCCTTTTATGATTAGTTCTGGTTCGAGCAAAAAATACTAAATAATAAGTTGTAAAAACATGTTTCAAAATCGAAATTTAAATTAAATTAAGTTTAATCTAAATATATTAAAGCACTTTCGAAAAAAGTGTGATACTTTGTTTTGGAGCAGTGTTTATATACACCATATATATCAACATGGGGTATATACATATCTGTGTCATTCAAGTTTATTGTTTGGTTTCAGTCGACGAAAGGGTTTCTCGATGCACATTTTTGAAATATGAAAACATCAAAACAATTAATTTTAATATGATACTGTACCTGCGATAATTATTATAGATTATCTCTAGAATGCAATATATATTTGATATATTGATACTGACCGGTTTTACACGTCGGTACTTGCCATCCATGTTTACATCCACTCGGACAATGACCATTAATCTTGCCGAGATGGATGTGGCATATTCTATATATAGGTCATGTATATGACGTTATTTGGTTATTGTGTCATTTGGATGACACATACTCTATCATATTATTGAGTAATTTGTATTATTTTCTAAGACTCAAGCGCATCATTTAATGACGGGTTTACGCTAAAATAACACTGACTTTGCTTAGTTGCATTTTAGTAAGATATTACTGTGGTCGAGTTTCGTAACAGGTGACATCTTTTACATTGGCGATTTTAATCTGCCCTCAGTTTAAACTAAGGTGATTACGAAAAAAGTATGATCTGTTATTTAAATGGCTGCAAATATCTTGTTTATTTGCTAATTATTTATAATTGCATCTGGTATAAAAACTGTTAACCCTTACTGTAAACCCTGTGTTTTGTAAGGTTACAATTGACACAGTGTTTTATAAATAACACCTCATCATGTAATTGATCTGTTTGCTTCATATTACGATCAACATGGTATTCATATTATATCAACCGTTTTATCACCTTTATCACAGTTAGAACTGTGACTGTATCCATCTTTACATCCGCCGGTACATCTTCCTGTTACTTTGTCACAAGTTCCCACACGACAATGACCGCATTTACTTTCGCATTTATATCCCCAACTTCCCGCAGTACATGCTATTTAAAGAATGAAATATAATTAATGTCTTGTTTGTAATAATTAACCTCATAAACTTTGGTTTACAGTGAAGCTAGATACATCAGCCAACTACTATTATGACTTTAATCCATATGCAAAAAATAGTTTTACCCAACCGTATTATTAACCAACGGGAGTTGTTCCATTCCATTAAGCAGGGTGTTATATATACACTATATATAACATTATTTAACGTATATATTGATGGCTGCTTAAATATGAACCTATATTTTGTCAATATACCTTACATAATTGTTTCACTGAATTACATTACGAGTATTATTGTCATGCGTCTCCCTCCTTAAATTTACGGATAGAAATATATGTCTATAGTGTAGATCGTCAAATCATATTGCATGTATAACATCTGGTTTTAACCTGCATAAAGCTGATTTGAATAAGCACTTTTAAAAACAAATACATGCACCAATATATGTGTATGATATATATGAAGAAATTTTTTTTAAAGAATGGCATTAATAGCTTTCTCTGCAGAAGATCTTTCGCGTTTGTGACCGGGTCTTCGAGTTCTCGAGATAATGAAGTATGCATCACCCTAATACTTACTAGCACACTTGTATCAGCTTAAGCGGTTTTCTATTTACTACGCGTGTTGTACTCGCAGAAACTAGAATAATAATTACATTGGGTCCTCTGTATAGTTAACTACCTCATGTTTTCATATACTAAAGTGTTAAAATTGTAGTCTTAAACTATCAACTGTATATTATCATTTATATTACGATAACATAGATGTCAGATTTATCATATATCCGTGAAATATAAACATTTTGTTAATCAAATGGAAAGTGAGTGCCTCAAAATATTCAACTGATGGATACCCTTCACAAATGATGAACGATAAATAGTGATACCTTTGCTACAATATAGCCCTTTCCAGCCAGGCAAACACTTTAGACATTTTCCATTTACATTGTCACAGCCACCTTCACAGTTTTTATTACATTTGTGTTGGCAGTTTTGTCTATAACTACCTGTCCGACATTCTGAAAAGACAAATCATCTTGTTATAATATATAAAATAAGATGTTTTTATACATTATATACAATATTTATTCATAGCATAACACGCAATTTAAATATGAATCTGTGTTTGGGCAATATGCTTTTATTGTTGACTCAATGAATAATTTTATGAATATATTGTCATACGACTTCCTCCTTAAATTTACTTATTGCGCGGGTAATCAAATCGTATTTCATGTATAATAACGGGATTAACCCTGCATAAAGTTAATATAATTAAACACTTTTAAAAACAAAGACAATGCATCAATATATGTAAATATAAATGTTCGAAAGATTGGTATTAATGACTTCCTGTGCAAGTGAACATTCGAGTTTAACATCTCTGTTATGTGAACATAATTTTATTACGATATATCTTAGAAGCACAAAGCGATGGTTATGCTAAAACATCGAAGAATAAAATTGAAAATATCGACCCGTGTACAAGGTATGTTGAAAAATACATAGACTATTGTAATATTGTTAACATTTAATATAGCACAAGAATAAACTTAAATCGCCATTAATCGTAATATTCCCTCTATGCAATAGCCAAATTTCTTATTAATAATGAAAACCGATAAGAAGCAACATTAATAAAACGTATGCATGTAATGGCTACCCGGCGTTTATCGTATGACTAAGCAACATAAACTACAACGACGGAATCAACCATTTTCTTCGAATGGGACATTACTCTTTGTGATTCAATAAAGTTTTTTGAACACAAATTTATAGGTGATGCATCTTTAGGTTTTTAGGCTTTTGTGTTGGATGTGTTTTTTTTGTATTCTATATCTCCTATTTAACATATATTTTCTTTTTTTAATGTTATGTATACGAAACACTTTTAATTAAAATTCGAATGGCCTTGCTAGGCTGTTCTTTATTATGAAACTAGTGTGTTTGACTTTTTTAAAAATTGACATCTTTTACGTTGGCGCTTTAAAAGAGCATTTCGATTTATATTACGGTACAAAAGAAAATAATCATGATCTGTCATTAGAATGGCTGAACTTTTAAATTTGTAACTGTGGTATTACATATAACGTGCAAATTATAAACAATTACAAGCAGTTCGTCATATTTGTGTAATTCTACTTCATCATTATGTTAGAATTGGAAAATGGTGCAAGCCATGCTCTGTTCACTTTCAAAACATTAAACTCAAAATTTGCTGTTTTCTAAATGATTTTCTTAAGCGCTTTTAAACAAGGGTATCTTTTATATTAACTGTTAACAATATGCTATAAAACAATAGTTTTATTTAGTGTTACAGTGGCTGAACTTGTAAATTTGTTATTGTCGTATTACATATAATGTGCAAATTATATAGAGTTATAAGCAGTTCGTCATATTTGTTTAATTCTAGTTTATTATTATGTTAGAATTGGAAAATGGTGCAAGCTATGCTCTGTTCACTTTCAAAACATTAAACTCCACATTTGCTGTTTTCTAAATGATTTGCTTAAGCGCTTTTGAACAAGAGTATCTTTTACATTAACTTTTACCAATATGCAGCATTACAATAGTTTCCTTCAGTGTAACAGTAATGTATTATGCATTAAACGTATGTGATACTGACCGGCTTTACACGTATAAACTACAATAAAACATCGTTAAATATACATGTGTTTGGAAACGTACATGCATTTACGAATGTCGATGGCCCAAAAAACTAATTCAACATTCGCAAATATTTTTTACATTGGCGATTTTAATATGCTCTCAGTTGAAACTAAGATGTTTACGAAAAAAGTGTGATCTGTTATTTAAATAGCTGCAAATACCCTGTTTATTTGCTAATTATATATAATTGCATCTGGTATACAAACTGTTTACCCTAACTGTAAACACTGTGTTTTGTAAGGCTACAATTGACACAGTATTTTCTAGATAACACCTCATCATGTAATTGATCTGTTTGCTTCATATTACGATCAACATGATATTTATATTATAACAACCGTTTTTATCACCTTTATCACAGTTAGAACTGTAACTGTATCCATCTTTACATCCATGGCTACACTTTCCTGTAACTTTGTCACAAGTTCCCACACGACAATGACCGCATTTACTTTCGCATTTATATCCCCAACTTCCCGCAGTACATGCTATTTAAAAAAGGAAATATAATTAATGCCTTGTTTGTAATAATTAACTTCATAAACTTTGGTTTACAGTGAAGCTAGATATATCCGCCAAAACTATGATGACTTCAATGCATATGCAAAAATAGTTTTACCCAACCATATTATTAACCAACGGAAGTTGTTCCATTCCATTAAGCAGGGCGTTATGTATACCCTATATATAACATTATTTAACATATATATTGATGGCTGCTTAATTATGAACCAATATTTTGTCAATATACCTTACATAATTGTTTCACTGAATTACATTACGAGTATTATTGTCATGCGTCTCCCTCCTTAAATTTACGGATAGAAATATATGTCTATATTGTAGATCGTCTAATCATATTGCATGTATAACATTGGGTTTTAACCTGCTTCAAGCTGATATGAATAAGCACTTTTAAAAACAAATACATGCACCATTATATGTGTATGATATATGTGAATACCAATTTTTTAAAGAATTGCGTTAATAGCTTTCTGTGTAAAAGATCTTTCGCTTTTGACATTTCTGTTATAATAATATAATTTGATTACGACATGCCTTAGAAGCACAAAACGCTCACAGGAATAGACAATAGAAGAATATGTATGACCGGGTCTTCGAGTTCACGAGATAATGAAGTATTCATCACCCTAATACTTACTAGCACATTTGTATAAGCTTAAGCGTTTTTCTATTTACTACACAGAAATAGAATAATAATTACATTGGGTCATCTGTATAATTAACTACCTCATGTTTTCATAAACTAAAGTGTTAAAGTTGTAGTCTTAAACCATCAACTGTACATAATCATTTAAATCACCGATAACATAGATGTCAGATTTATCATATATCCGTGAAATATAAACATTTTGTAAATCACATGGAAAGTGAGCGCCTCAAAATATTCAACTGATGGATACCCTTCACAAATGACAAACGATAAATAGTGGTACCTTTGCTACAATATGGCCCTTTCCAGCCAGGCAAACACTTGAGACATTTTCCATTTACATTGTTACAGCCACCTTCACAGTTTTTGTTACATTTGTTTTGGCAATTTGGTCCATAACTACCTCTCCGACATACTGAAAAGACAATATCATCTTGTTAAAATATGATTGAAAACAATATATCCTTAGGTATGTCTATATATGTTCCTGTAGTAACAACACATATTATTAACAAACAGAAGTCGTTCCGTAAAATAAGATGCTTTTATACATTATATATAACATACTTTATCATATATATTCATAGCATATAAGGCAATTTAATTATGAATCTGTGTTTGGGCAATATGCTTTTTATTGTTGACTCAATGAATAATTTTATGAATATATTGTCGTACGACTTCCTCCTTAATGTTACTTATAGCGCGGGTAATCAAATCGTATGTCATATATAATAACGGGATTAAGCCTGCATAAAGTAGATATAAATAAACACTTTTAAAAACAAAGACAATGCATCAATATATGTAAATATAAATGTTCGAAAGAATGGTTTTAATGACTTCCTGTGCAAGTGAAAATTCGAGTTTAACATCTTTGTTATGTGAACATTATTTTATTACGATATATCTTAGAAGCACAAAGCGCGGGTTATGCTAAAACATCGAAGAATAAAATGGAAAATATCGACCCGTGTACAAGGTATGTTAAAAAAATACGTGGACTATTGTAATATTGTTAACATTTAATATAGCACAAGAATAAACTTAAATCGCCATTAATCGTAATATTCCCTCAATGCAATAGTCAAATTTCTTATTAATATTGAATACCGTTATGAAGCAACAGTAATAAAACGTACGCATGTAATGGCTACCCGGCGTTTATCGTATTACTAAGTAACATAAACTACAACGACGGAATCAACCATTTTCTTCGAATGGGATATTACTCTTTGTGATTTAATAACGTTCTTTGAACACAAAATTATAGGTGATGCATCTTTAGGCTTTTAGGCGTTTGTGTTGGATGTGTTGTTTTGTATTCTACATCTCCTATTCAACATATAATTTCTTTTTTTAATGAATTGCATTCGTTGCATATAAGAAACATTTTAAATTAAAATTCTAATGGCCTTGCTTGGCTGTTCTATATTATGAAACTAGTGTGTTTGACTTTCTTAAAAATTGACATCTTTTACGTCGGCGCTTTAAAAGAGCATTTCGATTTATATAACGGTACAAAAGAAAATAATCATGATCTGTCATGAGAATGGCTGAACTTGTAAATTTGTAATTGTCGTATTACATATAATGTGCAAATTATATAAAATTATAAAAAACAGTTCGTCATATTTGTGTAATTCTAGTTCATTATTATGTTAGAATTGGAAAATGGTGCAAACCATGCTCTGTTCACTTTCAAAACATTAAACTCCATAGTTGCTGTTTTCTAAATGATTTGCTTAAGCGCTTTTGAACAAGAGTATCTTTTTTATTAACTTTTACCAAGATGCAATATAACAATAGTTTCATTCATTGTTACAGTAATGTATTATGAATTGAACGTATGTGATACTGACCGGCTTTACACGTCTGTTCTTGCCATCCTGGATCACATCCACCCGGACAATGCCCATTGATCTTGTTACACACAGCTCCACCTTTACAGTGCGTGCTACATGTCTGGCTACATCGAAAGCCGTATTCCCCGTCTTCACATTCTGGTAAACGATAGTAGGACAACAGTAATCAATATCTTTGTATAACACATCAATACTCAATGAAGTCGGGCGAACTAGGATGGACATTTACACTTTTGTCACTCTTTCTGTATGAAGAGATACAATTTATATAATTAAATTTAAAATCTCATTAGAGAGAGTTGCCCCACTTTTTAGTGAATGTAACCCATTTCTTGCGCTATATATATGCAATCTGATTTGAAGTTAGGGGATTGGAATGACTGCAGGTAGATGCTGACTTAGCCTATATTGTCAACAGTTATAACCTGGGTTAAACATGAAACTGTTCTTGGAATTTGACAGGGGGTGTTTCAGAGCATTCGAATGACATTTTCTTAAAAATAATTGTCTTTAAAAACAAGCTGGTCAACACATCAGATATTGTGTATTTTTGTTAACAGTTATAATCAAAAGTCTTAAGTTTTAGCGTTAAAAATTATGGTTACCGCTATCGCTTAATGTTATGCATGTATTACAATGTTATACGTTTTTGAGACGGCTTAAAAATTATAGTACAAACAATTGTTATTTGGTTTGAAATTGTTATTAAATGGTTCAAGATACTACGATTTCTTGCGTGGGATGAGTAGAGCAATTGCTGGCATGACATAAACTACCATACAGCATCGCTGAATATACATATGTTTGAAAAAGTATATGTGTTTAGTATTTTTCATGATTATATTTTAGGTTCAGATAATTACACGCTTGATTCTTGTAACGTCCTAGGTATGAACGTTTTATTGCTACAAATAATTATATCCAATTGCTAAAGTGGTATGGCATATTTCAAAATGTTTTTTTACATAAAAAAAGAGGAAATTCATTAATTAAAGTAACAAATGCTTATTGTATGTATAGTTTTTAATGGATTAGTTAAAACATCTCTGATTTCCTCATAGTAGTGGAAACGACTAGTGGAACAATGATGGCAAATAATACAAACATCAGCTTAAATAGTGTTTTGATACTCTGGAAGACCATGCCGTTACCTATATGCATGGTTTCAATGACACACTAGATCGAGAGATATTAACTGAAACTCGTTTGAAGTCAATGTCAATAACTCATATGTACTCCACATAACCTTCATAACAACGATCGTTTGTGTATCAAGGTTTACATCTACCAGCACAACTCCCAGTTACTTTGTTACATGCATCATACTGACAGTGACCACATTTGTATACACAGTCTTTACCCCACCTTCCGGTTGTGCACTTTGTTTACAACAACTCAATATCATTTATAATATGCCTATTACGTTTAGCATTATCTCAAGTATAAAAAAATGATTTATTACGCAAAGAGAAATTCTTTATTGTAGATTTTACGTAACTCAATAAAGATGAATGCATTGGACAGAAAACATAAAGTACCTAAAGTATGAGATAATGAAAGGTTCAAGATACTTTCGAACAGATGTTATTCCTTTAAATTCTTCGCCTTTTACTGACGTGCAATTCACAGTTTTTATAAACATGTCATAATATCCAACAATATTATACTAACAAAACTTCTCCCAGAGTTAACTAAGACCTACACATATGGGACAATATATTGTGTGGTATTAATTTGTATTTTAATACGAACGAAATACTAGTATTTAAACTGTAGCAGCAATAAAGCAATGTAAATACTACACTTTACGGGGACACTTTGACTACATGTATATGTTATACTTTCATGTTACACAATGTGTCCCCGACCATCCCTCTACACACGATTGCTCACAAGTTCCGTTTACAAAGTTACATTAGCTGTTACCACCCTGACAGTGGCTACTACATACTTCTTTACAATTGTCACCATAGTAATATTCATTGCATTCTAGAATGTAAACTGAAACAAGAAATAACAAGGACAATTTAATGTTCATGTACTTAAAAAAGTACATGGGAAGTTTGAACATTTGTATGCCTAGCAAACATATTTGGTCAATGTACCTTACATTATTGTTATATACTTGGGCTTTTCTTATTAGAGAATTACATTTGGATTTGGATATGCTTAGCTTACTCAAGATGTTCGAAATGACTTAAATTTTACTTATTTATTTACAACACGCATTAAAGACTGCTTTTTACAAAGATGGATAGCAGGTCTAAACGATTCTCCTAAATCTCTGCACTTTAAACATTTTAAATCTCATCTTTATTCAGAATCATACTTAGACATTGATTTATCATATATTTTAAGAAAAACTTTGTCAAATTTTCATGTTCGACCCATACTTTTATGATCGAGAAGAGAAGACATTTATCAATAGATACAAATTTAAGATTCTGTCCTATATGTATGAAAACTAATATTTCTGTAGTCGAAGATGAGTTTCACTTCTTCTTTGAATGTAATGAGTATGAAAATTTCGACAAACTTTCTTCTAAACTAATTGGTTAAGAAATAGATCGCTTAACATGTAATACAAAATATTTAGCTTGAAAGATGAGAAAAGTATTGTCAGTATTGCTAGATATCTTTTTATTGCTTTTAAAAGAAGAAAAGAAATTCTAGATTTGCCGATTTAAAGAAATATTAACAAGAGTAAACTACTGTATTATTAATTCATAAAGTATTAAAAAGTTTCACTTTGTTCTGAATATCATTATTCATGATATGATTTAATATTCTTGTTCATTGTAGTCTTAATCTTGGATTTATATATAGCTACATTTATTTCAAATCATATATCTTCAAAAATATATGTTACATCTGTTACTTTATTAAACAATTGAAAAGCTTAAACCTGAAATTATCTAATACAAATGTTATTACTTTTGATAAATGTGGCATGTTATTAGCTTGTATTCACTTTAACATGTGAATTCTGTAACGTTGACTTGTATAAATGTATAATAAGTTTTAAATGCAACCAATCAAATTACGCCCATGCCATTAAATAGTATAATTTGGGTTAAATATCGTGAATTATTTTACAATGGGTGTCAGAGCTCTGTACTATTACCGATAAACACTGGATTCGATGTTTTTAAGGTATCAACATTTAAAGTCAATATTCGTAATTAATGCTCGCCGGGAGTTAATCCAAATAACTAGCATACACTGAAAATAAATGGCATTATCTAATATGCATATTAAATTCAATGTAAATAACTAACATATAATGAATCAATGTTAATCATAATTTATTTGTAAATTGCTATATTTGTTGTAGTGTATTCTCATTTACATGATAACTACCCGATATATTTATGTTCGGACAATATATGCAATCAAAGACAGCGTGATGGCCAAATCCATGTTTTATGTATAAATACAGAACATATTTTGATTGGCATATCACTAACCATAATATTAAACGTTCATCTTTATTTAGTTATCAGGTAATCTATTTTGTTAGTTTCTACATTGGTGCTGTAAATGATATTTGGTTGCTTGTTAAATAAAGCTTAATTGAGAACGTCCTAAGTTAAAAAGTGACGCGCATTACAATTGACATTTGAATAGATATTATTTTTAACTAATTTAATTCACAATTTACCGTATATTCATGACCAATAACAAACGGCATATCATAAACCATCATGCAAATTTCTTTACGCAGTTGTTACCCCACGTGCCGTGTGCACACTCTGTTTACAAGAAGATTAATACTTTATTTGTAACATAAAGTATATTGCGTTGAACAGTCTCTTAAGTATAAACGATAAATAATTGTGTGACCAAATGACAAAGTACCATTAAATCATATGGCATGGAACATAGAAACGAAACCACAAATAGCATATATAATCAATCAACTTGAATCTCTGCCCGGTCAAAGTCTCCGTATAGATTGATACACCATTGCGTCTCATTGTTATTTATCTCTCATTGCTAATTCAAGTTGGGACGTTAGCAGTTGTGGTGTACTGGAGTACTAGTTAATATTCCAGGATTCCAGGTAAAATGGCTAAGTTAACTTATCGCGTATGTTAGCCATTAAGGGTATAGATATAACGCTTAACAATTAAAAAAAATGCCATTGCTAAAGTGGTATGGCATATTTCATAATATGATTCTTCAAACGTATATATATATATATATATGGATACAAGACTACAAGGTACACACTACTAACATGCCTATTTATATATCACCATTGTAGAATAAGTCGAGATAAATCGATATAAAAACTTAACACTTTACAAGAACGTTTATATTTGATATTTATATGATATAGACTCGGGGAATTATTATCCTATACCATAACAAACTGCTATGACGAAATAAAAAAATTATCGTCGGATGGGATATTATTATTTATGATCAACCTTTTTACTGAACAGAATGTTATAGGTGATGCATCTTTAGGCTGTTGTTGTGGATTTTTTTTATTATTCATCTCCTATTGAACATATATGTTCCTAATATTGACAGAATAGCATTTGTTACATATACGATGCATTTTTCTTTCAAATATCAATGACCTTGATTGGCTAATGTTTATTATGAGATTTCTTATAAATTGACATATTTTACATCGGCGCTTTAATATAGCATATCAGTTTATATTTAGGTCTCTCTCTCTCTCTCTCTCTCTCTCTCTCTCTCTCTCTCTCTCACACATTTTTACAATACAAAGACATTTTATTTGAGTTGTTAAAAATGTAAGAATATGCTGTATGTGAAGATGTAAAAGAACGGTTTACCATAATTGTGGTAACTCAAAATTAAAAAAAAAGATGATATATACAGTATTATGCATTGGACGTATTTGCTACTGACCGGTTTCACAGGTCGGTCCTCGCCATCCTGGATCACATCCTCCCAGACAATATCCACTCTTGCCACACAGAACTTTAATTTTACAATGTGTGCTACATGTCTGACTACATCGATCTCCGTATCTTCCGTCGGCACATTCTAAAAAACCATGGTTAAGCAACTACGGTAACTAATATCTATATCTAACACGGCATGAACACACAATAAATCAGAATGAGCTAGGATTGAAAATTATGATGTTTGCAATTATACAAAGATATATAATTGTGTTTTGAATTATTTAATGTTTAATAAGACCCAAATAATTATTGATACTTTTTTCGATAAAAAAAAACGGCATAGAAAACCCATCATATAAAGCGCTTGCGTTTATACATTTCTCTGAAAACACACACTGACTATGTTTTGGAAACAATAAAAAATCTAAGATTCTTTATTACAAGGTTCATTTTAAGACTGACCACATGTGTGTAAACACATTTTAATCCACTTTTCTGTTGTACACTCTACAAAAATAAAACCTTCATAAATGTACTTACTTTCTTGACAACCGGTCCCTGTCCATCCATCCAAACATCCAGATATACAAAAACCACTACTGCTGTCACATTGTTCCTGAACGTGTCTACAGTGGCAGGTCTTGTCACATTTTACACCATATTTCTGTCGTCCAGATGAATCAACACTGCATTAAGAATCTGTGGCTATGAATAAACAAATACTTATATACTAGGATGTAAGACTATGGGACAGGCTTTACCCACATTCCTATTTATATATCACCTTTGTAGAATAAGGTCCAGATATAACGACATAAACCTCGAAACACTTTACAAGAACGTTCATGTTTTTTATTTGTTATGATAAAAAAATCCTGACAGTATTAAAGAATATCACAAAACTAGTGATTTAATTAACGTTATTTATATAATAGAATAACCGAATATCAATCTATTTTATTATTTTTATCAAAACTATTTTGAAAACAACATTTTACATAATAAATATTTCAATTAGTGATGCATTGAGAACATAATGTCCCTATAGCTATTCTATGTTCACATGTGCAAATATTGATTTGATACGGTGCGAATATGACTTAATTAAGAAATAGTGTTGTCTCTCGTTGTGATTAATGCTGATAGTCATAACCATAATTAAACGTTGCATGTTCAGCGCGGAAAGGTTTGGTATCACAATTCATAGAGATATAATACAAAACTATATGTTGGTGTTGTTTTGATCATGTAAAGAAAAAAATAATTTTGAAGATAAACCAGGACTAGTATATTCTGTAGAACTAACACGTAGACACAGTTACGAAGGGGAATAAAATTAATTCAGTTTTATCCCAGATAGTATTATCAACTTTTGGATTTCATTTCAAACCAAATTGTTGTGTTTGATGATACTTTATTTTGTGTACCTTTAAATATCAATTTGAGTATTTGTTAAACATTTTGTGTACGGAAGAGTCGTAACTAATGTTGGTAGAGCTTCTGATACAACTCTTTTTGCTTAAAGCAATAACATTTGTTCAAGCCAACCATAACGGTAAAAGTTAAATTTTGATTATACTATTTTGAATAAAGAATTGAACGGGTTTAACAATATGTCAGCAAATAAAAGGTTATATTTGGTATATCCTGTTTTACAAATGGGGAAAAATGAATCTGAATAAAACCACTTAGCTGGACTTAAACCCAAGACATTAGCGGCGGTATACAAGTGGTCGTTTGTCGACGACGCCTTAGACCACTTGACTACGGAGGACCTCACTTATAGTAAATGGAACATTACATCAGCTATTGAAGATCAGTTTCTTATCTTATTTGTACATGTAACACGAATATAACACTGCTATATTCTCTAGATGGCTATAAAATATTTTTTATAATATCTTAAGTTCACTTATTTTGCTGCAAGGAAATCAAAATGCTTAGTATGATATGATGAACACGTATCCGCTACATGCATACAAGCATCACATATAAGTTTATTATAGCTTTGTCAGTCAATTCCAGTGAAAGTTCGGTTTCCAACTGAGCATCAAAGTTGACACTTTAAATCATCGGTGCTCAGTCGGAAAGCAACGTTCCACTGAAATCTACGTATATACAAAATAAGAATAATGTTTTATTGAAAATATTGAAATTGGTGATTAAAATTGATTTACAATTAGGTATACAACATATAGTAAACAATGTTTAAAGCTAAGAGAGCGGAAGACGAAGTCGGATTTTCTTAACATCTTGATCTTCATGTGGAACATTTTGTCGGTTGTTTGTTTTAATAGTTGAAGTTTCTGCTAAATTTCTTTTTATATTATTCACCGTCTTGAATTTTGAACTGTACAATATAAAAGTTATTTAAACAAATAAACTTCTGCATATTGTAGGATCAAATGCTAACATCTGGGGTAGGTGATTGTCTACACACTTAAAGGTATAGAATAATGTGTTTTATGATATGTTCAGACATATTATATACGTCATATCCAGTTTAAGTAGCGGAAAAGAATGAAACTTCCGCTGGCAAACATAGACAGTTTTGGACTGAGCTAGGCTCGAAATCACGACTTCAATGCCGAGAGGAAAGTCGTCATTAGTCGATAGCGTCTTTAATCACTCGGCCACAGATGACCTCACTAATAAAAATGGACAGCTTATAAGCTTTTAAATGTCAGTTTCCTCAGCTACTTATATGAACATGTACCTTAAACAAAGCATTGTTAAATTATCTGACTATTGTTTATATTAAACTACAAGTCCATCTCATTGCATTGCAATAAGAAAAACATAGTATGAAATGTGCAGTATGATTTGTAGACAACATATCCGCACCGGACATATCAGCATTGTCGTTAGGTTTATCAGTTGTTATTGTTGCTGTTTTATCATCTTGACTCAATATAAACCTTTTGTTCATCTTCGCTGGTATTTAACATTTACCAGTACAGGGAAAATTACATTGTTGGAATTAGTTTTATATGCAAAAAAATCATTATAAAATGCGATAGATAAATACAGAGGTAAAATGACATGAAGTACTTTACATACACTTAAACTTGATTGAAAGATAAGTGTTCTATACGGAAGTACACATAAACATCAGTATAATGCAATATTTGTCATAGACAGATTAAATATATACTTTTTACATTTGACCTTTCACTTTGAAGTCTTCATTACTGCGACAAATATTGTTATAAACTTGTTTTAATGAATCGTGGTAATGAAAAAACAATACTCCGAGAATCTCCAACGAATTTATCTCTGTTCTTTTGTCTTAAAATACCAAGACAATAATTAGTGTTATAAACGTGTTTGAAAAAAAAACAACGTGATAATAAAGGACACTATTCGGTGAACATCCAAGATTGTTCTAAAGTCAACATTCCAAGGAAAAAATACATCGTGGTAATTAAAAGGATTATATTGGCATATTACCGTCAATTTCCTGTCCTAAATACACACACCCAGCATGAAGATACACTTATAATTTATAGATAAAGGCGTCTAAAGTGTCTAATTGCATAGTCTCCTTATTACATCGGGTTTCTGAAGCCACGTTATTGTTTTTGTTTACATTCGCCATTTTCAACGAACCACTTTCGGGTTTCTGATCAATCATCGGATAACGTCGTGAAGACTCGTTACCGATCTCGTTTTCGAGGCTTTGTTCGGGAAGTTTACGGAGTTCAATGTAAAGATTGCGCAATACTTTATTGCGGGACGTATAAAAGTATTGGCAAATATTCAATTACTGTTAATTTCATAACTTTCAAGTAAATAAATGTTATACGTCAATATATAAGCATTATTTTCTGCACACTGCATACAGGAAAATCTGGATTAACAGAGTGTTTGTGTTACTTGCCAATATAATCCCTTTAAAAGACAAGACTAGTTGAGCCGGTTGTTCTTAAATTTTAACGTACCAAGGTAATACTACATCGTGGTAATGAAAAGAAAGGTTTATTTGAGCTTCCAACGGTTGTTCTTTAGTCTTAACATACCGAGGTAATACTATATCGTGGTAATGAAATGAAAAGACTTGTTGAACCTCCAACGGTTGTTGTTTAGTCTTAACATACCGATGTTATACTACATTCGTAAATAGCGAGGTAATACTATATCGTGGTAATGAAAAGACAAGATTAGTTGTTCTTAAGTCATAGCATACCGAGGTAATACTATATCGTGGTAAAGAAATGACAACACTTGTTATTCTTTAGTCGTAACATACCAAGGTAATACTATATCGTGGTAAAGAAATGACAACACTATTTATTTTTAAGTCATAACATACCGATGTAATACTATATCACGGTAATTAAAACACAAGATTTGTTGTTCTTAAGTCAAAACATACCGAGGTAATACTTTATCGTGGTAAAGAAATGACAACACTAGTTATTCTTAAGTCATAACATACCGATGTAATACTATATCGTTGTAATGAAACACAAGATTAGTTGTTCAAAAGTCATAACATACCGATGTAATACTATATCTTGGTAATGAAAACACAAGACTAGTTGTTCTTAAGTCATAACATACCGTTGTAATAGTATATCGTGGTAACGAAAACAGAAGATTAGTTTTTATTAAGTTGTAACATACCATTGTAATACTATATCGTGGTAATAAAAACACAAGACTTGTTATTCTTAAGTTATAACGTACCGTTGTAATACTACATGTATATCGTGGTAAAGAAAACACAAGATTTGTTGTTCTTAAGTCATAACATACCGAGATAATACAATATCATGGTAAATAAATGACAACACTAGTTATTCTTAAGTCATAACATACCGAGGTAACACTATATCGTGGTAAAGAAATGAGAACACTAGTTATTCTAAAGTCATAACATACCATTGTAATACGATATCGTGGTAATGAAATGACAGGATTAGTTGTTTTTTAGTCGTAACATACCGAGGTAATACTATATCGTGGTAATGATATGACAAGATTAGTTGTTTTTAAGTCATAACATATCGATGTAATTCTACATCATGGTAATGAAATGACAAGATTAGATGTTTTTAAGTTATAACATACCGAATAAATAATAAACATGTATCATCGTAATGATATGACAAAATTAGTTGTTCTTAAGTCATAACATATCGATATAATACTATATCGTGGTAATGAAAACACAAGATTAGTTGTTCTTAAGTCATAACATACCGTTGTAATACTATATCGTGGTAATGAAAACACAAGATTGGTTGTTCTTAAGTCATAACATACCGAGGTAATACTATATCGTGTTAATTCAAAGTCAAGACTAGTTGTTCTTAAGTCGTATTATACCGAGGTAATACTAAATTATGATCACGAAAACAGGGCTCGTACTGTGAAATTACGCTATCCTTAATTGATTTCAAATCAATACAATACCTTGTGAACGGTTGTTTTATACATCGGTGCATTTTTAATAGAGTTATTTTTTAAATAGCTTTCTTTAATTTCTGTATGCTAAGGTTTTTTTCATATATTTTGAATATACGAAATATTCGATTTGTTAAATATGAAGTCGATATAGCATTACGTTATTGATATTATTTGATAAAAATTCAGTTGGCACATTTAACTTGAAAACATTTTTTTATGAAAGAAATACTCCTACAAATGATAAGAGCCATAGACATACATTATATATATTATTGAGCGCGCTGATGAAAATCGAACACAGGATCACAATAATAAATTATTGTGTTTAGTGTCTTCAAAGTACTTTATCCGCCTATGTTTCGTATTTAATTTAACCTGGCAATAGCCGGTTACTCTCAAACGAACAATTTCATACAATACTTGCGATTCAAGATATGGAAATAATGTTAAGGAGAATAATTTGTATAAATTTTCATCGATGCAACCTAAAGAAGCTTAGACTCATTAGTTTTATAAGCGTATATTTTCAAAACAACATACAGTCTAATTTAACAAATACAGCAACACAACAATGCTATACTCTTTGTACTGCAACACAACAATGCTATACTCTTTGTACAGCAACACAACAATGCTATACTCTTTGTACAGCATTACAACAATGATATACTCTTTGTACAGCAACTCAACAATGATATACACTTTGTACAGCAACACAACAATGCTATACTCTTTGTGCAGCAACACAACAATGATATACTCTTTTACAAGGACTGCTAGAGTGATTTACTGCGAAGAAAGAGAAAAAAAAGTAACATTATATAATATATATGACATTGACTATATAGCGATGACTCAGGGACAATATACCAACAGTCATGTGGTAATTAGATTGATGTTAAGATCCTGTTTCATACCACAACAATGTAACAATTAAGCGTCGATCAATGATATATTATAAGACAATAGTTATCTTGATCTTATCTCATTACCCTTCTTGTTCAGGTAGATACTAACTAGAGATTAAACCATTGATTTAATATGATTCTATGTATAGTATTATAAGTATCTCTTAAATGGATAAATGTGAGCGAAGACATGTTGTTTATAATTTTTTATAATGTTCAAACAAGGTTCTTAGATTTTAAAACTAGAAAATATTTATGTTCAGCTCTGATACAATGTCATTTAGACTATTCATGTTCGTCTTTGTACCCAAGCATAAACAAAAGGTAACGGAACACACTCCAAATCTGTCAAAATAAAACTGTTAGATTCATTGATGGTATGGGACCTAGGGAAAGTGTTAACAATGGCAGTCTTACTGAAATATCTTTATTAAATGTAGAAAAAAAGAAATAATCAACTACGTCTTTACCATGTTTTTAGAATTGTAAATCACAAATGTCCTTCATATATGAAAGAAAAGTTTGTTTTTGTTAAAGACATGCACTCTTATTCTACTAGGGCAAATTTATATAATTTTATTGTACTCAAATACAATGTTAAAGAGAATGTAACATTCTTTTACAGTGCAATCAATGACTGGAATGCATTGCCTGCTGACATAAGGAAAATTATCAAAATTATTCACTTTAAAAGTTCTGCCAAGACCCATTAATTAGACAATGCTAGGAAAGCATAGTTTATTTATTGAATTTGTTTGCTAGATATGCTCAATGTTTTTTATTGTAATATGGTTATACAAACTGTGTGAAAAAATAATATATTTGTAAGCGGCAAATATATTATGGAAACATTTCATGTGGTAACTTGCAAATTCCAAAGTCTTCAAATTTAAATTTTGTTATGTATACTCTTAGGTATAGTACCAAGGACCTCATTGGAAATAAGCCTTCGGGCTTTATGTGCAATCCAAGGTTATAACACACTTAAATGTATGTATAATGTTGCATTGTGAATTTGCCATTCATTTTATTTAAGTAACCATAGTTTTCTTTAGAATATTTTATTGTAATAGATCATATATCTTTTTTTACTCTGGATTCTACCAAAACAGTAAAATATAATTGCATTATGTGCTTCTTTATATATAATAAGTTGTAATCCCTATTAATTTTATGTAATATGATTGATAGTTATAAAAATAACTTTAACTCATGTATCTATTTTTTAATTTTAACTGAGTATGTATATTTAATGTAACCAGTTTATTTGTATTTTAACCTGAATAAATATCAATTAATCAATACGAGAAAACAGATGACTCGTTTCGTGTTTTACGGCAAGTCGACACATTGATTTGTCATTATGCTCTATTAATATATGCGATAATGACAAAATACATTCAATAAAAATGGTAAAAAAAATCAGTAAAACTACTTGCACATATATAATGAAGAAACCAATGAAATGTTTATAAACAAATGTTTTTATATCATAGTATTAAAATAATTTAACCCATGAAATGGTTTTAAGTAGAAATGATTAAAGGGTTTTACTTTTTTTAAAAAATAAAAAAATATCTTTCATATGATCGACCTTGTAATTCTTTTTCTCGCATTGGAGCAAATTCAACACAGTCTATCAGTATGAGCTTATAACACTAAATTGTATAAAACAGGAACAGATTCACGTTTTAAAAGAATGTTTTATGAATTGGTAAAGCGTATATGCCAACATTTACAACGAGTAAAACATCTTCTACTCGGCAAATAATCCTATTGCTAAGATGATATTCACCAATGGTTAGTTGAATAAAACATATTTATTACTATTAGATTTAAAATCTGTTTATGGAAGTTTAAAACTAGAAATATTCAAGTTTAAGGACACCTTCGTAGCCTAATCCGTTTTGGTCGTTTCTACGAATTCCTATATGACCGGGAAGCTACATGAAAATAAAAATATTATCTTTACTTGACAAATTATTTTGAGTTAAAAGTTCAAAATAGTTATCATCGTTTATGAAAAGCTGAAAGTGGATCAGAAAAGTAAATATCGTATATGTACAGTTGATGGTCAACTGTAGTCAGCAATTATTCAAATATTCAAGTTTTCTTGTTGTGTGAACTAAATACTCAAACGAGTTTTCTCTTAATTATACTTTTTACTATTGTTCCTTTATATATATAAACTTAAAACCAAAAGTTTATTCAGGAAAAATACATGAGAATTCCCATAGGGTACATTTAAAGCCGGTTGTGTGCCTTGATATGGTAATGATATTTTGAAGACGCAGTCTGAAATTGAATTTGTGTTTGTAACCAACAGAATCGGTGATTAAATAAAATATACCAACTTTTATTCAGGTAATATCCGCCATCCTAAATCGTTATTTATTCAATGTAACGGGAGGTAATTTACCGACTTCATAACTTTCAAGAGGGAATGCATGTACAGTGATACCATGTTATGCATTTGTTTACAAGTTTTACATTCTATGGTGTTTTATCTCATCATTTACACAGTTGCAATTGGTTAACTAGACAAACAGTGCTTTCGTTTGACAAAATGCTGTTTTACAGAAAGGGACAATAATTTTCAAGCAGACTTTAGAATAAATCCAAAATTCTGTTGTTGTTGTTCTTTATACTTCGACAAATATAGTTATATTAAAAAAATATCGAAATTTTCTTTTGTATTATAGTTAAACCTGCTTGGAAATTTTGAAAATACCGACTAAACTTTTGGAACTCAGTTTATATAGTATAACATATATAAATTATGCATATGTATATCATCAATTATATTGTTCTACTTGCAAAATGCAAACTTTCCATTCTGTTATTTCGCTCAAGGCGCTGACTACCTAACGGAACCTCTATCTTTACAGAATTATTTGGCAGTAAACTACTTTAATGAAACTAATATAATAGTTCATTATGTTTACAAAAAAGTGATATTATATTGTTGTTTTTATATAAATTGTATAATTTAGCATATGATTATATAATGTATACACGTTAATATTCAGTACAGAGAAATGTAATACTAGGGTTTGAAACTAATGGCGGATAGACTAGGTTCAAATTGTATTCACTGCATTATTTATACAATATGAGTTTATATACACTGCCTGTGATAACCGTCAACAGTTGATGAAAAGGTCACCGTTACAAGTTGGTGGAATGTGTGATACATTTACTCACACGTTTATCTGTACGTGATTCATATAACAGCTCACATTGCATACATAGTAATGACACATATTGAATATATTGTATAGAACCATATTGATGACATATATTGAACATATTGTACAGAATTTATCATAAAGTGTCAATTATCAAAATTCCTTTTAGGCACTTTATCATTTGAATTAATTCAGATTTGTCTGAGAAAACGGACAACTGGTTTCAGTTTATAGTACAAATCGTTTCGGTATTATGAGAAAATACTATTTAATGTTTACCATATTTTTCTATTGTAAATGTTTGATGGCGATTTTTCTAAAGCACCAGATTTAAATGATTTGTGTTCAGTGATACATTGTGATTTCTATTCAGACGAGAAAAAATAATCGATTCAATTTCATGTCTGCGGTATTAAGAGTTACTTTATTAGGCCGTAGGCCGAGGAATCTTTTGACCGTATCTTGAGCTATGTATAGTGTTCATCATGATGTATTGAAAATCATCATTTTATAATTGTATTTCTATGATGATGATGATGATGATTTATATATATATATTGATATACATTACATATACGAACAGACATAAATGTACAGACCAGACTATGGCGAGCGCGTCTACCTAAATGCAGCCATGTATATAATATCAAGGCCCCTATCAACGCAATAGAATTGGTGTCAATCATGACTAATATACTATGGCTTTACATGCAACACATCTGGACTCGACGGACAATTTACATACATGAAAAGATAGCTTTATATGAGTAGAGTCCCCTTAAGGCGTCATGGCTACTCACATGCTATATAAAGGACACACATAGAAACACGTTTGATCAAGAAGATCCAGTGAAATCATATATATTTGTTTCATGAAGGAAGATAATTTAAATCACAATAGCAGGGTTTCCGATAACGTCATACACACTTTTAAATTCCGCTTTTCCAATAAATAGAATTCAAAGTGTTATCACAGAGATAAAATTCAAGTGTCCATGCATCATGTTTACGTAATCTTACATTTATATCTGTATTGAATTCTATTAATATGTTGTGACCTTAATTGTAAAATACAAACCACCACTAAGAACATTACTATTTGGTCAGTTATCCTGGTGATCAGGAAATGATTAAGGACAAAAGCTTAATATTATCTTGGAGAAAAGCGGAATTTCTTCCCTACGTCTAACTCTTCCATCGAAATATATATAAATAAGAAACCTAATATGATAATGTTGTATTTGATGTGTTAATTATTTGGTGTTTAATAGTAGGTATAAAATGCAGATTGAGACCATAACTACTGTTTTTAGTTTGTATGTGTCATTTTGACTAATTGTATTAAAAAATACCATGACTAATGTTGTTATTTTATTTAATGAATCTGATCGGACAAATTTTGCGGGAGATTATATAAATCCCGACATACCACCGCTGTCATAAGTTTTTCAAATTAATGGGGGAATTATAAATACCCAGAAAGCTCAGTGTTTGTGATATAATGTTTATTTCTACACTAAAGGTCTAGTTCTACTTTAATAAAATATATACACCATAATGAGAGAGTTCCTATCAAATACTTTTTTACACGGTTTTACTAACCGAAATCCAAAATTCCCATCCCATATAATCCAATCTAAAAATCCTAGTAAAATGCCAACCTAAAAAACAACTAAACAATGACGCCGATTAATAATCACCAAATCTTATATACCCAGAGCTGGAAGCATTGTCATCTCGTATGGTCCCAGCATGTTACTTTTACCACAATAAGCTCCGAACATGTGAACATGCTTCAGCATACCTAGGCTGGGAGCATTTCACCTTATGTGACCCCAACATGTCCCTACTCCGAGCATGCGAACATGCTTCAGTGAATGTTTCTGTACAAAGGAGAATCGCAGCCTCATGTAATGCTCCTTATTAAATGCTTCATCTCCTGCCAATATTGACCACTATCAATAAAGTTCACCGTAATTTATGGCTATGTACTTAGTTTGGACAACATACCTGGAGGTTAATAATGGATCTATGTAATTCGGTAACAAAACACACTGCATGTTATATATGGCATAATATATTATAAGATTATTATACAGTTCACTATACACTATGGATTTATATTGTACGAGCCAATGTTGTGGTGATAACCTGTATCGGACGAGATGCCGCAAGCGCCGAGTCCAATACAGGTTTTCACAACAGCAACATTGACGAGTACAATAAAATCCATATTGTACAGTGAACTGTATTATTACCTTTTTATGATTCACCTTGAGTTCTTATGAAACACAATAATAGATTGAAATTTTATAAAAACAATTTATTTTAACAAATGGTCATTTTCTTTAAAATACGGAAAAATAGCATGTAGTTGATGTTTATCACATGTTTTGATAATATTATAGTTAGCTCTTTTAAAAAAAATATATCAATATTAATATAATTCCTTTATCACAGCTATTTTCTTTTGTTAAATTATATTTCTTTAAGTATCTATTTATTTGTTTTGGAATAATATATTCTTCAATTTCTCAAATAAATATATGTTGCTTGTTGTTTCAAACGACACAATATTCATTAGGAGTTCCTCAGTGATTCCTCTTACATGTTATATCTGAGAAATGCGAAGTATTTATATTGTTAGAGTTACCGTTCCTTAACGTCCAATACGAAAAATCTATCCAGATTTTCAGGACGCTTCCGGTTTGAAGCGTACAATAATTATTTCTTATGTACAGTCACGTGGTACAAATACTTGAAGCTCATTGGAACAGCTACTTTAGGTGGATAATAATTTAGGATAAAATACATTTTTCTATGCTAAATTGTGAAGCTCTGACTCTTAAAATATATTAAATAATTTTCTATGATGCAAGTAAGGGCCGTCAATTCCTCTTGTTTATACGGGTATATAAGCTATTGTCCTTGATACATTTACGTTCCCTTTTAAATGCAGCTTGTTTAATTTACCTACCATTACCTTGCTCAACTTGAATGTTGTATTGGCAATTGAAAATATATTTAACAAAAACTTATAAGAAATAGATCATTTACTTATTTTCCATAATCGAAATGTAATAGATCAGGCAACTTGTTAATTTAATGGAACTATTTGTCTCGCATATTGAAAAAAATCGTCGTTACGGAAACCTTTTTTTTTATATAACCAAATTAGCAACTAGCATATCTAAATATTTTAACACCAGATTTCTCGGAAAATAAGCCAGTATTAGAGACACTGCAATATATATATTCAAACTAGCTGTCTTTAACCTAATTATATGGAATACGAACACACATTATGAATATGCAAATATGTGTTATTTATATGATATCACATCTAATTTTGATACATACATTTGTATGAACATCCAATACATTTATTGCAATCTGATTTATCTGGAACATTATAAGATGTATTAAATGTTTCATAACTTATTCTGACCAAAATCGATGAAATTGATCCATCACTTCAAACTAGACCAATGATGTCAATATTTGTCAATTTTAAACAAAATCCCTTGAACATTAGTATGTGAGTTTGACATTTGAACTAGTGAAGATGATTTAATAGCGATCCATTATAATTAGTAAAATATTATTTTAAAGGATCGATATGTTGTACATGTAGCAAAGTTTGATTATAAAGAACAATTCTGTGAGCTGTGATGTTTAAGTCGGGTGTACCATGTTTTAAGAGGAACTGTTTTCTATGAGAAAAATAGGAATTTAACTCAACTGGTTCTTCTATTTTATTATTGTGTGGTTGTTTGGTTGCAATATATGTTTTTCATGGTTTCACCGACCTTGAACCAAGATCACTGGCATTCGTCAAATATAAAATGTATTAAGGTCGCAGAAGTTATTTAGGTTGAATTATGTTTTATAAGATGCATTTAAATATGTTTTTAGCCTTACCCGATGCAGATGTATCTGAAAAAAAAAAACATAACGTGGACTTGGTAATGTGACTTATATAACAATCATTGTAAAAATAATTCTGATTTTAATTGGATTATAATAAAAAGATACTCTTTTGACACCAATTAGTTTGTACTATATTTTATGCATCCGGTTTAATTATTTGCATAATCAGATACTTATTCATATATTGTAATCATATATATATATATATCATATCATATAAAGAGAGATAATTAAATTCACAACAACGGAATTCACGAGTTTTGGGATCTTTTCAGCTGCTCATTCACAATGCATGATATATATATGGAGATATTTATTGATGAACAACTAAGACATAAATGTACAGACTAAACTACGGCGAGTGCGCCTAGCTACAATGCAAACCGTAAATATAATATCAAGGCTTCTGCCAAACCAATAAATTTGGTGTCGACCATGACTTATATACTATGGAATTACATGTAACACATCTTGACAGGGTGGACAAATTTACATACATGAACTGATAGCTTTATATGAGTAGGATCCAGTTAAGGATTCATGACTACTCACATGCTATATAAAGGACATATTTATAAACCCGTTGGATCATATCGATACAGTGAATTCATTTATATTTAATTCATAAAGGGAGATAATTAAATTCACTACAACGAAATTATATCTTATATATATTAATAACATTTAGTATACACTGTGTTAAATTACTAAACACATTATGCCGACATATTTAGTGTACATAAAAATGAGCTTAAGCGGACACTGCTTTAATTACAAGGTGTTTCAGTACTTGAAGCTCCTTGAATTCAATAATGCTGATAGCTTTAATTTCATCATCCTGATCTGACAGAAGCGTTTGAATAATACCCTATCCATTGTATTTGTTAATAATGAGAAATTCAAAAACTTACCCCCATACACTTGAAATTTGCATATAATGAGGTATGTTGCTTGTTCTGAATCTAGAGATATCCTCAGGTGTCTTGTCTTTAAGGACACTGTGTTGTTTACTGATGACTTTATTCCGGTTGGGTAAGTTGCCCACGCGCCACTTTGGTTTGTAAATTGAAGTACATATGTTTTCGCTGGGACTGAAAATATTTTACTTTATTAGCGAAACAAAGGAAATGAATAACAATTAGACATAGGATGTGGCGTGGTTGGGTTAAGAATGAGTTAAGCATTAATATCTGATTTTATGTAAATCTATGCGCCACAAACAACATGTCGATAATCAATTATCCAAACATACCATAACATTACACACATACATTGAAATAGTCATATAAGGGATGCTCGCACACAAATTAATGTACTGAGATTCATGTAAAATTTGGACGAAGCCTTATGACAACTGCTGTTGAAATTCATCTGCTTATTTACTAAAAAACCTGTTTTGAAAAATAGATAACATGTAAATTATTTTGGGCAAGCAAATATAAACATTTTAATTCAGATATTACATATATATTACTGCATATAAACACATATAAATAAAAATGGTATAATTCAGTAACACAATGAATTGAGGTGAACAATTCAAAACACTTTATAAAGAACCTTACATAGTACAGCAGTATTACCCCCAACGATAGCTAAGTAATAAAAGTCCGACACTGAACAAAATATTCATTTAAAACTTATTATGTAATAAAGAAATACGAATTAGCTTGTATTAGAAACCAAACCTTTACGTAATGGATACAGCCTTATAGTGTGTATATCGTATATCTGACCAAGATTTACACTCCACCAGGGCTTAACTGCTGTTTGAGTGTGACTACAATGTGCCCACTCCTTTTTCCCATCCACTGCCAGGGAGGCGGCGTGATTTTCGTGTGTCGAGCTCTGGCGTGCAGACTTATTGTAAGCTAGATTATTATCTAAAACATAACAGATAATAGTCAGGAATACACGCAGTTATATGAAAATGATAACGTACTGACTACGTACGGACTATGGTAATGAAAGGCGCTGATACAGGTATTATGATACATTTGTACCCCCAAAATACAGTCCTACAAGTACTTTTTACAGAATGATAAGCCTCTGTTCTAACGTTCAAACAAGTGAATACGGATTAACTTAGCGCCGTGACTTCCCACAGGCTAATATCAAAGTCCGCTTAGCAACTTCAACTTAGCGTTTCTTTGATAATGTTTAAACTTAATTACGTTGGCTTTAACGTGATGCTGATAAATTGTTAATTATTTTGCATTATCAGTAATTTCGTAATTTTGTTCTGAATTCAAACTTCAACGTATTGAAATAAAAAAGAAACATTTTTATTTTTCACGAATTTAAGAAGACATGTTTAACAAACTATCACTAAGTTTCTGTTGAAGTTTGATGTAGATCTACTTATTTATTTTTGTTTGAATACATATTGAACTCAGAGCCAAAATAAAACGTCATTGAAAACATTAATGATTTTTGCTCCTAATTTAAGTTTTGAGTAATTTATTACCCACAATTATTGTCGTCCATATCTATAATTTATTATATCTTTATCAACAAGAGCACCTCAAGCGGGTGCAGACTCTCATTTTTTCCAAATCTATTACATAGGTTAAAGTCAGTAAAGTTTACTTTTTAAACATGATGGTGATTAGTTTAAAAATCAATACTATTACTGAAAAAATAAAATATATTTGAAAAAAATAAAATAAAAGAATGCCGAAGAACAGCATTATTTTGGCTATGAATGAAACAATATTTCATATTAGCAAACTTGTAGATACATATATGTGCAAGTAGGACTATAAGTGCAGAATATACATCATGTCTATTTCTGGTTATGACTAGCTAGCCAGTACTTAAGCTGAAATGTATGTAATTTAATTTTAAAATCTGGGTGTGGATGTGTGGGTGTATGTGCCAAAGTTTAATAAACAGGGCTGTGCAGTTTTAAAACAAAAAAAACATAGTTGGAGGGGAAGGGTGTCTTGGAGTTGGTAACAAAGTTGAAAAAGAACAGTGTATCTAATCAAATACATAACGAAATTTTAAAATAACAAAATGTAAAAAAAACAACAATTGGTGGGGGGTAGTCCTTGGGGCCAGTAACAAAGTTGAAATGGGGGCAAAGTATATAACCTTATTTAAAAAAAATGGATTTCATACAAAACAAAATTTAAAAAAAAAATGGGCTGGGATGGGGTGGGGTGACTGGGGGTGAAGGGAATTGTGGTCGGTAACAATGTTAAAATGGGGCAGAGTATTAATTATTTTATTTAATACGAAACAAAATTTAAAAAAAAGGGGGAGGGGGATGGTGGGTGATGGGGTAGGTGTGATGGTCTTTGGGTCGGTAAACAAAGTTGAAATGGGCCAGAATATTTGATTTAATATAAAAAGATATATTAAAAAATAGGCGGGGATCGGTAAGAGTGAGGGTCTTGGGGTCAGTAACAAAGTTGAATTGAAGCAGAGTATTTGATTTAATACAGAACACATTTTTAAAAAAATGGGCGGCAAGGTGGGGATCTTTGTTGGGCTCGGGCAGGTAGCCAAGTAGATATGGGACAATAGACCTGACAAATTCAAAGAATGATACAAAGTTTTTTTCCAATCTGTGATCTATTTATTAATCTTGATAAATTTACATGTACAGCAATTCATATAAATACCCAATAACAGTTTTGGACACAAAAAACTTTTAACCGGATAATGACAGTATTAATCAAGTCCATTATATAGGTCAAGACCAGTAATGTAAACTTTTTTTAGTTGATTGTGATCAGCTTACAGAATTAATTATAGTACTGAAAAATAAGATAAATAAAAAAAAATTCAAACCCCGAGCTAAACAAAAAACTTTAACCTTAGGTTTTACAGCTCAAAGTATGGAAATTTATGTAAATTAGCTATATACATTGTTTCTATAACATAATATAAATGTGTTTATGAAGTTTAGTCACCAAACCATGAGTAGTTTGTTCAGTAACTGAGAAAAGGATGAGCTAAACTTAAAATTTTAACCGAGCCCGAGCTAAACAAACAATGTTAACCTAAGGTTTAAGAGTTCAAAGTAAAGAAATTTAGGCAAGTTAGCTATATACATGAGCTATCTATTCAGAAACAGAAAAAAAGCTTTAACCAGCGGACGACGACGACAACGACGATGCCGACGCCGAAGACGCCAAGGTTATGACAATAGCTTTTTGATCACAACATATTAATATTTCGCTTTTAATTTCCTGCCCTCTTTTTAGTGAAAAAAAATGATTTTGCGGTTTGGATTAAATTTGTATTAAAAATGATATGCAAAATGCCAGTAAAAAATGTGTCCCTTTTTCTTCTTGCGCAATTCGTACATTCGAATTATTGATCTGTTTCAATGCATAAATATATTCTTATCAAATAAATTTAAAACCATCATCGTTAACTTATTTTTGTAGTTCCCGTCGCAAGTTGATTCTGACTTATAAATTGTTTTTATTTCTTATAATCTCAAGGGTGTGGTTATACCATATCATTCGGATATTACTCTCTGCACAATATATTATAGTTTAATGAGTGATTAGACAATTATAACACTATTGGTATTACACTTTTAATAGAGTGTACTTCAAAATCCCCACGGTTCAAAAATGGCCTAGTGGTCAAAAGCCCCTTGACAGCATTAACAAGCCGGTGAAAATTCCATTGATAGGAAGTAAAAATCCCCATGGCAAAAATTACCTCGGTATTAAAACTCACCTCAGTGGGTAGTCAAATTCGCATTCACTGCGACGTATTAGTGTTAACTTCCATTTTAATGTTTTTATTTATACTGTACACTTGTTTTGGGCACATATCTATAGTGTAAGCTAGCACTATTTTCTGTATGAAAAGCATCTCATGTTAAATCGAAAACTCTTACCAAGTTGTACTCTAAGTTTTAAGTAATCAAACTTTCCATATATATTCATTAAAGGCTTAATGGCACAAATAATGACAGTAAAACAGTAAAATAATTCAATATTACAAAGTATAAACGAAGCACGTGATAAAACATTTAAATTGGTTTATAGAACTAAGCCGTAGCTTAAACTCTTAAAAGGGAATTTTTAAACTTTTACAATAGGCTAAAACATATCTTCCCAATATATCATGCCTAACAATACCCACTGACCCCGTGTTGCTAAAAATAAAATATATTTAAACTTGCCAAAATATATCAAAATGGGATTTCCTAACTTGGACCACGCGCCTCAGTTAGACTAAATAGATTTTCCCGCTTAAAAGTACAACATAATTTGTGACGTATTAAATGAGTCAAGTGATTATTTTTATTTCTTATTGAGGCATAATACCACCATTGGAAAAGGAAGTGCTTCCAAGGGGTAATCACATAATGGCAGTTATAAATACTCCTTGTTCCCTCTTCTTTAAAAGTGCATTTTCCATATCTTAATTCTATATTCTATTTTTGTTTAATTTGAATGGCATTATTGATGTATTTCAAACATTTTAAAAGCATTGTCATGCTTGAATTGTGAATTCATAAAAAAGAAAATGATGCTTGGAAATTTGGGTATGAATACATGATTTCGGAAGTCTACTTTCATTTTGTCAACAGTGTACACACTGAGCAGAAAAAATCTGATTTGACTCATGACCCCTAATTTTCTTATCATATTTTTGTAGTGCAGAGGTTGACAAACAGTAAAATGTAAGTTTCACTTGGTTCATTTGGGTCTCTCTATGAATGACAAACCTTCAAACTTTTATCATTAACTAAAGAATAAAGAGCAAAACTCAATGGCGGGCTTACACATTGATCCGATTTGCACAGGAGCGGATCCAGGATATTAGATTAGAGGGCGCAACACAATATCTGAACATGTTTTTAGTAGAAATATGGTGAATTTTAATAGAATGTAGGAGTATGCCGTTTTTTAAAGAGTAGATCCGCAATTCAAACAGAAAAACACATAGTAAAAATGGTTTCATCTTAGAAAGAGTCCTAATGACGTCAAGTAGTATTTAAGTGCTGTCTTATTTGAGAATGGGGATTTAGTTTCAAGTTTAACACTCGAATTAAAATATCGATTTTGTCACGTTTTATATGTTATTTATTAATGAAAATGAGACGGTATGTATCCATGTTGATAATTATTTCATTTGTTTATTTGATAGCGTTTTTTCCAGATATATTTCCTTCAAATCGGATAATAACGATAAAATACTCAGAATTGTACGCTCCATAAACAATACTGTTAAATTGTGTTTAAAACTGTGTGGTTCTTATTATATCAGCCGGTTTAAAGCATGGGAAGATAATGTCGCCAGTTATGTTCGCTCTTTTTATCGAAGATTTACAGCTTTTTTTACAAAAAAGAACTAAATGTTGCGTTAATTGAGATGATTTTTCCATTGTACTTCTGCTTTTTGCTGATGATTTTTGATACCACTCCTGAAGACCTTCAAGAAAGTTTAAATATGAAACTTCGGGGCTCAAAGCTAACAAAGAAAAGAATTAAGGTTGTCGTTTTTCGAATGAGGGGTCGTGTTAGTGAAAAATGGACATGTAATAACGTAAATATGAACGTCTCATTAAGAATTGCGATAGATCGATATGGGGTAGAAAGAATAGAAAGAAATAAAATACTATGCTAGATGTTTAATAATAATGATATCGAATACGAGTTTCGCTTTGTTTTTATATGTTCCTACTATAATGAAATTAGAAAGAAGTACATCAATAAGTTTTATAACACAAGACCAAATATGTTTAAGTTTATAACAATTCTGCTATCTACAAATAAAAGATAACTTAGATAAATTTATTTCTAAAGCTTATGTAATGAGGCGATCAATTCCAAACATTACTTCTTAAAATTTGCATTATTATGTTCATTTTCATGATTTTTCTGATGAGACAAATATTAATAATCTCAATAAATTAATAACTTATTTACTCGTGACAAATCTACCAGTTTACACTGTTTAATAGATCCATCTAAATTATATTCATGAGCGGTGTAAATGTGAAATTTGCCATTATTTCGAATTTCCAGTTTGTAAAATGGGACTGTTTTGAAAGTAAATATGCATGCTGTCGTAGCACGGGTAGCTACCAAAAGGAATGTAACTGCATTCGTTTAAGTTGATCGGTCTTCAAGAATAAATCTCATCACATACGATGATAAAGATCATTATTATATGATATATAAATAAATGAATTTTTATTTGCCAGAATGACCCCTCATTGAACAAAATACTTTTTGATATTTAACAGTTTTTACTTTGGGTTTGCAAAAATGTGATTATAGTTACTATATACATCGGTTAATTAAAAATAACCAGTGGAAATTTGAAGTTTCAGCCGAACGCAACGATGAAAATTGAGATGTTTCGAATGTGGCGTTGTTTTCAAATGGCAGTCTACGAGAGATTCGCATCCGATTTAGCAATATTAACGAAAATACGAAGTCGATATGACATAATATGCAACTGTTCAACCAGTTAATATATTTCGCCATTATTTACGAGAAATAATTGAATGATAATTTTAAACATAAAACATAACAAAAAATTTTCAAAATGTAACTGTGGCCGATTGGTTAATACATGAACTTTTGTTAGATTTTGTTATTTTCCGCCATGGTTCGAATCTCACCCGGGCAATTATATCTCAATTTTTTTTTCAAAATTATTTTTATCTTTTTTTAGATCTATACAGATCTACTATTGTTACATCAAATGTATAATATGATATGATCACATACCTTCATAAAGATCATTGGCGATACTTTCGCAATATAGCGACAGTATCCGATATATTATTTATCTTTATTATTTTACTTTATGAAATTCGTTAGCGCTATCTAAAATAATAAAAATAATAAATAAGATTATGTAGAATGATTTTTTTAAATCAATAATATACCGACATAGCATAAGTTAATTTGTGACCGATCATAAACACAGCATGATATGTCTCTGCTTCTTATTAGTAAAACATGTCAGTGTGATTTATATATTATAGCCTTAGACGCTTTGACACATTGGGAATCGGCCGCAAGTACCGCATGACATGCTGTGTGTTATGTCATTTAAATACGTAAGTGTTAATCTCTTAAAACAGGATACTGTAAGTTACAGTATAAATATATATAACTTAAAATGTAAAATATCAGTTTCATTCATTTTATAAATCAAGTATAAAAAATAATATAAATATCTACCGGAGATAAATTGTTTTAACCCTTTATTCCATAGATACGCGTTTACTCGCACCAATAACAGGGGACCTTTCATAACAGTGCAGGAAGAGTTCGTTACGAGCAATCTGAACACTTCGTGCACTGTTTTCCACTCTGTCAAGGCGTCTATATTAGATGCGTCCAAAGGCGTCTATATTAGAGATGTCCAAAGGCGCCTATATTATAGGTGTCCAAAGGCGTCTATATAAGAGGTGTCCAAAAGTGTATATATTAGAGGTGTCCAAAGGCGTCTATATTAGAGGTGTCCAAAGGCGTATATATTAGAGGTGTCCAAAGGCGTCTATATTAGAGGTGTCCAAAGGCGTTTATATTAGAATTGTCCAAAGGCGTCTATATTAGAGGTGTCCAAAGGCGTCTATATGAAGTAAATGGTTAAATAAAAAAATTCGTCACTACGCCGTTTGGTCAAATTATTGAAATTTAACTGTTAAACCGTTATTGAGTAAACAACAAAATAATAGATGTATTACAAATATTTTTTTTTATTTCATTTTCATATTGTATTGAAGAATATTTGCATATTGTGTGCACTGTCTATAAAAAAACTATGATATCTTATTTTCATTTATTTAATTAACCAACTATAAATTTTAATAAAATGATTTTTTGCCGATAATAATCAATCAAATTTGTACTCTTAGATCATTTTTAATGCACTTAATGTATTTTTTAAATTTGTATTCATAGTTTTTTTTAATCAAATAAATTTATCTAATAAATAAAATATTTTTCATATTCTGATCTATGACGCAATGGCTGTGAAAAAAGAGAATACTTGAAACATCGTATTACTTTATATGGCATTCCGTTTAGAAAGGGTGTTGAAATAGATCCTAGATCTATAATATGGACATTTATAAAGCATGAAAACTTTTGATTATTAGTTATTCTTTGTGTGATTATTTTCTTCTTTTCCATTAAAAGCAAATACTCATTATTGTGTTAAAAGTTTTATTGAGTAGTAAACAAGAAAAGGAAAGGATCAACAATTTTATCAGCTTTAGTTTGATTCATAATGTTATTAAAGGCATGCCATTGTGCCTCCCTAAATTGGATATATGTCTGCAATAAGCCACATCGGTAAAGATAACCAGGAGCCACGTGTTTCAGCAGTGGAACAGAAGCTTGTTACTCTACTGTAAAAGTACTTGTAAGACCTATTTTAAGGGTATTATAATACAAATGTAGGACGCTTGCCCTTGACTGTCTTATAAGATGGACTTGTAATACCTGTGTCAGCGTATTTCAGTACATCTGTCAGTTTGTAGTCAGTACGTAGTAAGACCGTGACTGGGGGTATTATATTACCCTTGACGGTCTTATAAGATGGAATAGTAATACCTGTGTCAGTCCATTTCAGTACATCTGTCAGCTTGTAGTCAGTACGTAGTAAGACCGTATTTGGGGGTATTATATTACCCTTGACTGTCTTATAAGATGGAATAATAATACCTGTGTCAGTGCATTTCAGTACATCTGTCAGCTTGTAGTCAGTACGTAGTAAGACCGTGTTTTTTTGTTTTTTTTGGGGGGGGGGGGTATTATATTACCCTTGACGGTCTTATAAAATGGAATAGTAATACCTGCGTCAGCACATTTCAGTACATCTGTCAGCTTGTAGTCAGTACGTAGTAAGACCGTGTTTGGGGGTATTATATAACCCTTGACGATCTTATAAGATGGAATAGTAATACCTGTGTCAGCGCATTTCAGTACCGCTGTCAGCTTGTAGTCAGTACGTAGTAAGACCGTGTTTGGGGGTATTATATTACTCTTGACGGTCTTATAATATGGACTAGTAATATCTGTGTCAGCGCATTTCAGTACCTCAGTCCGTTTGTAGTCAGTACGTAGTAAGACCGTGTTTGGGGGTATTATAATACTCTTGACGTCTCATAAGATTGAATAGTAATATCTGTGTCAGCACATTTCAGTAGATCTGTCAGCTTGCAGTCAGTACGTAGTAAGACCGTGTTTGGGGTATTATATTACCCTTGACGGTCTTATAAGATGGACTAGTAATTCCTGTGTCTGTGCATTTCAGTACCGCTGTCAGCTTGTAGTCAGTACGTAGTTAGACCGTGTTTGGGGGTATAATATTACCCTTGACGGTCTTATAAGATGGAATAGTAATATCTGTGTCAGCACATTTCAGTACCGCTGTCAGCTTGTAGTCAGTACGTAGTAAGACCGTGTTTGGGGGTATAATATTACCCTTGACGGTCTTATAAGATGGAATAGTAATATCTGTGTCAGCACATTTCAGTACCGCTGTCAGATTGTAGTCAGTACGTAGTAAGACCGTGTTTGGTGGTATTTTATTACCCTTGACGGTTTTATAATATGGACTAGTAATACCTGTGTCAGCGCATTTCAGTACATCTGTCAGCTTGTAGTCAGTACGTAGTAAGACCGTGTTTGGGGTATAATATTACCTTTGACGGTCTTATAAGATGGACTTGTAATACCTCTGTCAGCTTGTAGTCAGTACGTAGTAAGACCGTGTCAGTATGGAGTAAGTACATTTAAGGCAAATCAGTCCGTATATTGTCTCTTTCAGAAGTTTTCATGGTTCCTAGCGGTAATTATATTGTAAAGTAAACCATCAACCCGATAACGTGAGAAATAGTGATAAAACTAATTAACCCACACACCATGTGCTAATGTGTGCAATATGCAAATTGATATTGATAACCTTAGTGTTTATGACCCAAGGGTTTATGGCAGGATGCATGTAGCAATACATCATATTATCGACATTATCAGTTAAAAATTGGGTCAAGGACGGTATTTTTGAAGGGACATTAAACATGCAATTTACAGTCTGCATAGCGATGCAGTCATCTAAGCCTATTCACAAGTACAGACGGGATTATTTTTAAAGGGTTTAAATACATATCACTTTTCAAGTTACTGCAGTTATTTCTGATTCGAGCATACAGAGTTGATAAGTATCTGTTTCCCTCCGAGTAACCATTTGGAGGTTTATGAGGAGACATTCTAATATTGTTTTTAAAGGCAGATTAACTTGAGTCTATCATTCTTACCTACTTATTTCAGTTCTGCAGTAAGGAGTGGCTACATTATCTGAATTTCTTAACTGATAATCAGTAGTGTTGCGAATCAAGGGGGAGGAATCAAGTCGCTTATATAGGAAGGGGCCATATTTGTACAATCCAAAGGAAGAACTCAGGTTCACCTGGTTTTGTGGTACGACGTAATGTTGATATATTACTAGATGTGTCACTATTTTTAATAAAGTGTCTTATAACTTTTCAGAAACCTCTTTTATCATTGAATTACAAATCAGTTAGAGTAAGATTCAGGGTGTTAAAGAAATTTTCTTTTGCGTGTTTTTTCTCTTCAAATTATTAACTTTATTTCTAGATTGTTTATATTTACAACAGTCACATGCATTTCTTGATCTTAATGCATTTGATTTCAGTTGATCTCTTACTTTTTAATATGTTCTAATTATGGAGTCATACCAAGGTTTGTCATTGGGGCATACAGTAACCGTTATTGGTATTTTAATAGGTACTTAAAAGATATCTGTAAAAATCATACAGGCATCATTTACAGTTCCACTTACAATATCGCTCCAGTCATAGTCTGATATGAGATCATTCAATAAGTTAAAATTGGCTTTTTTATAAAGCCGTACATGTTGGCTGTCAATTGAAAGAAAATGGCAAAGTTATATATGTGGTATTATGATCACTTATTTCAGGTGGGACTGGAAGCGTACCAAACTCAATATAACAAAGGTCTTCTGGAATTAAAATGGAATATAAAATAGCTCTCAAACGTGTGGGTTCATTTACTGTATTTATTAATGAGTTTGTGCTAAGCACATCTCTTAGATTGTGATTATTCGGAATCATTAAATTTTCCTTTAAATCACTAATTATGAATACATTGTTTGTAATTTCAAAAACTCTTTCAATACTGTTATTTAGCTAATTGAAAAAAATACATCAGCTGTTTTTGGGATGTAAACTGTCCATTTTCGGTAAATTTCATTTGTTAAAATAAGTTCAACCCACACACACACACATATATATATATATATATATACGCTGCAATATACTTTTAATTGGTGGCCTCTTTGTGAATCAATATTTTTATACAGATATATAAAAAAAACACCATGGTTTGTTCTATCTTTTCTATATGGGACATCGTAGTTGTCTGTACGGAGAATCTATTCATTTGTAATTAGAGCATCAAAATGAGTTTCCGTAAAACATAACAAATCAAAATCAAGATATAAGTATTTGGTGAACTCCATTTTATTTCAAATAATTCTAATATTGCAAAATTGATAGACAATGTTCAGAATTAACTGGGCCTGGATTATTTTCAATATAACCCGAATCTAGTAAAAGTAAAATTAAAACCACTTAAATACGTGTTATACAATGATTGATTTAGATAATCATAAGAATGACACAATACGTATTTCATAATACTACATAGAAGTTTGACAGGGTTTGACAATATAATACTCTAAAGTTTGTGTATAAATACCGGTATGAGTTGCGAAACAGACCGATGACACTTCTCCACGCAATTACATCATTTCCCATTGTGGTTTCAACATATTTTATTGCATATTTCACGTAGCAAACGGATTTGGCCACAAGTTTTAGCAACATTAGTAACAACCCTCCCCTTTCAAGATAAAAATAACATTAGAATCAAAATGGCAATTTTAACAATCAATAGGATTTAAATCAACAATAAAATGAAGAGATAATAAAGAAATAATAAATTAGGTGTGAAAAAAGAGAGAAAAGACATAACATGTTTTTAAGTGCTGTCATTATATCGTTCTGGTGCATTGAAGGGCAGCATAAAATTGGTATCTGATGCCGAGAGTCAATTGTTGACAAAACGTGTCGTGTCTTTAATGTATTGTTGTACTTGTGTAAACTTAAATGCATTTGTGTAACTGGTATATGTTCTCATACCAAATAAAAACACTCGTGTACTTAAGGGATGAAAACAGCGTGTGGAACGAAAAAGGCAAAGTTTTTCATCAGTATATATAGAACATTGCATAAAGTAGTGCTCTGTGTCATCTTTTTCATTACCGCATCCGTCGCATCTTGCATCAAGTGTTAAAGAATTTAAAAAATGTATCAAACTTAAGGTGACTACATCCGTTTCTCAAACGAGCGTGGAAAACTGATAAAATTCGACTACCATTTAGATAATACGATGGTACCATTTGCGTTTTAAAATACATGTTTGTTATATGAGTTTTAAAAATCGGTAAAGTCTCTGAGTTACGAATGTACTCGGGAAGTGTATTCCAAATAGATACGCATGACGGAATAAACGAATTTGCAGATAGTTGTGTTCTTGTGTTAAAAACAACATAATCAAAAGTATTTCGTAAGTTGTAAGGTGTATTTACTCCTACTGTTTCTGGAAAAAGATAACTTAATTATCGGGTAGAATTCCTGTTTTAAGTTTATATGCAATAATATATTTTTGATATTTTTTCTTTCTGATAGCATTAACCATCCGATTTTAGTGTATAACTTATTTATAGAAACCGAACGCGTCAAACCAGTAACAACTGTAGCTGCTTCGTGTTGTATATAATATAGTTTATCTTTTTCATATTGGGAACAATTATCAAAAACAATTGAAGCATATTCAAACACTAGTCGCAGAAATGGTATATATATATTTGGCTAAGAGATTTGCGATTGAGAGTAAATTTCATTTTTCGCATTATGCCTTAAATTTTTGAAGATGATGAAACAATATTATTATTTATGTGTTGATGCCATTTTACAATCATGACTAAAAGTAACACCTAAATGTTTATGATGTTCTACAAAATTAACTAAAACATTATTAAACCATAAATTCGGATTTGAAACATTTCTGTTTAGTGTAAAAAGTATAGCTTCAGTCTTTTGGGGATTAAATTCACTAACCATTGTTTTGTCCACTTTGATGAAACGATCAGAAATCTGGAAATTCACATTTAATTAATGATATATTAAATAACAGTACTAGAGGTTTAGAACAATTTTGTATACTTCAAAACTTTGTGACTGATTTAATCATTCCAAACAGATTTGTTAGGGTCAAGGGTGTCAATCGTAATATTAGTTTCATTACTGATTGTTGAAATAGAAATAAAATAGACGTTCAAACAATTTGCCTTTTCTTCTTCATTATAAAAATAGGTTTCCTCCCCAGCGTCTGAGGTTCGTTTTAAGGGCGGTATGGTTTCAGTACTTTTGTTTTCCTTAATAATCTGTTTAAGAAGTTTCCAGTAAAGATTTGGATATATATTTCTGCTGTCTGAAACTAAAGTTTTCATATTATTAAAGTACATATACTGTTCTTTAGCATGCGTTTTCAAATTATTAACTTTGTTTCTGAACTGTTTGTATTTAGTCCAGTCGTCTGTTCTTTGCGTTGTATTGCTTTTATCCTTTGTCTGTCTCGTAGTCTAGTTGTCCGTCTGATTTCAGAGTCGTGCCATGGTTTGTCAGAAGGTCTGATGGTTATATCTTTGGAGGGAATACATTGATGCGAAAAAAATTAAAATTGTTTCTGAAAAACGTTTACACGCTGAGTTTAAGGAAATGTAGGATATAAACACCCAATCAAAGTTATTTATCATGTCATTCAGCTTGTCATAATCACCTCCTTTATAAAACCAAACTTTTCTCGTTAAAGCAGGAGGTGTAAACAGAGAAAATTGGATATAAATATAAGTAGCTTTATGGTCGCTTATTGTTTTCGGAACATCTAAATTTTCGGAATTGAGGGGTTTATACGTATCTGATATAAGTATTGGATCTATCAGAGTTGATGTAGTTTCAGTTACTCTGGTTGGTTCTGTAGTTACATTTGTTAGATTGTTTATAAGTATAGTATTTCTAAGATGATTATTGTTAGTATTTAATTGGTCCTCGTTAATATTGGCTTCTAAAACTATATTTTTTGACAAATCAAGAGCTTTTTCAAAACATGAGTTAAAATCATTCCAAAATGTTACAGGCGTGTTCGGAGAACGGTATACACAGCACATAAAAAAACGGTTCATTTTGTGCTTGACTCCAACACAAACAGAATCAATAAACGGACATTCTAAGTCTTATCTTCTTTTTGAAATGAGATGATTTGAAACATAAATTAAAATACCACTAGCATGACTGTGTTTTCTTTACGAAATGGGTCTGAGAAATCATCTAAATTAATATCTGTATTTGCAATTTCATCAGTTAAGTTAGTTTCAGTAAAACAAAGTATATTGAAACCCATCAAATTATTTTTATGTGGTTAAAATGGTTTCGAATACTTCGGATATTATTATGAAGAATAGAAATACAGTGTGTGCTCTTTTTTCTAATAAAGGACCTGGATTCTCGGCAATATCCACAGACAAGAGCACTTACAACATAATAACAATTGTAAATTTTAAGTTTAAGACACTGTCCAAAAAAAAAGCATACGTGACGTAAAACATTCCAACGGCATAATGATTAAGTAATTTCAAAAACAACATCAAGAAATACAAGTACAAAGGAATATATTTAAACATACATGATCTTGACACTGAATGTGTTTTGTCGTTTCCGATGTCCTTCTCCAAGCGTTTATATCACTACCCATTAGGTAAAATTACAGGAAATACAAATGACAGCTACAATCTGGAACTAAAACACGAAATCGACATCCGCCCAACTAACAGCCCTTCAGTACAGAAGGAAAAAAAGACAATAAAAAGAAAGCAAAATGGTAAATTACCGGGATTTTAAATGGAATAGAGATATTCTTCAAACCAAGAACTAAAAAATTGGTAATTGTGATAAGCAGCATTAAATTCATTTCATCCTTTGTTTCGGAGCAGACTGGTCTAAACATAATTTTTATAATATAGTGTATAAAAATTAAGAAAAAGATAAAAATATATAGTGAAGAATCTTTCAATGACCAATAACGTATTACTAACTTCGCAGTTTGTGCACATATAACACATATTCACGCACACAAGCATGCATACATACACATGTACAGAAGCTTACAAACTAGTATACACTGTGCATACAAACACTCCAACATATGTACAAAAGCATACATAAGTAGTATATACTGCACAAACAGACGACAAATGGTATATACTGCACATACACACACTCCAACATATGAACAAAAGCCTGTCATTCTGTACAAAGTCCTGCACAAATAGTATATACAGCACATACACACACTCCAACACAAATATGAACAAAAGCCTGTCATAATGGATAAAGGTCTGCACAAATAGTATATACTGCACGTACGTACACTCCAACACAAAAATGAACAAAAACTTGTCGTAATGTACAAAGTCCTGCACAAATAGTATATACTGCACATACACACACTCAAACACAAAAATGAACAAAAGCCTGTCATAATGGACAATGGTCTGCACAAATAGTATATAATGCACATACACACACTCAAACACAAAAATGAACAAAATCCTGTTATAATAGACAAAGTCCTGCACAAATAGTATAACTGCACATACACACACTCCAACACAAAAATGAACAAAATCCTGTCATAATAGACAATGTCCAGCACAAATAGTATATACTGCACATACACACACTCCAACACAAAAATGAACAAAATCCTGTCATAATAGACAAAGATCTGCACAAATAGTATATACTGCACATACACACACTCAAACACAAAAATGAATAAAAACCTGTCGCAATGTACAAAGTAATGCACAAATAGTATATACTGCACATACACACACTCCAGAACAAAAATGAACACAATCCTGTCATAATAGACAAAGATCTGCACAAATAGTATATAATGCACGTACGTACACTCCAACACAAAAATGAACAAAAACCTGTCGTAATGTACAAAGTCCTGCACAAATAGTATATACTGCACATACACACACTCCAACACTAAAATGAACAAAATCCTGTCATAATAGACAAAGATCTGCACAAATAGTATATACTGCACATACACACACTCAAACACAAAAAAGAACAAAATCCTGTCATAATAGACAAAGATCTGCACAAATAGTATAACTGCACATACACACTCAAACACAAAAATGAACAAAATCCTGTCATAATAGACTATGTCCTGCACAAATAGTATATACTGCACATACACACACTCAAACACAAAAAATGAACAAAATCCTGTCATAATAGACAAAGATCTGCACAAATAGTGTATACTGCACATACACACACACACTCAAACACAAAAATGAACAAAATCCTGTCATAATAGACAAAGTCCTGCACAAATAGTATATACTGCACATAAACACACTCAAACACAAAAAAGAACAAAATCCTGTCATAATAGACAAAGATCTGCACAAATAGTATAACTGCACATACACACACTCCAACACAAAAATGAACAAAATCCTGTCATAATAGACAATGTCCAGCACAAATAGTATATACTGCACATACACACACTCAAACACAATAAAAAAACAAAATCCTGTCATAATAGACAAAGATCTGCACAAATAGTATAACTGCACATACACACACTCAAACACAAAAAATGAACAAAATCCTGTAATAATAGACAAAGATCTGCACAAATTATGTATACTGCACATACACACACTCAAACACAAAAATGAACAAAATCCTGTCATAATAGACAAAGATCTGCACAAATAGTATAACTGCACATACACACACTCTAACACAAAAATGAACAAAATCCTGTCATTATAGACAATGTCCTGCACAAATAGTATATACTGCACATACACACACTCAAACACAAAAAAATGAACAAAATCCAGTCATAATAGACAAAGATCTGCACAAATAGTATAACTGCACATACACACACTCAAACACAAAAAATGAACAAAATCCTGTCATAATAGACAAAGATCTGCACAAATAGTGTATACTGCACATACACACACTCAAACACAAAACTGAACAAAATCCTGTCATAATAGACAAAGTCCTGCACAAATAGTATATACTGCACATACACACACTCCAACACAAAAAATGAACAAAATCCTGTAATAATAGACAAAGATCTGCACAAATAGTGTATACTGCACATACACACACTCAAACACAAAAAAGAACAAAATCCTGTCATAATAGATAAAGATCTGCAAAAATAGTATATACTGCACGTACGTACACTCCAACACAAAAAATGAACAAAATCCTGTCATAATAGACAAAGATCTGCACAAATAGTATATACTGCACATACACACACTCCAACACAAAAAATGAACAAAATCCTGTCATAATAGACAAAGATCTGCACAAATAGTGTATACTGCACATACACACACTCCAACACAAAAATGAACAAAATCCTGTCATAATAGACAAAGATCTGCACAAATAGTGTATACTGCACATACACACACTCAAACACAAAAAAGAACAAAATCCTGTCATAATAGACAAAGATCTGCACAAATAGTATATACTGCACGTACGTACACTCCAACACAAAAAATGAACAAAATCCTGTCATAATAGACAAAGATCTGCACAAATAGTATATACAGCACATACACACACTCCAACACAAAAGATGAACAAAATCCTGTCATAATAGACAAAGATCTGCACAAATAGTGTATACTGCACATACACACACTCAAACACAAAAAAGAACAAAATCCTGTCATAATAAACAAAGATCTGCACAAATAGTATATACTGCACATACGTACACTCCAACACAAAAATGAACAAAAACCTGTCGTAATGTACAAAGTCCTGCACAAATAGTATATACTGCACATACACACACTTAAACACAATGATGTACAATGCCTGTCGTAATGTACAAAGTCCTGCACAAATAGTATATACTGCACAAACACACACTTCAACACAAAAATGTACAAAAGCCTGTCGTAATATACAAATAGTATATACTGCACGTACACACACTCCAACACAATAATGTACAAAAGCCTGTCATAATGTACAAAGTTCTGCACCTTAGGGAGTAATACTACTACAACCGTGGTGCTTGCCATTGATACTGGACCGCTTAATACAACCATCTGCAAAGTGTCTATTACTGAAGAAAAATTAAGAGAGAAGGATAGAATAAAGATGAGAAAGAGAAAAATATGAGTTAAAAATAGGAAAAACACTGACGCATATTTATAACATTTAGAAGATTTATAAGGATGTGTATTCTATTATACAACATATTGATAACATTTAGAAGACTTATAAGGATGTATGTTCTATTATACAACATATTTATAATGTTTAGAAGACTTATAAGGATGTATATTCTATTGTGTTTCCATAACTCCTCAGTAACAGATAACTTTATTACAAAACATGAGTAGTTATATAAAGCATATATATAGAACAGCTTGCTATAAATAACAACTAAGGATTTTGTACACATATTGACAAATTTATGTTATTAATGGAGTTAAATATCAGTTTCAACATATTTATAACATTTAGAAGACTTATAAGAATGTATATTCTATTATACAACATATTTAGAACGTTTAGAAGACTTATAAGGATGTATATTCTATTATGCAACATGTTTATAATGTTTAGAAGACTTAATAGGATGTATATTCTATTATACAACATATATGTATAACATTTAGAAGACTTATAAGGATGTATATTCTATTATACAACATATGTATAACATTTAGAAGACTTATAAGGATGTATATTCTATTATGTTTTCATGACTCCTTAGTAACAGATAACTCAAAACATGAGTAGCTATATAAAGAATATATATAAAACAGCTTGCTATAAACTGCAACTGAGGATTTTGCACAAATATTGACAAGTTTGTGCCATTAATGGGGTTAAATATCAGTTTCAACATATTTCAAATACGAGGGGCATTCAATATATTCTGTCACTGGTCTTCGGATATTTAAGATTTCGTTTTTTTTATTGAGGCCAACCCTTCAAATTATCCCCCGCATAGGTAGACACTTTTAAAGTATTGCTGTCGGCGACCTAAATGCCGCAAAGAAGTCTCCCCTAGGTTTACTGTGCAGACACTGAAAAATTGCAGACTCAAAGGCACTTCTAGTAACATAGCGTTTTGGTCAGGTGTCAGCAAGTGGGGAATCCATCTAGCACAACGCTTCTATAATTTCAAACAGTTAGTGAGAATATGATGCACGGTGCCTTCTGAAATGCCTAGACTATAAGCTATCTGGGAAACAGTATACCGTCCATCTTCTTCTACCGTAGCTCTAACAGCACCAATGTTTTCCTTTGCTGTTGCAACAACAAGCTTACCTGGCCGGTTAACTTCTTGCAGGCTATGCTGACCCCGCATCCCCCCCCCCCCCCCCCTAAATATCTTTACCAAGCAAATACTGTTCTAAATGTTACGGTAGAACCATCATATATACGATACAATTCAGAATAAATCTCTTATGGCGATAACTGCAAAGAAACTCGGGCTTTAATGTAAGCCATTATTTCTAATTTTTAAAGCCACTGTACACGAGTATGTATATATCTTGGTCAATTAAAATCGGATTAAATTTAGAAATCGCAGGTGCATTGAATAAATATCCCCAAACAATTGGAGTAACAATAGTAACATAATTCATTAAATGTCCCACATAAATATAGCATGGTCAGTTTTACTGGTGGAGAAAGACATCAGACTGAATCCGAGTAGAACTACTGTCCTTTCATAAGTAGACCAATTGAATTAAATTTCAGCTTTCAGATTCTATTGATAAATAAAGCAATACTATAGCCGTTTTCAATAATTGGTTTTCATATATTATTTATAAATTAATTTTTAGCTTTATCGTAGTATATCTATAATTTATATGCTTTCACTGATAACACTTATGTTACCTTTTCATCAAAGAAAAATCTGTATACCTAAAGTTCAGATGGCTACTGAATACAATTATTGATGACAATATTCATTGTTTGACCATGGTGTATGCAAGACCACGTCGTCCACTGAGATGACTCTAATGAGGATTGAGCTCGTGCTTTAAGACTGCTAGTAGCCTGGATGCTGCCACAGGCAGTTGATTGTCATTTTACTGTTAACCGTTATACTATCGTACTAGTTGACAGGCCTCAGTCAGGACAACCAAGTGTGACTACGCTAGAAGAAGTTTTGTCTCCAATGAATGGTGTAACATATTCAGTGACCAGGGCCAAGACCGATATCTGTACAAACAATAGGGAACCGTGTTCAAGTTAAAAGTTTCGGAAAGGAAACCACGGCTTTTTCCGCCCGTCACATAACCCTGAGACTGTGTAGAGCTCACAGGAGATAAAACATGCGCCATTGGTCATGTGTGCTATTTTAGCATGAATCTAGGTTTTGTCTTAGAAAAGTTTACGGACGTATTCGTGTATGGCACAGTAGAGGAAAGAGGCGTTTGGAGCCAACTGTTGTGCCAGTTACTGCGTAAAAAGGCGCAAATGGTATCACTGACTCTTATTGTTCTGGGTAATCAGAACAGCCGTCGCTACATTTACCACACATTCTACCATACATGCAGCAAATGGGTATTAAACAGTTATAGCCCACGTGGTAATGCGACACCACATTTTGCACTGATTGTACACATAATGATATTCAACGAATGGATTGGCCGCCAATGTCACCTGATCTGAACATGTGTCGGCCAACACACTAGGCTTGTGGACTATTCTTCTGCAAGAGTGGACATTGATAACTGAACAGAAGATTTGTCGTCTGGTGAATTCAACGAAACCTTATTGCCGAATATTTTGCACGTCCAGGTTGCTGAACATATAACTCTGATAATAGAATACTCATGAACTAGTGAATGGATATTTATTCTGTATCCGCCTACAATTGTATTTGCTTAGTCGGATTTTATTTATTTATTATGAAATAAGACATATCCATATGGAATACAGTTTTCACTTGATTATGCAAAGTTTAACGTGTTTGCCGAGTATATGTTAGTCTAAAATCAATGAATTTCAGTTGAAGAAAATACTCTTTATCAGAAAATATTCCAGTGGCCCTGCAGAAGAAAAGGAGTCCACAAGACAAGGGCTTCTCGGCAACAATAAACTGGCCTAATGTTTTTCATACCGATGAAAACTCAAAATTGGCTTTTAATCCTTAATAAAAAACATATCAGATAGTCAGAGAACAGTACATTTGACACAGGAGATACACTAAAAATAAAATAAATATACAAAAGAACAATAACACAATCCCATAAAAAATAATTATATACTAATGAACTTTATAACATACTTACTGTTTTGACACCCAGCCCCCGTCCAGTAATCAGAACACCCAGATGAACAATTTCCATCAATATTGTTACACTGTTCATTGATGTTTTTACAATGACAAGTGCGGTCACAATTTTCACCAAATTTCTTTGGCCCAGTTCCGTCGATACGACAGTCTGCATCTGTGATAAGGAACACAAAGTTATACAAAACGATGCTTGACTATGGGATGCATGTATAAACTTTTAATATGTGCTTAGTTAACGTTATATCAATAATTTGGAACTTAAACATATTTCTATTGGGTTACAATATAAATTCTACAAGTTTCATGACGTGTTGTTTTCAGAGCTATCAAGTTGACATCTCAGTCAATTACATGTTCTTTTATTGTAGTGTGACATACTACTTAATGTATAGTAGGAAAATATGAAACACTTACATAATCACCACTATCAGTTATTATTATACCATATATTAATAATCTAATAGCTAGATAAAAATACCAAATATTAACAAACCAAACTGTGATAATTCATGAACATTGGTTAGACATGGTATTATAACTATTAAACAAGGTGTTATGGATAAGCTACAGTATATATCAATAATTTAAGCATTGCATCATTATTAACCTCTGAGTGTCAACTATACAAACACAATCATGTATATAAATTACACACAATAATTACTATACATAGTATATACAGCAGCAACCGTGTATTCAAGGTTGTACACTTATGAAAAAATAGCTCAGATGTTAAGACGTGAGTATTGCATGTTGTACTTTGATTATTTCCATATTACATGTACACATAGATTTGTTTGTTTCGAATACTAAAATAACAAACAACTTTACAAGTGATGACATACTTATATTGTCAAACAAATGTCGTTGATTTATAGCATAAATGTCTGCATCTAACACTTATTATAAAGATAGGAAATACAATCAATTTATTTTGTTATTATTATACAATATAAGTATAGATTTTAAAAAAATACTTATCATAACATAAAGGATGATAGCCAAGGATCAATATAATCCTGAGTTAAACACCATTTGAAAGTAAATGTTAACCAGTTTATAACGTCAGAATCATTTGATACAGACAGAACGGTGTACTGCTTCATATTATAGAAAAAACTTACTTCGACAGTTTCTTTCGGCGCTAGATGTAAGAAGTCTGCTTGCTATTTTCAGCGTCAAAGTGTACTTGAAATCTCGGAGTGGCTTAACAGCGTTAGGGGAGTGTACATTGCGATAAAGATTCTTTCTGACTATAGGCTTTACAAAGCTTTGTTTTTGAAACTTTTGTGTGCTCGAACTTGGGATTATTTCGTGGACATTAGTTTGGTTTGATTCACTTAGTTTGAATCCCAACTCAAACATATAAGTTTATAAACTTTAAGTCTTTGGGCTGAAACTGAGCTTTGTTTCATGCGCATTAGTTTAGTTCGAAGATTTAGGTTTGAAACAATCTTCAAACATATACGTGTATTTTTGTGATGGAACTGAGCATTGTTCCAAGCATATATTTTTGATTTGAGCTTGAAACCTTTCTCAAACATATTCTGTTCAGACACGTTGTCTGAATAGCTTGTCTCATCAAATAAAATCGTGTTGAATAACAGTTAGTCCAACACTAGAATGCCTTGAAACATTATAATGTATATAAATGATTAGTTTGATCATTTGTTTGTATGTTTCCGAAATATCATCATCGTGTTGTTTTGATTTTGTTTGAAATTTACGAATCCCAAAGCAAGAAGCCTGAGGGAAATTTATATATCATATAGTTTGAACAAAATTATATAACATAGTTTCAAGATAGGAAGTTTAATCCAGTTCAAACATAGTTGCTTTACACAAGATCCCGTTTTAAGTTCAAGATAGTAAAACCAACATCTTGACATATGTATTATAATGTTGAAAGTACACGCGTGAATGTGAAAGGACAATCATGAGAGAGAGAGAGAGAGAGAGAGAGAGAAAGAGAGAGAGAGAGAGAGATGGTATATCGCATACTAAACCGCTCTGAAAAAAATCAACTATTTCTAGTAATCTTAAAATGTAAGAGTTATGATGAAACAATGAATAAATTTAAGTAACAACATCAAGTAGCAGTTACATACATATAAATCACAGCCACATGTATGTGTACTTGAAGGCTGATGAAACTCTGAGTAGCATATAAGGAAATATTAGCCATGCTTATCACAATTATAAGTGGATATGAACCTTGGTACTTGTCAAGATGTTGGTGAAGTATCTCGAACTTAAAACGGGATCTTCTGTACGACGACAGTGTCTTCACTGAATTAAGCTATGAAACAGACTTCAAACTATGTTAAAACAATTTGGTTCAAACTACAGAATATATAAATTGTTCTCAGGCTTCTTTTCTCATGATTCGTAAACTTCAAACAAAAATAAGAAGATTCTAATATTTAAACATCATACAAACAAACGCCAATCAACTACATACAGTACATGTTTAATGTTTCCCTGTAGTGTTGGACTAACTGTTGTTAAACACTTTTTTATATGATGACACCAGCTGTTCAGTTCAACCACATACCAAAACTATATGCTGGAAACAATGTGAGGTTCCAGCATAAAAATACACTTATATATTTGAAGACTGTTTCAAACCTAAATCTTCACACTAAGCTACTGCGAATGAAAGGAAGTCTAGTTCCAGCACAATACTAAACTTTTATGTTTTGAGAACGGTTCCAAACTAAATGCATTAGAATAAACTTATGTACATGAAACAACTCCCAGCTCCAGCACAAGGGTTGTTTCAATGAATTTAAAATACCAGGCCTTCCCAAACCCTATAGCCTGAAATAATCTTCTTTGTCGCAATGTACTCTCCCCACATCGCAATTATGCTCCTCGTAGATTTCAAGTGCACTTTGACGCATAAAATTTCAAACTTCTCGCCACTGTAGTAATGCTATAATACGAAGCAGTGCACCATTTTTGCCGGTACCAAAAATTTCTGACGTTATATACAAGCAAACACCTACTTTAAAAAGTTATTTAACTCATGTTTATTTTAATAATTAATTATAATAGTATCCTTCATCTTTTTATGGTAAAGTATTCTTTTAAACCTATACTTGGTATAATATTGTATAATTATTGCAAAAATAGAGTGTATTACCTCTCTTAATAACAATTTTTTCTATATACAGACACTGATGCTATAATACAACGACATTATGTTGACAGTACTGCCTATACATCGGGAATGTTTACGAAATGTAAAACTATTTAATCATTACTTTAACGACGGCTGCAGTTAGTAACATTAAAATGCTCTTTTCTTTTTCCTATATTTTAATTGTATTTTGTTTTAAAATAAAATCACAACTTCAATAATGATTACGTACAACAATATAAGTATTATTCACCATGGTCAGCGTTATTTTCCAGTAATGCGGTTTGTTGATAAATGAAAACCGCAGCGTCAGCATTTTTAGAAATGCCTGATAAGTTTTAAGGAGATTTGCTTGATGCATTGTTATACATTTCATATTTACAATCAATTATCGTCTAATCAAAATGGTAGCCTTCGTGATCAAAAAAATACATTTACACATGTGAAGTGTTGCCATGTTTCATTTAATGTAACTAATTTGTTAGGCGTAGACATTTCCGACAGGTAGGCATTTCGACCACCGCCTCTCTCGTTATTCAGGGACGCATTGTAATATATATATTACGCAGCAATTTCGATATATACTTATTCCACTTCTGAAGTTAGATTACCGCAGCTTAGTCTAGTGGTAGGTCATCCGCATCGCTTGCGGAAGGTCGTAGGTTCGATCCCCGAATAGGTCATATCAAATACTTTAAAAACGCCTTGACGCTCGTAGTTTAGAGGAAAATTCTAGTTCTAGTCGGCCCGGTGTCAGTATAATTTGACAAGGTGAGGTATAATACCATGCGGCATAATACTCCAGTGTGACAACGCTCAGAATATTGTTTCAAGTAGAGACCGTCGCGATATGACTACAAAATTGTTGAAATCGACGCACTTATGTAGATTTAATTGTCCAAGTGTGACTGTAGATGAAATTAGCGAGTCCTTTATGAGGGCAAGTTATGAAATTTTTTTCAGGGAGAATTCTTTTGGAGGCGAGGATGTTAAGATGCAGGATTTGATTGAGATGATGGTTGGGGTTTTAAGAAAGAACAGTTATACTGAGATGGGGGTTTGTTCGAACTATGTTTAGAAGCGTGCATATGTGTTGATAGAATTTATTAAATATTAAATGACAGTTGTAACAATGTAAGAAATACATATATATAGAACGTTCTGCGTTCTGTGTTCTGTGATGTTGGAACAAGTATTGTCTGATTATTCGTCACTAAAACGAAAGTTTAAGCGGTAATGTGGCACTCATATTGACACATGCATGAACAGAAACATATTACTAGATTTACAAGCTGGGCTGCAAATAGCATATTTTAAAAAGACGTCTACTCGTTTCTACACTAACTGAAAGTGAACATAATAAATAGTTTTCACCAGAAAAAATGCAGGCACAACTGATAATGTAGTTTGTTTGTATTATAATAATTTAATAATAAAGGTATACAATTGGTAGTACTTTTAAGGCAAACACATGGTTGCATGTAATAACATTTGGCATATTTAATGTGTTAGTCTTGTTAACTTTAGCTAACACAAGAAAACTGGTAATATGTTCTGTGCAAACTTTTGCTAAATTAGCAATCACTTTTAAAAGCAATTGTTTGTGTTAAACGAGCCATCTATAATGCGGAATTGTGCTATTATTGTAGTGAAAGCCAATGGTTGTTTACTTGCGGAACAGAAGTATTTATAACACGGTTTGCTCTGGACTGACCGTATCCCAGCTATATTGCATTCAGGGCTTACCATTGACGTTAAACCGAGTGTACAAGACAAATACATATCACGTACAAACAAACGAAGTATAAAACTGCTAGTCCAACCGGGCAAGTTAAAATTCTGAAATATGGATGTACAACAATTCCCCTTAATCCATTATAGCATCAAAGTATTTCTGATGCAATTAAGTATTAGGGGAAATGTATTGTAATTTTATCATTGTAAACATGTGTACTCCTGTGTTATACGTGTTTCAGTAACGTCCTCATTATAAACACAACCGGGAAGAAGGAAAACAGGAAAAAGAGATTTTTTTTTTGTTTTGCTTCAGAGATGTGAAAGGAAGTAGGAAAATTATAAGCAATTATACATATCCAACAATCATGAATGATGTATTCAGCTATTCATCGTATTTATTGTTTTAAGTTAAATAATGAATGTTGAAATAAGAGTTATCATTCCATAGACAAAACAAATACATAATCAACTACAACTACATTAACAACTATATAAACAAATAAACTATATCAGCAACTTCATAAACAACTACAACTATATAAAGAAATATATACACAACTACATAAACAACTACATCAACCGCTACATAAACAACTACAACTACAGATATAACTATATAAACAACTACATACAAAACATTATAAACAACTACAACTACATACATAACTATATAAACAACTACATACACAATTTTATAAACAAATACAACTACATGCATAACTATATAAACAACTACAACTAAATACACAACTAAATAAACAATCACATAAAAAGCTATAAAAATAACTACAACTATATTTACAACTATTTAAACAACGTCAACTACATACATAACTATATAAACAACTATATAAACAACTACATAGACCTCTACATAAACAACTGCAACTACATGCATCACTATATAAACAACTACAACTAAATACACAACTATATAAACAACTACATAAACAGCTATACAAACAACTACAACTAAATACACAACTATATAAACAACTACATAAACAGCTATACAAACAACTACAACTACATTCACAACTTATTAAACAACTACAACTACATACATTACTATATAAACAACTAAAGCTATATAAACAATTATATAAACAACTACCTCTACAAAAACAACTAAATAAACAAATACAACTACATAAACAACTACATAAACAACTTTATAAACAACTATATAAACAACTACAACTACATACACAATTACATAAAATATTAAAAACTACATCTACATTTACAACTACATAAGCAACTATATAAACAAATGTGACTATATTTAAAACTACAACTGCATAAACAACTGTATAAACAACTACAACTACATACACAACTATATAAACAACTGTATAAACAACTACATCTACATACACACCTATATAAACAACTTAATTAACAACTACAACTACAAACACAACTATATAAACAACTGTATAAACAACTAAAACTACATACTCACCTATATAAACAACTATGTAAACAACTACAACTACATACGAAACTATATAAACAACTACAACTAAATAAACAACTATATAAACAACTATAACTACATACAAACTTCATAAACAACTATATAAACAACTACAACTACATACACAACTATATAAATTATTTGTGAACAACCTGGCATAAATGTACAGACCAGACTATGGCGAGCGCGACTACCTACAATGCAAACCAAGAACACAAGACCATGACGTCAATTAACTCAATAGAATAAGTGTCAACCTTATATATAAGATGTACATGAACGATTGACATAGATGCATTTCAATTCTTATTTGAATTGAATATATAATACATAATGCCTGCCCCCATTAAAATGAGGCACCTTAGTCGAAAAAACACTTTACTCACTCAGAATGTTAGACTGCAATATAATTTTCTATGTAATTTTAAAACCAACTTCATAGACCATTAAGCTTAGTTGTCATTGTATAATAGGATGAGATCCAGATATATTCACAGTCCACGTACTTAGTTGTCATTGTATAATAAGATGAGATCCATATATATTCGGGCCGGGCCCGATTAGCTCAGTCGGTTACGCGTCTGACTATCAATCCAGGGGTCGTGAGTTCGAATCCCCCGCCCGGCAACAGTCTCCGTGATGATTGATATACGACATTGCGTCTCATTATCATTTGTCTCTCACCACTGATTCAAGAGAGAAAGTTATCAGTTACTTGCGGAGACGAGGTGTGCTCGAGTACTGGTTAATCCCAGGAAACAGTGGTTAGGTTAACTGATCGTCTGTTAGCCCTCGATGGCATACAAATGACGCTAAATATTCAATCAATCAACCATATATATTCACAGTCCACGTACTTAGTTGACATTGTATGATAAGGTGAGATCCAAATATATTCACAGTCCACGTACTTAGTTGACATTGTATAATATGGTAAGATCCAGATATATTCACAGTCCACGTACTTAGTTGTCATTGTATAATAAGGTGATATCCAAATATATTCACAGTCCACGTACTTAGTTGTCATAGTATAATAAGATCTTATCCAGATATATTCACAGTCGAGGTACTTAGTTGTCATTGTAAAATGAGATGAGATCCAAATATATTCACAGTCGAGGTATTTAGTTGTCATTGTATAATAAGGTGAGATCCAAATATATTCACAGTTCAAGTACTTAGTTGTCATTGTATAAAAAGATGATCCAAATATATTCACAGTCCACGTACTTGTTTAATAGGAAAGTAACGACACTTTTTGAATACGGGAACTGGCACGAAGAGCATTTCCTTGTAATATGTGCAGTTTTCCGTATACCTTTTGTCATATATGTTTCCTTTATAACTGCAAATCTATTATCTAAGACATGTTCTAATATAAAACTTCATACTTACATATAACGTGCATTTTAAATGTAGTGCAAATTATTGTCACGAAAACAAAATCCCATTTTCCATACATCTTCACATAATCTTGCGTATTACTGATTAATAATATATTTATTCACATGTGATATTGTGTTGTTCGAACGTGTTCTAATTTAAAAACAACAATGACGATACAACTTGACTGAAATTACTAATCATGAACAGAACAAGGAAGTAAACAATATCTTGATCAGGAAGTTCCTGTATTACTAATACATGTTCTATACAAGTCAATGAGTATTTGTCATTTCAAGTGGTGTGTAGGAAATATAACTATATATTTTAACACATGGAAAGTTCAAATGTATAATTTTTCAAATAATATTTAAAAATATTTTGTATCTTTAAAACAAACTAAGGTCAAACGTATATAATATACAATACATGCTCCTTACTTTTTTTTATGTTTTTACGTCTTTGTATGTAATAATATTGCTACCATATTAAACTAACAATTTGGTTATTGGTTGGAAAATGTTCATCTTGTTGATTATAATGGACACTTATTTTTCCAACGGGATACCCGTATTACCTTATACATATAACTCCATCACTACAACAGGATATATCTGTTACACAATTTGAATGTCATCTCATCTCAGAATAAATAATGGAAACTAAACTTGCACATTAATATCTATGCACAAGGTGAAAGGGGATTTTATGTAAACAGAAACATGCTGATTGTTTAACAGTTATTGGTCGAAGTCTTCTTTTCATCAGCTATGTATCAAACTAATTTTGAATTACGATGTACCTGATTAATATATGAACGTGCGAATTCGATTATCATGTGTATAAAAACTTCTCCCCAAATTCATCAACAGAAAATGTCCCTGTATTTGAATCTCTGTCACCGAAATCTGCTACCGTGTAAAATGGGGATTTAGCCAGCCAAAAATGTTTCTATGATAAAAGAGTTAAAAATGACGATAAAATGACGAAATTTCAGCGAAAACAGAGGTTTGAAGCAGTAACTGCTGTTAAATAACTTCAAGTCGCGGTTATTTTGGCATTCTTACTGTTACAAAAGTTTTCCGACCTACGATAAATGTAGGGAAATACAGTAAAAGATATTTTTTTGTTTTCAGTTTCGAAAGCTACAATCATTTATTTTGCTAACCAGCCAAAGTTCGTGGATACATCTTTAAATTTGATTAATGAAATAGTTGATTGAAATGAGTTGGTATGACCGTGACTCTATGTTGGTAACCTTGACTATATATCTAAATCATTGTAACACCTTCTCACATTTTATTCTGAAAATAATTATCAAACATATTGATATATAATAATATAAAACATATAATGGGGTAGGGTTGTTGGTTGGGTGGGGTAGGATTCTTTCTTTTTTATTTGCATTTAGAGGTCAGGTAAATTATGTGGTCTAAACAACAATACTGTCGACTGTATCCCAAAATGAGCCTCAAAAATGTTAAAATTGTGAAATTTCACAATTCCTCCCGTATGATTATCCATAAGGGACCAAAGGGGTTGCAAAAGGATTATAAATTTGAATTTTGGTTCATTCTTTTATAAAAGCTTATATAAAGAAACCTTTCCGAATAGTATTGACTATTGAAAAAAAAACAACGATGTTGGGTATATTGAAAACGAAATATTATACAAATTATTATATTCGTACAATATGTTTTCAGATTCAAAACTAATACATTTTAAAACATTGTTCCAATATAAGTTTCCAGTTCATATACGTGTATGAGTAAATAGGACTTTTAAAGTAGTGTAAGAATGCTTTCAATTGATATAAGCAAAATAAATGTATACATATTAATTTAATTGGAACATATTTTACCATTCCATCAAACACTGTCTGTTAACTGATAAGATATTATGATGGACAACATTGTTTACAAATTAGGAAACAATCACAATGACAGTGAGCAAAGCATATTTTTGTCTTTGACCCATGTAAATCAGCTTTCCTATTCTGTATTTGAGTTGTTTAGGTGTTGATTAAACGTAATATCACAATGAACATAACTTAACCAATGCAAAATTAAACGTACGAGCGTAAAATGAGATATCATGCAAGGTCATGCACGGTCATGCAATATCAAATGATAAGTCTCGTTGTTCACAAGTAATTAGTGCATCTGAAATAAATGCATATTATTTCACTGTATCTTCAAACATAAACTGATAGCTTTATATGAGTAGGATCCAGTAAGGATTCATGACTACCCACATATTATATAAAGGACATGCGTAGACACCCGTTAGATCATGACGATACAGCGAAACCATATGTATTTATTTAATAGAGGGAGAAAATTGAAACCACATACGGAATTTCCGATTGTGGGGATCTTTTAAGATGCGCATTCACAATGTTTACATATAGTACAAGTAATTCTAATCTAAAAGATAGTAAGAATAAAAAACAAATAAGAATGATTTAAGTTTTACATTAATGAAGCAGGAGGTAAAAAAGGATAACACGAATGAAGTTTGAATTCTGTCATTCCAGTGTTGGACTCTTGGAAATTAGTCAGTGTTGCTTGAGAAAAGATGTTGCTCAACCCGGTGCTAGTGAGTGTAAAGGGTATTGTTTGTTTTATATGGCAGACAGGTTTACTAAAATCCAAATACTATTAACAACTACTCGGACAAAGCCTGGTAAAGTAATGTTTATCATCAATTTAACTAAAGTAAGTATCAGGTGTGTTTTTATCTATTAACTGTAATAGCTTGTCCTGTGAGGTCAGCAATTTACAAGGAGTGGTGTTTTGTATGTTTTCATAGAGCAGCTGTTTATGTGGTATTAGATATGTGTTTTATAAGCACTGATTTTAAAAATTTCACGAAATTTGTAAAATCACGAAATATAATAATGTTAAATACCCATTGAACAGCGGATAATAGTTCATAATATATCTTCAAAATCTATTGTTAACCGCTCGAAATTGGTAAAAAAACTTAAACTGTAACACGTTGATAAATAAATAACGTAAAGTGCATACTTAATTCAAAATATATACATATATAGTGACATTCTGCAAGGCTAGATCCACATATCGATTGATTATGTTGACCATATATTTATTTATATATATATGGAAAATAGTCTTGTGACATCAGTATATGATTATCTGGCTGAACATTTCAGTTATTGCCATTTCCTGTCGTCAAATTGTCAGTAAGTGTTTTGTCAGATAGCGCATTGTCGTTTTGCTAGATAATCCCTTTTTTGCCAACAATTGTGCTAATAAGTACCTTGTCTTGCCACCAGTTTTGTCAGAAAATAAAGTTCTTAAAGCGTGTGAACGCTACTTAGTGTTAGATCATTGCTCTGTAACGTTACTCTGTCAGCCGATTTCCTAGTTGTCATGTGCCTACACAAAATCGATTCTTGTGCTAAACGCATAACTATCTCTCTTTACATCTCGGGCACCACCAACTGACGGAATTTCATGCCTATTTGAACCTTTTAGACTGTAATTCTCTGTAAATAAGTTTGCACTGCACAACATACTTTGTCTTAGAGCCATTTGATTCTTCATAAACCATTCCTTCCTTGGCTTTTCTCTTATTTTACTCAAAGTACTATCATTCTGCTGTGCTTTGATCATATCGTCAGGATTAACCTCATCTTTAATAGCATTAATAACTTTCAACTTCGAATACTCTTTACTCTTCCTAGCTTGTCTTAGACTAGTAAATACGCTATCGGTCCAATTTTGATTAGGAACATCTGATTCTCGCGCTTGATCTATATTCCCTATAATAAAATCATATAGTATTTTCTGTGCAACGAGCAATATCTTCACCTACGTAACATACACTCTGGCTCCTTTAAAGGCACGTTACGTTTCGAAATGTCTGTAATAAAATAGACAGCGATTGTCTCATTAACTGACTATCAACAACGCAATACAGCAACTGGATTATCTTAGAAAAATCCGTTTAATACTTAAAAGTTATCAGAATTTTTACATACTAAGTGCGAACATTCATGAATAACAGATGCTCTTGCACAAGTATCAACTATGCTATCTCTCCTCAGAGTACATGCTCCACAAGTATTTGCACTACCATTATTCCGACTAAAGCCATATATATTGAAATGTTTAGCCGTCTAGGGTTTTCAAATGTTACGCTTTTCTCCCTGAAGTTACTGATTTTGTCTAACTGTTGTTAATTACGTTAATTACCGATTTCAGAGTAACCACATGTCCCGTGCTGTTACATCGAAAACACTTCGGTCTAGTCTAACAAAAGTCTTTTGGAATCAACTCATATTATGCCGTCTCTGTTCTACTTGTTTGACATTTCCTACTGCTGGACCTCCACTACCTCTCTTTATGGTTTGACTAGTAAGATCTACTACATTAGCTTGCCTAGCTCTTCTGAATTGATCGGTCAATCTTGCCATTTCTTCAATAAACTTCGGAATCCTCTCGTTTTGCATGTCGGAAAAAACTGTTCCCTTACAATTAAATCTAAGAGACCTTCAACTGTTTTTTTGACGCCTACCATATCTATCCTTCTATTGATATAACCAATCATTCCAACGGCGAACTGTTGCAATGTCTCCCCTGATTAAGGTCGACAGTTCAACTACTCCAAACCCTGCATTTTCAATAACACTTATATAGTCTCGTTCAGTTAACATACATACATTATATACAGCCTACCTTTGTCGTCACGTCCATAAAGTACCGATTACTTTTCTCCACCATGTACAAAAATACCATATCAATTCAGATTCACGTACTTAAAGTATCATAAAAGTTCAAGTTCACGTACATAAATCACCAGAAAAGTTCAAGTTCATGTACATAGTGTACCATAAATGTAAGTTAAAGCTCATGTATATAAAGTATACCGACTTCACATACACCAATTACTAACTGTTCATAGAATCGTAACACAACTTTACTTATATTTATTAACAGGTGTAACTGTTTTATATTTTCAATTGATACTTATTATTAAATTTATTGTATTACAACATTAATTAAAAAGTAAACTTAGTAATTTATCTAATAAAGCAAAGGCATTGTACTGACCTCAGTCCTTCAGATTTACGAACAACACGATTAATTATTACATTCTTTAGTTTTGTGTAACAATCTCACTGGTCAAACTTTATCTCTAAACTGACCAAATTAGCCAATAATTTATACAGTTACCAACACCTGGGTATACAAGTGTAGAGCTGGTTGAACGATTAAAGAAAACTAAGTACAACTAATGATATGTTAAAAGGATAAAATCTGATACATAGAAGGCAATTTAAAATAATATGTCTTAATTCAAATAATCCCGTGACATGCGCAACTTTGTCAATTTCGACCACTATCAAATGTAAGGTCTTATTGATAATAAATGTAAATATTTCTCTCGAATAAATGTGACGATATGTCTATAATTAAATACTAACATATTGATATGCGGACAGGTCGTAAAATATTATAACGGCGTAAGCATACCCGAATTATCCATACGGGAATTACATAGAGGAGTAAACGTGTCAAAACTGTACAGTTAGAAATTATTTGAACACTTTAAAACATGCATAGCATGCATTCCTGATGATTAAACAAAATGTGTTATTTTGACGTCGCGGAAGAAAGGCCAATTATTACATTATGTCTTTCGAGTCAGATATCACACGTGGGAACTGTTAAATGTAAAAAGTCTGCCACTGGAAAACTAAAACTAGTTCGTCCTTTGGTTTACAAATAGAACAGACGAATTTAAAATGTCATGCATGCTTAGTATCCATAACTCGCAAGAAACAAGTTGTCGGAAGGTTTGATGCTTAATAGTAGCAATCAGTTTCTTCCGAACGTGACTCAAACGGAACCAATGATTACAAAAAACATGGACATTACTTTGAAAACTTTGAACTTTAACCTGGTCCATATGTTAGTATTCTAACAGCGAAAATATTTAAGCAGTATTGGAGCAATGTCGAACGACAACATGGCGTCAGCACCTGTCACACTCATTGTACTGCTTGATTAGTTACATGAGCACATACAAGTTAATATTTGGTCTATCAATTTAGTATATATTTTTAAATGTTTATGTTTTTTTCAGTATAAAATGTATATACATGGTGATATAAATTATACAACTTTTGTATGTTTAGTTCGTTTTTGCGATTTGATACATTGTCAAGTCGAAGCACGCGGTGGTCAGATTATATTGTACAATATGCCAGCTGCAAATAAAACACTAATTTACCATTAGTTATGCCTGAGCCCATAATGTTAGCAATAACATTACAAATACTAAGTGTAGCTATCGGTGGAGACGAAAATTATCCACTTTCATTAACATTCTTCAACTATATATATAATCGTTTATTAGAGTCTCATCATAGCAAATACTATAATGAACATAATATTTAAAAAACAATTTGCACATCAATAACATACTATGTTAGTCTCTACAGATTTGTAAGAGACACCTCGGCAATATTTTAATATAACAGTAATTATACAGTAATAAAACAACACATACAATCACATTATTATATACTTACTAGTTAAAAGGTGTACAGCCATTTTAATCCGGACAAAAGAAGAACACGAATCTTCATTTTATTCAATTATCTAAAACAGTATTTAAATAAGTTATTTTAATCCACTACTTTTATAAACATTAGCAAAAGGGAAGAATTAAACATATTTTAAAAAATCATTTTTCGATAACAAGTAAAACAATGTCACTCATTATAAACATTATAAAACAACGTTAAATAGACCATTGATGCTGTTTATTTGCTTAAAAAGAGAGATCTTCTTTCAATAATTAGAAAGCAGGATTTGGCAACTATGCGTATAAGATCATGGTTGGTGAACAACAAAGTAGGTTTGTTTTCACCTGAAAGACTTCTGTAATGCATATACATTTGAACAGCTTTTTCAGTAATATGTTGTCTAATATCGTTATATAAAGGTTATTTCAATATCACATGTTTCTCGGATTCAACTTGATCACTACAAAAGTATGTGTTCAATTGGCAGTCGTTCATACCTTCAGATTTCTAACCGTATGGTAGCATCATTACATCGTCGAAATTTTGCTGCTCTATGTTTTTTAGGTAAAATAATTTTGCAATAATGTTCATATCCAAATGCTTGTTAAAACAATTTGTATGTGCGTAATTTATTTCTACCTCCATTTTTATTCTTATCTTCAGCGTTTACTGATTTTAACCAGTACTTTTTGTACAAAGTCATACTAGATGTATTGACATTGTAACAAAATAGTTACGTTGATGTGGCCTAATTTAGTAGTGTCAGCTAGTACGTGTCCATTGTAAAGATATAGGCTATTATTTAGAACAGGTAGCGTGGAATTGTTAAAACGTATCGATAGCTCGATAGGAGAACCGTTTTAAAGATCTTTTCACATTTTCATTTTTTTTATTTAAGAATAAATCATTTTGAAGTTTATTTCATCAAATTCCATTAAGTATTAAGAAAGTTAGAAAATTAAACGGGTTTATTTGTCATAAAACTAATGTAAGTTTACATTGTTCTAATAGCGTAAAACCCGCATCGTACACTATTTGAAAGTTGGTTGTTTCATGATTTGTACGAAATTCACTAAGGTATGTGGACTGTTTTGCTATATATTCTGACTGTCTAATGAGGAAACTGTCCAGTTAGCATATTCATCTTGGGAACTCATGTGACGAGAAAGATTGAGAAAGTTACTGTTCCAGTACATTACGGCAGAAAGGTATGCTTATTCTGATATTCACAAAGTGAATAGATCTTGGTCTGTATTTGTTCATATTATAAATGAGAAGTTATGTAGAGATATAATTGCTATTTTGAGATTGACGGAACGTCGACTATGAGATGTTGTTTAAACTGCCATGAAACTGCACAGACAGAAAGAATTGAATGAACTGTTATCATATATTGATAAATCTACCATGAAACTGTTAGATAGTAAGAAATTTATGCACTGTTATAATGTATTGATAAAAAAACATGAAATTGATAGATGGTAAGTAATAGATGCCATGTTATTACATATTTGAGTAACTAGTAAATCTTGAGTTTATATATATATTGTAGCCGTTTTTAGACGTAAGCGAGGAATGTGTCCGCTACGTCAACGACGTATCTAGACGTGACAGGAAGTCCGCTGTTAGTAGTACCGTCATAATGACAGCAACCCACACAATCGTCATATGGACGACTTGACGGTCCGGACGTCGGAGTACGGTCGATAGTAGGTTCGAGGCGATGTAAAGCCAGATACTCGGTATAGAATTCTAGGGAAGATAACCCAGTTTATAAAGCCACCACTGCAAGGGACGAGTGATGCTCAATCTACGATATTCCGGACGCGGTAGTAGTATCTTAAATACCATATTAGTGCATTTTTAAAAACAATGATCGCGATGTACATTACGTAACGTGTAGGAGATAAATATGTGTGAAAAAAAGTGTTAGTACTATCATATAACTTTGTTAGACCAGCTGTGTATTTGGTGAGTAATTATCTTTAATTTGTATATATTGTTTAATTGTATATTCGTAATTTTATTCGTGTAAAAATATAATTGTAAATTTTACTTGTGTATTCTTGTATTGTACGCTCGTGAGTTGTCGGCCCTTAGTCATTTTGCTACAGACATTATTCATCATACTAGTCTTCGTTATACGGTGGTTATTATTTGTATAATCAGCACAATTAATATGTGTCAAATTTTCATACACTCTAAAACTCCAATTTTTATAATTAATTTTACCTTTATTATAACAATAGACCAAATACATCTAAACTGTTTAATAAAGACTGGTTGCCATCCTATATCACCCGATTTTGTGGCTGTTCGTGAGAATTAACTGACGTCTAAAAAGAACCAACATGATCTATTTTGAACCGTTTCTATTCACGAAAATGAAAAAATAGACCATACCTACAATTTGAGTCATACAACTTTGTATATGCATTATATCGCATACCACCAAGTAGCTTATATTTTGCTATTATCAAGCCAAATGCTCTGCCAGCAGATTGTGAGACAGCTTTAGCAGAAATATTATAATCTAAAAATTCATTTAAAGTAGGTCCCAAATAGATATATATATATCATTTGTTGATAACATATTGTCCCCACATTTAAACTGAAACTCTGTTCTTGGTTGGATCGAGGTCTATAATGAACAATTTTACTTTTAGAAGCATTTATAGTCATACAATTAGAATTACACCATTCAAAAAGTACATTTAACATTATTTGTCTGTCCAATTCATTTTCCGCCAACAAAACAATATTGTCAGCATATAACAATAAGCATACTTTCTCATCTTCATTTATATTGATATCTAAACTAACACTGTTTAGTTTAAAAGCTAAATCAATTAAATACGATTGAAGATAAGCAACAGCCCTGCCTTAGACCAGTCGTAACATCAAACCATTTTGTAGTAATTCCATTTACACGAACACATGACGACACAGATTTATACAGAGACTTAAATCAATGAGCGGTATCCGTGTTTCAACTAAATAAGTCAGGGATGATAAATGATCTAAAGTACTCCTTTTCATTAAAACTATTTTGTTCATCTACAAGTTTATCATTTTATTCCATCCAAAATGACAATCTCTGGTTTAAAACAGAACAATACAATTTATACATTACAGGGGCGAACGGTATACCTCTGTATGATAAAGGATCTCTTAGTTCTGTGTTTCCTGACTTTAGTATAGGATAAATAATGCCTAGGCCCCAATCACTCGGAACTATTCCAGCTTAAAAACACACATTAAATAGTAAATGTAGAAGAGAAATAGCAGTATTTTTTAAATATTTCAAACGACAAAGTGTCAATACCACTGGCCTTGTCACCCTTAGCACTAAAACAGCCTTATGTACTTCTTAAAGTGATATATTAGAATTCAAGCTGGATATAAAAGCGTTTGTACCTGATGGGTCAGATTCAGCTTTATCACCCTCCTGGTTAGATGTTACATAATACAAATCTGACAAAAACATGTTTTCCATTGATCCAAAACTAATTTTGTGTCCCTTAATATATCAACGTTGTCAGAGGTATTTCTTTTTCTGAAAGGCTATACCAACTTTCCCAATAAATCTAAAAAATTCCGGATTATTAGACTAAACACTTGAAAGTAGATCATTTTGCAACTGAAACCAATAAAGTCTTTTGTCTTTTTGCACATGTCTGTTAAATGTCTTACGAGACGAAATAAACTCATATCTTAACATTTTCTTTCCACTAATATTGGTGCATTGAATATATAACGTTTTGTTTGTACAAACTTAATTCCATAGCTCAGTTAACAACAAATGCCACCATGGTTTCTTAATTGTCTTTTTTTATTATATGAACAATGTCCAAAAGTATATACTATTGACAGTAATTTATCAAACATTTCCTGTTTAATCAACTTACACAATAATGAATTTGACTATTTATATCTTGCTGAGTTCGTAGTCGCTGTTCTAATTTTAAAACAGTATTATGTAATTTATGTACAATATTAGTGCTACATAAAAAAAAAAATCAGACATAATATTGTGAACGTCAGTTTTTACCGCGTCACAGTTCAATTCTGCTGTAACTTTGATATTCAAGGTAAAAATAGAGTGGTCCGGTAACTATAGCAATATGCGACCTAGATTGTTAACGATATCTGACATTAAGATGACATTGAAATTAGTAAAAGAATTTATATCTTCATGACTAACGAGACAGTAGTCGACAACGGAGCATCCCTGTGGTCTCACATAAGTATTATCAACTTTTTTTATTTAAATCCTACCATTTAGAATACAAACATTACTGTTTATCAAAAAGTCTATTGAAACAAATCTCCACAGACAAAAATATTTCCATCTTCTTGATATTTGTCAATATTTGTTAAAATAGAGTCATAAAAAACAGTTAAATCAATTTGTCTTCTACTATATTTTGGTGGCAAGTAACAAAAACATGGAAATATACAACTTTTATCAAACTTATGCTGAAGTTTCAACCACAAAACACCTTCTTTAGAGTCATCAATGACATCTATACAATACGATTCAAATAAATCAGTTTTGACAAAAATCCTACCCCATCAGAACCCGACCAGGCATTAATATGTATTTTACTTCTATTATGGCCATACCACTTATAACCCTGTATATTAAGCTGGTCAGCATGTACTAAATGAGTTTCGGCTATACCAATTATGTCTAAATTCAGGTGTTTAATGCAAGATTCACGTAAAATAGAGTTATCTGATTTAGAGTCTTAGTTCCAACCATTGACATTCCAAATACCCGCAACTACTTATCGTCTTCTCCATTTGTTTCCGCTGATGTTTTCATGTTCACTATGTATACCCGCACGGCCTGCTGTTCTCCATCTAGTGTTATTATCTCGCGATTCACGGTAAGATTCATTGGTAGTTGATTCCCGATTCACTACGCGTGTTATTTTTATCGCGATAGCTCCGGACATTATTGTTTCTTGTTTGTCTATTGTCATTTTTATTCACGTTATGTCTCTCCTCTGTTACCACGCGAGTTCCTTTTACAGAGATGTGTGTATCGCCTCTATGATAGGCGTTGACAAATATTAAAAATATAATTCGGAAAATGACAAAGCTTTAATTTCTTTTTAATTAAATCAGTGATTTTCAATTACTTAAAACCTATGAAAGGAGAGCCTTTCTAAACTATATGACGTTAGACTAGACAGTAATTGATATTTGTAGAAGTTAAGCTATGTAAATATGTAGCACAATGTATGGAAGTAGTGATTAAAGAATCATGAGACAAACAAAGTTTCTACAATTTAATATTAATATATAACTAATGCGTGATCGTATAGTGTTAAGTTTCTACATCTTAAAATAATTCCATAACTCGCGTAGCCGTATAGTGGTTGATTAAGCCCAGCCATTTAGTCTGCTCATTCCACAATCCTAACTTACCGAGCATCCCATTGTCTCTCTTAACCCTACTAACCGCCGCTCCTAACCCCAAATACTAAACAAATAACTCCATAAGAGCTCTCAACTCCAAAACTTACTAAGACTCCAAAACTTACTAAGACTGCAAAACTCCCCTCTGACAGAGTAACATGTTCTTTTATATCTCGTCTCAAAGTTCCTGGACGAATCATCAAACGCTACAGCGAGGTAATTCGCCGGGCGGATATTAACCTATGATTGGCAGCTCTTTAAACAAGTGTTTGACCTTATCCTTTAAGATACACTGGGTCAGGTATTCGGTGGTAATGTGACGTAAAACACCTGGGGTGTTACAATATTTAAATCATTTTCTTTTCTATGATGGACTTTTAAAATGTTTAGATTATATTCAATATTTGTTGTAGAATATAGACAATTGGAAAAGTATAATGTTGGCTGGTATAACGTCTTTGCGCAACAAATATAATAGTATATATAATAGCTGATTTAGAACATATTCAATGATACATAACCCCTTCACCTGATGGCACCCTGTAGAGTCACCAGAAGTTCCGCGTGTTAAAATGAGATCAGAACCGTTATATTGTACTCATTTCTACCTTTTAATCAGTTATATAATATGTTATAAGAGTATTTTATGATTCTATGTACAATGGAAACTGGTCAGGTGAAACCAATACTATAATGTATATGTTATGAAATGCACGTGAATAGGCCCCACCCTAAAGATGGGCATTAAGGCTAGGAAATTATTAAAAAAAATTATAACAATGTTTTTATCTGATTGTTTGGCTGCATTGTTACACTAGTGACAGCTACCGAAATTATGATCTTTGTATACAATGTCAAACAAGATGGCCGGCCAGATTTAATATAAGCTTATAAAGGGCAAACTAAAAAATCATCTCCGATATTTATTATGTATTTTAATATCCGTGCATCAAGATAGATGACCACCAATACTTGTTTAATCTTTATATAGACTTATTTAAAGAATATGACACTTCGTTACAATGTATTTCAGATGTTGCCTTTTCAGAATTTTCCCGACATCGATTATCAACAACTGCAGCTTGGCCCCGCACCTAATGTTACTGAACCATTTGCATTTCAATGTTGTTAGATTGTTTCCTTGGTGACCTTTTACAAAAATTTTGTTTATATTCCAATGTCAAACAAGATATGTTTACAATGGCTATGTTAGTGATACAATATTATTGTCTTAAACTGGTCGAAAACGAAGAATTTCATATTTTACAGGCGGTACAACTATAAGGTAACAATTCTCATCTATGTGCTGCCTCAAGGACTCTACACAGTTTAAGGATTTAAACTACTGTATTGATGTTTTTCTCCACTATAATTGTGATTTTTTTTCTACAGCTTTTAACACAGTTATTGTGTTTGTGTTAAGCAAGATGGTTCTCCCGGCTAAACTAGCCAAAAAAGTCAGGTGATTCATTTTTACTTAATTCAATATTTTTAGATACATAAACATAGATAGCATAGATCCGATGAATGAACAAATGTTGTCAAAGAGACAGAATTATATACTACATTGCATCGATTTCATCCGTATTGTGACTCTTGTTTTAGTAATGGTGGCGTTTAAAGTGTATCATATATATTGCTGAAATATCATGAACGTTATAAAGATGACTTATTTTTTATCATTAGTGTTTACGTACATACCGCAATAAGGTCAATGTACGTATATATTTAGTACTGCAATAAAACATGTTTCACAAGGTCAATATAACAGCAATTCTAGTTAAATTAATGAAATATTGTAATGGACTTTACTTCGTTTTATTTTTTCTGGTAAACAAGGGTAGTTAAATTTGTTCTATAACAATTAGGTCTGCGTTGAGAAATTGAGTCCAACTCGCGCTCCAAAAGCTTTAAGTGAGAAAGTTTGCCAGTTTCTTGCGAAAGGCCGATGGTTCTATTAAGACTCATTCTGAGGTCTCCCTTCAGTTATACTGAATATACCATATATAACCTGAAATCTGTTGAGAATAGCGTTAAATCCCATGAAAAAAACATTTCTCAAGGATACAATTATAGACTCCTATATGTAATATAACAAACGACCTTATGGTCTTTACCATTAAAGTCCACGATTAGGAAACACTTTTGCCTTAAGACAATTAAGACATTTTGTAATTATAATGTAGAATCCAATGTTAAATAATGTATAAATCATAATGAGCATTACATGTAACATGTACAAATATAACAATTAAATACTTACTTATTTGTTATAAACAATTGTAATATCCGTAAGCTGATTTTTTTCCTAATTTCCATGGAGAAATATAATACATTTTCCTGTGTGTCGCAATATTCTGTTTCATAGGAAATAAAGAATGCCAATAGCATTGTAAATATCTTAAAACTGCGTTGACAACATTGTAATTAAACGGTTAGAGAAATTATTAAATAAACTACAAAAATGACAAACAAAATTTGTAGCCATAGGAATACATAATTAAGTTCAAACAGATTTATTTTAACAAAACTGTTATTCCTAGTACATGTACAATTATCAAGACAGGAATATTTGTATTTTTAACCATGATTATGACCCGTTTATTATAATTACATAGTATTACGTGCAAACATAACATATATTTTTCATTCAATAATTAATCATATCAATTATGGAATTGTTATTAATTCATAAAGTTTTATACTTATTGATTGATTGATTCATTCGTTCGTTCGTTCGTTCGTTCGTTCGTTCGTTCGTTCGTTCGTTCGTTCGTTCATTCATTCATTCATTCATTCATTTATTCATTAATGCATTTTTCATTTACATTCATTGATTCGTACGTTCGGTCATTCGCTCGTTTTCTCCCTCAGTTATTCAAATTTCCGTTCATTCTTTTATTGTTAATTCATTCATTCATTCAATCATTCATTCATTCATTCATTCATTAATTCATTCATTCATTCATTCATTCATTCATTCATTCATTCATTCATTCATTCATTCATTCATTCTTTTATTCGTTCTTATGTTGGTTTAGTGATTTATTACACTGATTCATTCATTTGTGCATTCAGTAATTCATAAATGCTTCTTCCGTCTTGGTATATGACATATAAGTCTATATATCCCTTGCCTCTCATCTGCATATCGTCTTACTAAGAAGAACATGTATAATTAGAAGAAGAGGGGCGTTTCCGGAAAATGAAAGCATGTACACTAAATCAAACTTGTATAAAACCGGTAACCCATTCTTTTTCCTTGTCGAAACGAAAACCAAGGATATTCTGTAAATATATTACAGTTGTCTTATCCGAACATTAAATGTCACTTTAATTATTTAAGATACATTCACCAATAGTCATATAAAATGATGCAGGTTACATGAAAAAAAAAGCAGTGGATGTATCATAGCTCCGTCTACATACATAACTATTTTTATAATTGAACACTTCTTAGTAATACATGATTTATATTGGTAAGTAATACATAATTATACAGTGTATTTATCGCCAGATTACGCATCTGTCGTCTGCAAGTCTGATAAGGATTTAGCCATTTTAGTTGATCGTTGATTGAGCGAATAATAATTGACGAGAGAGTATCGGTGTTAAATGATTTGTTGTCGTATTTAAAGCTGTTCCTTTATTTCCATATATAATGACTTCCAATAATATAGTATTTAAAATATTGCGTTACATAGTAGGTTTCTAAAAGTCAAGTGCTGTTTTTAAACATTCAAATTACGCGGTTAGATACCGAGTGTATCTATGATATCATAAATTATGATTTCTAGATATGTTGAATTTTATGTTATCGCCTCTAAAGAAAAGATGAATCAAGTTTGACATGCTGTTTGATATATGTGTTTTGCAAGTTGATTTATTGTATTGCTCATTTTGTGGTATTGTGTTAAGTCAATAAATATCCAAAATGATTCAGTTGATTTACCTACCGTTTTCCTACAGTTAATGCTTTAAAACTTAATTTAATTTGATATGCTTTAAATACATGCATGTAAGTTGCTACTCGTGTTGTATAATCGACTCAACAACTCTTTGTATATCATAAATCCATTTTATTCACATAATTACAAAGTTCGCATCAGTTCAAAGTCACAAGCTAACAATTTTAAACTCGCTATTGCTCGTTTAAACTAACCCTAGCCTAACTGACATGTTACTCTGTCTGTGTCTAAAAACTAACTGAGTAACTTAAATCTCCTAAAACCAGTCCCTGAATGAATAAACAACTATTCTATCATTGGTCAATTCATTTTTACTTTTCTATTGGTCAGTATTCTAATTACAGATGTTAAAGTCCAGCCCACAACATTAACGTGTTAACAATACATCAATATAACCAAAGGCTATCAATTATCTCCAGTAAACTGTCACCCTATCTCATTAAACTGTCATAGATTCAAGATTTCTTTGTTGGAAACTTATACATATAATGTTTCTCATTACATACATATATTATACATACATTCAATATATTTAATTATATCATATGGAATATCTTCAATTCTAACATCCCATAATGTTACACTCGAGTGGTGATATAATAAGGAAAAATATTTAAAAACAAGACAAAATCGTTTTAAAGATGTTTCAATGTAGGAAAAGACACGTAAAGTACAATGTCTGCAGACAACATTCCTCGTTATTTTGAAAAAGTGTACGACATTACAGCATTAAGCTGTATTTAGTTTTCGACCAAAGCTACATGCAAGCTGTGATTTCTAAAACAAAACAAGAACAAACACCTCGTCCCTTTGATGTCACAACTGGTGACACTTCATATTAGTTCCATACTATATCATCATTTTAAAGCCACCCATTCTTTATAAACAGGAGTTATTACAATAATATAATTTTAAGGTAAGTGCGGCTCATACAATGGTGATTCAGCAACAATCTAACCACGTATTACATATATACACAAATCGAAGTATTATATAATATACTATTGGAAACTATACATTAACATGAGAAAAGTTTAAACGGAAATGTAAAAAGTCGGTAAATAATGTTTACTACTACAACTTATTGAAATATTATTAAGATTCTAATAGGGATCATAAAGACTAGTTGTTCTCTTTGTAGGAAACAATACGAATAAAAGTGAAATTGGAATATCCTAATGCAAAATAAAAGGACGAAAAACAAGAACTCGCCATAAAATTAAGAAATTGGAAGAAAGCGGGCAGCCATAATTATGGCACAGAACTACTTTCCAAATTCAGGCGGCTGGTTTTCGATACTCCAGATCACAAATCAAGGACGATTGCAAGAAAAGGCAAATCAGTCTTACATTTCACCAGCTTCTCTTGCATATACGCCACAAAATATGCATATGAACATGATGAATATCGAAAACCCTGGTTCTCCGATGATAAACAACTGCATACACACTGGTCAAATACAAACACCAGACGACAAATATAACGGTAGATTAACTATCGATGATAATACAAAGGCTAGGCAGTATGCACAAATGTGTCAGCTTGATTACATTCAACAGTCTGTAAACCTTATATCAATACGTCAAGACGATCTCGGGCAAAAAGTAGTTTCGCTGGAAAAAAAATGAAGGACATTGAACAAAGCAGTGAGTATGACTCAAAGACATTAGAACTGTCAAAAATAAGTAAAACAGTATCTAGAAAAAAAACAATCGGAAAGTGAAGTAAAATCAATACTACCGTAATTGAATCACAAGTTCCCGCGGAACAGAAATAAACGGGCGTAAAGTGTAAGGAAAACGTTTTGAACATAATGGAGGGCGTGATCGGTATAGAAAACATAAACGTCCACAACGTTTTGGAAGATATAATCCAGTGAAACCCGACCTATTATTTTGAAAATTATGTTATTTCCAAGATAAAGAAAGTGTTCAGAAACCATATATGAACCTTAAGGGAACACCTTCCCAAATGAATTGCTACTGAAGCGAAAACTATTGGTGCCTTACTGTAAGATCTCATGATGGAGGTCTAGGATAAACAGATAAAGATTGGTATATTGCAGTATCATATAAAGCGCAAAATTATCAGCTGTACGTGACGTTAACGATATAGACATTTTCAAAATGTTGAAAGAGGATATTTTGTACATTAGGAACGAGGCTACACACTGTTGCTAGGCGATTTAATCTGTAGAACTCGGCAAAAGTTAGACTACATTGATCACGACTCTATTCTAGATATAGAATATTACGACTTCTCAAATAATAAGCCAATTAAACGCGTTTCCATTGAACATGGTTCAAACAGATTTGGCGATAATATACCAGACGGGTAAACCTGTGAATTTTTGTAAAGCTAATGTGAGATTAGGAGATAATAGGAGATTTACATGTTTGACACATAACGAAGAAAACGTGGTTGATTACGTTTTAACAAATTATCAAAATTTGAAATATATACACAATTTTAAAGCAATACTATAATACATTTATCACACCATCACAGTTCCGTTGAAAGGAAATTATAATAGTGTAAGGGAGAAAACTCGTACTATACAGGTATATACAAATGGAACGAAGAACATAAAGACAGCTTCTTACACGATATTACTTGAGATATATATTTAATTGACGCTGTAATCAACAATAAAAAACTATCCCGATTGCTAAGAGAATATAATGAAATCATTCACTGATGTTGTGACGCGTAGAGCGGACCCACATTTTCAAAACAAATCATACAAATTAAGAGATCACTGCGTGTTCACTAATGGTTACATGAAAGAGAGGCAACAACGGTTTGGTGACGAATCTCAACGGAAATTTTGAGTATATAATGAGATATTGCAGATATATTTGTTGGACCGTAACGCTGAAAATAGGAATAGTGTAATGCAAAAGTACTATAAATATTTTATCCGATAACAAAAACAAGCTAAACAGAGATCGGTTTAAAATTAATTACATTAGGCGGCGAAGCCCGCACAAATGTTTAAAATATTCAAACATAAAACAGTGAATGCGATCGGTCTGCCTTTAATGAATTTTAAAACGTGGCATCCGAACTGATTACAACTGAGGACGCTGAAATAGAAGACTTAATAAACTAGTTTGATCAAAATATTTCCCGGGAGTTCCAAGATCCGATTTCGCCATCGGAAATAATATCCGCGATGAAAAGTATGAAAAGATATAAAACTGTTTCAGAAGATGGAGAGAATATAAAATAGAATATTAGACTGTAAAAATTTCCGAAGCAGTGGTGACGGGGCAATATGATACATGTACAAAGGATCACCAGACACTCCAAATACTACATATAACTATAGTAGAATAACTATGATAAGTTGTTTAATCAAAGAAGAATTTGAATTTTCATATTTTGTTTTGCTATGTATGCACATGTATTGATGTATTGGTATGTTATTAGTTGTGATGATAAGATTTGTAATATACTTATGCCCCAAATAATGTATTCTGTATTCTGTATCAATCAACTAATCTTGTTGTTTTGTTACGTTACACTTAATAAGTGAACAACGAGTATTAAATTGGCATTTTGTCTGTTCACGAAGACGAACATTTCAAGAGGTCATTATTAATTTATTAACGTTATATTCTTTCTGATAAAGAATATTTATTGATATAAAACTGAACAAACATACAAAATGCTCAATGCACACACACGCTTTAAACAATATAAAAAGAAGTTATAAGGAAGGATAATATAAACACTACAAACATGAGGTGAAATATACATCCATTATGAGTTATTCATACATTGTCTTCTTCTTATCAAATAATGTAAATTCGAACTAAACATTATCAATCAACCTGTGTTCTGTTACACGGCATTTTCATACACAGTCTCATTGTTAGTGTGTTGTTGTCCTGAAATATAAATATAATATCCATGTTACATGGACAATAACTCGAGATGCCATGGTGACATAGTACTTTTTAGTATCACTTGATTATTTTCACATGCAAGTTGATTTCAGTTTAACTACGTGATAATTTTGTATACATCCATTATGGATTTAAAAGTGTCATCGTATGATCATGACGAAAAAGGGTATTTGTTCTTGTTGTTGTAGTTGTTGATATGCGTATTCCTCAACAGTTAACATGTTTAGAAAACCTCAATAGTACTACTGATTAATATATATTGTTAATGTGATAGACAAATATCTGTTATGTGTTATGCCTATTGTTGATGGCAGAGCGATAAGAATAGCAAATCAACACTTGCATGATCAATGTCAATGTCAATCGATATATGTATACACACACACCACCCACACACATATATATATATATATATATATATATTTCATTAATATCTAATAAACAGTGTTGGAGAAGGAAATTACGACTCTGTAATGATATTTCGATATTTATATATAAAGTTAATACACGTATACCTTGTTCATGATTCATTGCTAAATACTCGCTTTCATTGTGTGGTGCACAATGCAATGATGCGTATGGCCCCTCTCTGTAAAATATAGCATAAAAATACGTATGTGATACCAATTAACTGTTTTCCGGAAGCACTGACATTATGATCAAGTTATAATTTAATGTAACATGTTATTCACAATGATATTTGCTAAATGAGTAGTTTGGTGTAATTTGCTTTCGTGCGCGCGTGCATATGTGTATGCTTGATTGTATGTTAATGCATTATACCCAGTGTGTGTTATATAAATGTGTTCGTGTTTGTGAGTGTGGCAACGCAATAACGTAGGTTAGTGCCTGTTTGTGTTACGTATGTTTGTAACTATATTTTATGGGACATTTAATTAAATAAGTAATCTAAACAAATGAAAAAATGAAAAGATATAAATGTTAAAGTATTGTTTTAATGATCAAGCTGGCTTTCGTATATGTTTTATAGGATATATATCTACTCTGCTTAGTTTAATTAGAATACGGTACAGATGAAAACATGCTGTTATATGAATTATTAAGTGTGTTTGTAAATGTTTTGGTTAACCTAACGGGCTATATTTATTACATATGCTATTGACTATTAAGTCGGTGTTACTTAATTAGCAGTTTAACTTGACGGATGAAAGAAGATTACGTTTTGTTTCGCATTTGAAAATTAAAACAATAGAAACCTGTACAGAATCAACAAAAACATGTACTTACTGTGCTGTTGGATTATGTCTATTTGGAGTCGTTTCTATAAAGAAATAATGTAGTGTATTTTATTTATAACCCTAAACAAAGAAGAAAATGCGCTTTTTTATTTCTAATTCCTTGAATATAAGCAATTTCTAATAATTAGCAGTACAATTCTTTATAGTATTACATATATGTACGCTCAAGACATTTGCCGTCCTTAAGTACATATTACACATTAATCAATATACTAAACAAATGAAGATTTAAAATTAATATTGATAAAAGAAGAGCTTTTAAAGTAAACATATAACATACTTTTTATCAAAGCAAGTCTATTAAGCATTTTATAAAACATGTTTTATTATATATTAGACTGTACCATACATAATAACCATTGTGTTGGTGTATAAAAACCACATGTGCATCTGAGTAGAACTACCGTTCTCCTTCAACAAGCAACATTTAGTTTCCATCAAGCGTTAATCTCGCTCTGAGACTGTACCTACAACATCAGTGATAAGATTAAAATAATTTTGAAATTGATCCTTAAAAGAAATGACACAGTTAGTATGACAAACTTGATATGGCATAGTTAGTTTTACCACGGAGTGTTCCAGTCCTTCTTTTGAACAAGAATATTGCAACTATAACGCCTACAGTAAACAGAACGATGGCACCGCCCACAAGACCGCCAATTGTTGGTCCAATATTCGGGCACGGGCTCTTTTGTGTGGTTGATTCATCTAAGAAATAATAAATACTTTGATATCGAGCAAAATTCCGAAGCAAAATGTATTTTAAAGAACGTATATGACTCCAAGACAGTAGTCATGAAACATTCAAATAAATATTTCATTAAAGAGGAGTACACTCGCATATACATTTCAACATGGTGTCGTAAATAAACATTACAAGTTCAATAATATATACATATAACTTACATTTGTGTGTTTCAAGTATATTATTATACTTTAACTTTGTTATATGCGTTTGTTTAGAATCAACTTAATTTGATTTGTTTACTTTTTGTATTTTCAACGAAATGCCTTTTTAATCCGATCAACAATCGCAATATACTCCTTTTGTATTTTTTAAGTTCACCCTAAGACGTTAATTGTGTATGTAATTACACGTGGGTACAAACACCTAAAACACAATTCTATTGAGTTGCTTCTAATGTATAATGTGTGTTACTCGCCAGAGTAAAAACTTGTCACATTCATAAATAACACTTTGTTCAACGATCCGCCACAAGTGAAATTGCATGTTAAGTAATATTTAGATAGTTTAGACAACCAAATCATTGACGAATCGATTCCAGTGAAATTTATTAAACGATTAGTGATATAAAATAAGTTTATATACATTTATTTCTTTTCTTAAATACATTATTTTCGAAGAATGAAAAATATCAAAATCCTAAGGAATTGACAAAAACATTTAATTTTCAAACATACAATATCTAAATATACCCTCCGAACCCTTATTGCCCGAAGTGATATATTTGAAGTGACTAAAAGCAAATATCATACAGAGGTTTCCTAACTTGGCATGTGCAACTAAGTTCCGACTTCACTTCTGACTACACAGTTATGCCCCCTTTTCCCACGGTAATATGATTCTTACGCTTATATATACGCCTATGTCATTTGGTTTTGAACTATTTTCAAAATGGTTCGATATGGCAAAAGGTGGAATAGCATAACCTGCAATAGGACATACTGGTGTTAAAAAGTGCCTTCTATACGCTTTTAACATATGCGTGTATTTATGAACATTTTAGGACTTCTTTTTTTAAAAAAATATCTGGATGTCATTTCACCTTCTTTAAAAATACCAAGCTAGTCAACATTCCAGTTATTGTGCATATTTATGTGGGTATAAGTTCCTGCTATGAAAAAAAATACTTAAATAAATCTATGTGGAATTATCTTTTACCATGATTATCCTACACCTTATTTTATGTAGAACAAATAACAAAGTGCAACTGTAAAGTAAGACCTACACAGTTAAGCTCATTTATTCCCGATGGTTGCATGATTCTTACGCTTAAAAAAGGCCTATGTAATTTGGTTTTGAAATATATCTAAAATTGTTTATAGTGGTTGTGATTTCTTGCTGCAGAGGAGTAGATCAAATATTGGCATAGCATGTACTGCAATAAGACATCACTGGTTAAAAAGTGACTTTTATATGATTTCAACATATGCTTTTATTTATGAGCATTTGAGGACTTTTTTTTTCAAAAATCTCAGGGTGTCACTGCACCCTCTTTGAACAAAACGAACAACCTACCAGTTATTGTACTATGAAAATCAAAGACCTCATTTGATGTAGAAAAAGCCGAAAAATTCAACTGTGCAGTAGAACATTAAAGGGGAGAACAAAGTAAAGTCGCAATATGCGAAGTCCAAACCAACAGGACATCTCAGCCATTAACTTGGTAATTCATCAATAGAATTATATTTTGCAAACCTTTCGTTACAAAAATGTTTCAACGAGGTAAGACTTATTATTTACTTACTAGAAGCTGTATTAGGGCATAAGTGTTCGTACTATTAATGTTTATCTTGTTAACTGTATTGTAGCATTACAGCTTTACATTATATATTATCTTCCTGGTTCCGTATAAACCTCTAAATCTTAATGCGAACTGTCTTTATTCGCATACCATACTACAATTTTAAAACACACCATGGCATTATCATCTACAATATATACCACTTTATATTTTTCGGATAAATAATTTACTTCAAAGGATAATCTCTATCAATCAATTCTTATTCGAAACTGTAAAGCATGCACATGAAACGTAAAAAGTATAAAAAAATGAATTTAACATTATAACAAAACAGTTTATTAAGATTCAAACACGCATTTAATACAAGCGCAACAAGAAATTCTAAAATGCACTGCAGTATTCTGTATAGTATAAGTATCGTATATTTTACAGTGAATCTATCAAATTTAAAATAAAAGTAACGAGCTTATCCATGGCTACAGAACAGGAACAAACTAAAATTGTAGGACATTAGTTTTTATTAAATATTCATACTTTTAACTTTTGTCTCTGTAATGGAAATTATCATAGTGGAATTGAAATTTACCGCGTTTTGCTAAACGTCACAAATGACTAAAACAATTATTGCATATCAAATGTTTCACCGCAAATATATTTTACAAATAATGAAGCATTATGACATTTTTATTCGAATCATTTATTATTCATCATTATGTAAACGAGTTGGTATTATTTGAAATCACTGAAACGTTCACTATTATTTATCGTTGCAAGAATGTCATAAAGCACATTGGATACCGAATGTATTTTGATATTTACTTCTTCTACTTCGATTAACTAATGTTTAGAATCATACTGTCCGTCTGTGATACTTTTTCTCAACTATTATCTCAACTCACACTCGCTTCCTTCTGTTTCAATGAATGATGTTAATATCACTTGTTATACTGTATTTGCGCATGACTATTTAAATATCCTTCTTCCAAAGGAGCAAATGTTATATTTTTAACAAATACCTTATACTAATATATGGAAGCTGTTTTATCTAGGATAATTTCGGTCAATAAGAACTGAATTATTTAATAAAACTGTATGTATTCATGGAAGTCTTCAATTCACACAGAGTGCTTTGTTCTATATATCTAACATACATATTAAACAATATCAATAACACCTGCCTTGTGTACACAGGCGGTGAGTGTAGTAGCTGACGTTTCCTGGAATATATTATAAATAAATGGCTATGTGAACTGCGCTTACTGAATATCGTTAAACTGCCTATGAATTAATCCACGTTTTAAATAGTTAATAGTCAATTGTTACAAAAGCATTTATTAATGCATAAATACAGAGCAGCTGTTTTAATAGCAATACAATCAGCACAACATTGTAAGCAGTAATCTAAAAAATATCATAAAGTATAGGCCATGCTTTTTATTGAAATTCAATATGCCTGTGTGAAACTGGCACCTCTGAAATAGAATAGTCGTGTTTGTTTTACTTAATTACAATTCGCTATTACACACATGTTTTTGGACTAACAATATACATCATTAGCTAAACTCTAGCAGTAAACTCGTTCTCAAAGATAGTATTACATTTACATAAATGTTATGATGTTATATGATGGAAACACAAATAAATACACAATTATTATATTAATTTCATTAGTTGGTAGCAAATCTACACAAAACAATTATTTATGAATAGCGACAACTGCAACTGTTACCTTGGTAATAATATCTGTATATATTGATATGCTTACCTGTGGCAGGTTTCTCTGAAATGGAAATATTCGTAGTGGATATTACTTCATTGCAATTCACAAATCGCCACATGTAATAACAAACTACTCTAGCCATAATGTCATACAGTATATTATCTCTAAATAAGTATATCCCTACCCTCGTAGTTGTTTAAATGACATGGTAAGCATTGAAATCGTTTGAAAGATTCACTATAGTGTGTCGTGTACTGTTTTATACCGGTGAAAAATCATTCTTATCAATGGTGTATATGTCATAAAAATGGCGTTGATACATGTCGTAATTCTTTTTTATTAGGCACATGAAAGTAGAACAACAACTCTTTTATTGTAATGATATCAGCGTATAATAGTAAGTTGTTATCAAAACCTAAACTTATATTGTGGTGGATGTTTTTATTTAATAATCTTGCCTTGGTATCTCTAAAATGAATACTAGAGCAGTGGCAATTGTATTATTGTCATTCGCTATTGCATTGTCAGCCCAACAACAACAATTATATAATATTTTTTCCTAAAAGTATAGTTATTAAAAATGATAAACATATATATGTTTCAGTGTAATATCTGCAATGGGTTGCAATAAAACAATAATATTATTGAAACAATATCTCATATATGTACGAAAACAAGATTTCCTTGTGAAAAGTCACTCATGTGACGTTTATACAATGGTTCATATTTTACAACACTCTCTAACTGTCTTTGTACAAATTTCGGACATTTTGAATACAATGAAATGTGTAAAACAAAGCCACATCTACGCCAAATGAACGTGGACATACCGTCAGGTTTTTGCTACGAAAAATGTAGCAAGCGCATGTCGCAAACCAGACAAATGCAGTAATTTCACAAAACAGTTGACTTTGGCAAAGACTACGCAATACTTGCACGCCCACGAATAGATCACGTAGTGGGCGTCAATGTGTAACGATTCCCAGGCAAGACCGTACCATAAATCTAGTTTACCTACGGAATTGTTTCCAAACTGCTGTTGAAACCGCTCTAAACATACCTTGTACAGACAACAACATATACTATGTGAAAGACAATATATCATGTGTTGAAACACCATTAACACAATGTTGAAGGCAATTTTGTCTTCTATTTGAAATCCATGTATAGTGTTCAAAGTTACACAATATATAGCAGTCACAATTGACGGTTTATTCCATTTATACACAGTTTTGATCTAATATTCAGTTTATAATAAATGTCCGCGTACAAAACCGTCTTCACGCAATTGTCTGCGATTCTATTTTTAACCGCTCTGCGATTCTGTAACAAGACTCATTCTTGTAAACGCTACCTCTGTGTTATGTAGGTCACAATAATTTTAACTACTTGTTACTTATATATGCTTCAACCTTTTTTAAAAACAACAAATGTATGGGATACTACCGTTATATGGGTTATGGGCGCGTGGTCGCGCGACTTTGTAGTGTATATTGTTAAAAGTTTTAGTTTGTAATATTTTACAGTAGGTTTCTCATTCTGTCTGCAGTATTTTATATATAGAAAATTGTTTATATTCTTGTGTTGTTGATTTGTTGTTGTTTTCTTTTCTTTTTGTCCTTTGATGAAAGCGTAAAGCCGAAAGATAGCTAAGGATATCTCGTTATAAATTTTAGCACTGTAAAATGGTAATTCTCTCTACTGCATATATATATATATATATATATATATATATATATATATATATATATTTGTGTATGTTAAAAAGCAATAAAATATGTTTAAACCAAACTTCATTGCACTTCAATAATCATCATTTTTTTTTTGTAATAACAAAATAGTTAGTGTAGAAGTAATAGCAGACCTGTATGTTTCGTAAAATATGTGGTATAAAAGAAAAACAAACAACAATATTTTAATACAATAAATATAAATACTTAATGACCTGAAAGAGTTGTGGTCATTCTTAGAAAACTGAAACTGATTTCATTTTTAACACTGATTATCTATAAAGCTATTTTATGAACTTTTTATTCAGAAACGTGTTCTTTTCTGCTTCTGTTATGTGTGTTTTATAGTCAGAAAGTGACGTGTTGTTGTCTTCGACTAAATCACGTCCTGCTCTAACTTGAACAACAATAACTGTCCTATACCCGATAATTCCCGAGCGCCAGTTGAGTTTGAGTGTGTGAATATCAAGGAAGAAGCTATCGGTACGACCGTCGTGTCTAATACTTTCCTTATCTGTACGATAATGCTTAATTGTGAGCAATAAAAAGTTGATAATTTGTACAGTTGCAGTTATGTTTTTATCGGAAAATATGGAAATACAACAACATAATTATGCAAGTTTTTATTCAGAACATACTTTTTTTATACAGCAAAATAAATAAATCACAAGCATCAACGTTTTGAAATATATAGTTTTATTTCCATGGAAATAATTAGGTTGCGTGAGCAGCAATTATTAGTACCTGCATTCTGAAATATGTAGACAAATTATAATTGATGTAATATATAACAATGTAAGAAAGCCTCAAATTTTGAACGTTACTTAGATACATTAATTTAATGAGTGATGAGTTCTATGTACCACTCAGACATATCCAAATTACTTGTTAACATCCGTATGGAAGCTCATGTCAGCCTCGAGAGACGAAGAGAGTAGAGGCAGAAAACACTACATACGAGAAATGAAACAGGACACACTAAGCAACCATAATCTCTCTTCCTTTATTTCTCTTTTATCATATATTGTATAACAATCACGTGTAATAATACAACCTTTTACGTATTTGATTTGATGCCGATTCACCAGACCTTTGTATCATTTCACGTATTTATACAACTTTAGAATATTATTAAACTTGTCCAAGAAAAGTTTTAATCAGTGCCTTGATGGGTATAATGAGTGTTGTTGTTTTATAAATGGCTAGTCGAATGGATAAATATGGTTTTTAGACTTACACTCTCGTTACGGGTTTTCGGCCTACGAAGGGGTTCTCAATATATGTCCGTTTGTAAGTTACTAACTTGAATTTTTATCTGTATGTAGGAAATGTGATGAATAGTGTAATGTCTGTAGTAAATTAACGTAAGCTCGATGTTTGTTGTTGGACTACTAAATAACAACTCTCTTGTTAAACGCAGTAACATACAAGATAATCTTACAGCAGAGGAACTCATGAATATCTGGCTACGCCTTAAGCACCGGCCGACAGGGGCTGTTTTCTGAATAAAGAATCTGACACTTGCTGTCAATTCATTCAGAGTTTCATTTAACTCGTCCAGGAAAAATGTTAAATAACATTATGTATGAATGACGTGTGTCAGATCTTATAAAGACCTAATGTTAGTTAATGACATTAAATTCCGAAGAAGATTGTTTTTTTAGGATAGGGCTGATGTTTGAAACTAAAATTATGCCAGATTACTTAACTGTCACTTTAATTGCAGTATATTGACTTAAATGAAATTAAACTGAGTGTTACATGTTTTTGAAATAAACTAATATATATTGATAAAATACAATTCGACATTGAACTTGTTGTTTGTGTGTTTGTTAGAATACTAATGCCATTTATATGTAATATAGAGCTAGTTATATCCACTCTCTCAAATATCTTTTGTCAGGGTATAAATATGACTAACAGTTACCGCAGAAAAAAACAGGTATGTAACAAACATTAAATAATAAAAGCTTAAACATGGTGCTAAAACATATATCTTATCTTACATTAATAGTATTTTGACATTGTATTTAAGATTGCAACTTAACTCCATACATACATGTGCTCATTTTGATATGTTGATAAGGGTGTACATATTGAACATTTCGATATGTTGATAAGGGTGTACATATTGAACATTTCTATATGTGTATAAGGGTTTACATATTGAATATTTCTATATATTTATAAGGGTGTACATATTGAACATATATAAATGTGATTGATCAGTCTCCCATGTTTCGTGAAAGGTTTCTTTCTTGGAGTGATTATTGTTTAATAAATGATAGTATATTTGGTATCGTAAGTGTACAATAACACAAAACATACTTTAAGGTAACAAGACGTGTAATTTGTAGCAATATAAGACATGTTTATGGTTTGGATGCGATACGCACTTGCATGAGTGAATGACCTAAAATTATAGGATGTATTAATTTTGCAATTGTTGTATCAAATCAAATTTAAGAATTATTCATCTCTGTTAGCAAATACAATTATTCGATAATTGAATTAGTCTTACTGGAACCTTAACATGTGGCACTTTTAGCTGTTCTCCATCTGATCATATATACATATAGCAAACATAAACATTTCAATAACATTTAATAACAAACATGAAAATTTCCTTACTCTGCATGTAGAATTGCGTAATTAATTAATTAATTTATCCAATCGTTTACCTTTATCGCATGTATTTCCTTCCCAACCTGCATTGCACTCACATTTGCCATCAATGTGATTACATAAATTTTGATCATGACATCCATCGCTGCACCGTCTCGTACAATTGTCATCATAGTAACCAGCACCACATTCTGCAAAAGAATTGCAAATTAATATATTAAGCTTGGAACTAAATTTTTATTATGAAAAGGAAAAAAAACGTCATAAAAATATTAAACGTGTTTTAATGTTTACCAAATAGCACGTATATATCTACAAACAGGTACCTATTAAACCTCAACTAAGTATGAGATTCTAGTCATAACCTGATGCACTTATACAAACGCGATGCCAGTGACTAACAATATAAATTAAAGTCAATGTTAATGGAAAATGTATATTAGGAATTATCAATTAACCTATATCAGTTGAGGGTATATGAACCTTGAAAATTCCTGCAGTTACTAATTCTCATGACGCCCATGCCATTAAATAGTATAATTTGGAGTAAATATCGTTAATTATTTCACAGTGGGTGTCAGAGCTCTGTACTATTACCAATAAACACTGGATTCGATGTTTTTAAGGTATCAACATTTAAAGTCAATATTCTTGATTAATGCACGCTGGGAGTTAATCCAAATAACTAGAATATACTGAAAATAAATGGAATTATCTAATATGCACTTTGAATTCAATGTCATTAACTAACATACAATGAATCAATGTTAATTACCAATATGCCTTTGGAATCGTCGTTACAACAACATTTTGTAAAAATTAATTTATTTGTAAATTGCTGTATTTGTTGTATTGTATTCTTATTTACATGATGACTACCCGATATATTTATGTTCGGACAATATATGCAATCAAAGACAGCGTGGTGGCCAAATCGATGTTTTATGTATAAATACAGAACACATTTTGATTGGCATATCACTAACCATAATATGAAACGTTCATCTTTATTTAGTTATCAGGTAATCTATTTTGTTAGTTTCTACATTGGTGCTGTAAATGATATTTGGTTGCTTGTTAAATACAGCTTAATTGAGAACGTCTTAAGTAAAAAAGTGACGCGCATTACAATTGACATTTGAATAGATATTATTTTTAACTAATTTAATTCACAATTTACTCGTATGTTCATGACCAATAACAAACGGCATATCATAAATCATCATGCAAAGTGTGTGTATTCTCAGGAGATACATAAGGTTGAAAAGAAATTGCAACTCCATACTACCTTGATCACAAAATACGGTTTCTGTCTATCATATATGTAACACTATAAATAACTCTTACTTAGCTGTGTTAAAGCGAAACGTCTTTGACACACGTCAAGAAATCCAGTTAAATAGATTGTGATTGACTAATTCAATTGATATTACCAGTTTATATTTCAAGTATTATAAATTGTATATTTGACCTGTGGTAAGTTATTATACCGTAAAGGGAGATCTTTATTTTCTACGCGATTCATGCAAATCTAATTATGTTTGTTTCAATACATTTAATAGTTTTGAAAATAGTAAACCCTGTTTTGATATATCTTTAAGTTGATCAAACCAACTTACTGTCGTTACACAGTGTGTTTGTTATATATCCTGGCATACATGCACTACTACAGCTTCCGTTGCTTTTATCACAGACTGTTCCATTCGAGCACGAGCCACATCGGTTAGCACAACCTTTACCCCAGTGATAGTCGTCACATTCTGGATAAATCAATAATAAGTAAAAATACATGCTATAATGTTCATCAAACAAGCTTGTTTCAATTTTGAATACAGATAAACGTTAGAAAGCTTTGTTATCAGTACCTGGGTATATATTCATAAAGTATCTTAAGTAGAAAATTAAAGTCCCAGTTTTATATAATATCTATCTCATTTTAAAACAATTACAATGTATTATTACACTTATATATAAATACTATCGCTTATTCTATTGATTTTTCGGTTAATATTGCAAAAGAAAATGTAATACAATCCGAAATAACTGTTGTTATAAATTAAGTTTATTTTACCTAGTTAAGAGTTGACTACAACACTTCATAAATATAGTCTTTCAGGAATTAATAATAATAGTGAATTATCTTGTCATATATAGACATGAGGACATACAATGAAAAGTTAAACAAAGATGTAAAATGGTTAATAAGCATAGACTATATAAATATCTTGAACATGAATGAATTTTGATTTATAGTTATATTAAAAATAGTTAAATAATATGCACCATGAGGGTGTTTTAACTATGTTAAAAAGTATCACTCCTCTATTAGCTTATCGGTTTACAGATTTTTCCATCCTACACCATAACCCACAAGTTGACAGAATGAAAATGAAACACTATTTATAATCTTGATCTTGCGTTTTTGACAAACAATAACAGTGATTTACTGTTTTATGGTGGACACAGCGATTTCATTAAATTGAAAGGCAATATCTTCGCATGGAATTCAGTCAGTGTCACCGATAAAACGTCAATCACATCAACATTTGATGTTGATTATAAATTCAAAGTTTCAAATAAACCACACAAAACTGTATAGGTAGATTGCTGTATTTGGCTATGAAATACCGTCAGACACAGTGACTTATAAATATCCACTCTCTCAAACATCGTTTGTCAGGGTATAAATATGAATTACAGTTACCGCAAAAAAAAACACAATGGGTATGTAACAACCATTAAGTAATAAAAGCTTAAACATGGCGCTAAAACATATATCTTATCTTACATTAATAGTATTTTGACATTGTATTTAAGTATGCAACTTAACTCAATACATACATATGCTCATTTCGATATGTTGATAAGGGTGTTCATATTGAACATTTTTATATGTTTATAAGGGTGTACATATTGAACATATATAAATGTGATTGAACAGTCTCCCATATTTCGTGAATGTTTTTTTTCATCGAGTGTTTATTGTTTAATAAATGATAGTAAAATAGGTATCGTAAGTGAACAATAACACAAAACATACTTTAAGGTAATAATACGTGTACTTTGTAGCAATATAAGACATGTTTATGGTTTGGACGCGAAACGCACTTGCATTAGAGAATGACCTAAAAATATAGGATGTAATACATTTGTAATTGTTGTATCAAATCAAATTTTAGAATTTTTCATCTGTGTTAGCAAATACAATTATTCGATAGTTGAATTAGTCTTACTGGAACCTTAACACGTGGCACTATGAGCTGTTCTCCAACTGATCATATATACATACATGTATAGCTAACATAAATGTTATATTCGTTGCATTGCAATTTTATTTTCTATTTAAGCATTATGTTTTATTTCAATTATCTTCATGACATTTCAATAACATTTAATAACAAACATGAAAATATCCTTACTCTGCATGTATAATTGTGTAATTAATTAATTTATCCATTTGTTTACCTTTATTGCATGTATTTCCTTCCCAACCTGGATTGCACTCACATTTGCCATCAGTGTGATTACATAAATTTCGATCATGACATTTATCGCTGCACCGTGTACTACAATTGTCACCATAGTAACCAGCACCACATTCTGCAAAATAATTCCAATTGAATGTATTTAGCTTAGAACCAAATTTTTATTTTAAAAAGGAACAAAAACGTCATAAAAATATCAAATGTGTTTTAATGTTTACCAAACAGCACGTATATATCTACAAACAGGTACCTATTAAACCTCAACTAAGTATGTTATTCTAGTCTTAACCAGGTGCACTTATATAAACGCGATGCCAGTAACTAACAATGTAAATTAAAGTCAATGTTAATGGAAAATGTATATTAGGAATTATCAATTAACCTATATATCAGTTGAGGGTAGATGAACCTTGAAAATTCCTGCAGTTACTAAGTCAAATCACGCCCATGCAATTAAATAGTATAATTTGGAGTAAATATCTTTAATTATTTCACAGTGGGTGTCAGAGCTCTGTACTATTACCAATAAACACTGGATTCAATGTTTTTAAGGTATCAACATTTAAAGTCAATATTCTTAATTAATGCACGCTGGGAGCTAATCCAAATAACTAGCATACACTGAAAAAAAATGGAATTATCTAATATGCACTTTGAATTGAATGTCATTAACTAATACACAATGAATCAATGTTAATTATCAATATGCCTTTGGAATCTTCATTACATCAACATTTTGTATAGATTAATTTATTTGTTAATTGCTATGTTTGCTATAGCAAATGACGATTGATACAATTTGTCGATTAAACTGTGTATGTCAAAAAGTATATTCTGCAGACAAAAAAAAAATTATATTCTATTGTGACTCAACACTACGTTAGTAAATCGTATAATTTATACTATATATAAAAACAGCTACATTTCAAATAAATATCGTTTACAAACAATGCAATTGCAGCAATTATTTGAAAGTTTATGTCATTTTGAAACTCTTATTGTCATGATGTTCTAGTTTCATTTTGTTACTCATTGTCTCATTATGTTCCGGTTTCAATTAGATACTCATGGGCTCATCATAATGATCCGGTTTCATTTTGATACTTATGTGCTTATGATGTTCCTGTTTCATTTTGATATTCAAGGGTTTATAATGATCCGTTTTCATATGACACTCATGGGTTCACAATGTTCGTTTTCATTTTGATACTCATAACTCATAATGTTCCGGTTTTATTTTAATACTTGTGGTTCATGATATATCAAACTATCAAAAAAAGCAGACTTGGCTTTATTGAAACGGTGCAAATATTTAGATGACCATGCATATATAACCAAGTAAGTAAATGTAAACTTTTTTGTAAGCTATCATAGTGCTAGTAAAATTGATATATACCATAGCAGTCGATCAACTTTTCAAATTCTTAATGTATATATTTCATTCATCACATAACGTGTTTACTCTACTGATATACATGACATAATTATTAGTGTATTCATACCATTATTACACGTGTTTCCTGTCCAGCCTGGCTTACAGACACAGTGACCATTCGTCCTGTTACATGACGTTGGATCGCTACAGTTTGTACTACATTTTTCTTTACAGTTTTGTCCATAAGAACCAGGACTGCATTCTAAACAATAAAGTACAACAATGAAATGTTTGCTTACCTTTGTAAAAAAAGAAAATACTTATCATACATATTAACCAATTAAATATATAGTTTTCAAAGTAAACAACGTCCAACAGTGTACCAAACCACGCCGCACCCCACTCACTTCGTCAGACTCCACCAGTGTATAACATTGCAGGCATAAAGCTTTACCGCTAGTGTTTTGTATTTGTACATCCGACACAAAATAAACTTTTTTGTTTCTTTTATTTTGTATCATAAGACCAAACCGATGGCTTAGCACAAGACTGGACCAAGTCCCTTTTTGAAAATTGTTCAGGAGAAGTAAAAAACTGATTATATTCTTTAATATTTGGATAAGAAGGATATAACAAAGCATATTTATACCTAATCCTACATGAATTTATGCTATGTAATTTAATTTACATTTTTTATAACTGGAAATAGTGTATTTGATAAGTGGACTCATTTTTCACTGAATATCTTTGCGCAAGACAAGTCCAACTCAACTTAGACCTATTTTGCATTAAATATTTCAGTGCAAGACAAGACCAAGTTGAGTTAGGCTTGTCTTGCACTAATACATTAAGAGTCATTCTAGACCAACTAGAGTATTTAAAGTCTTCAAGGGAATTGTTTTTATGTGAAATAGGTCCAACTTAGTACAGAACTCTGACTTTTTAAGATTTTTGAAGATAGAATTGACAGTGTTTTTTTTTAACATTTCAAATCAAAATTGACATTATGATTGTACAGTCAGTTTGGTAACAAGTAATGACTTCATTGGCCTTTGCCCTTAAAATCATAATTTAGCTTAATAAATAATTAGATATATAATAATGCAAACAGGAAGATTTTTTTTCAAATTAAATATTCGGAACTACTGGTTGCTAGCCTATCTCAAATAAGAAATAAAATGTTATTGAGTATTACAATATACATTAATTGGTTTTTTGACTGAAATAATATTTTTAAAGATAAATCGCCTGCTTTAAATCTGTCTCTTTAACAATTTTATGTTTATAACTTTAGCCAGTACAGCTTAAAATCACCCAGGCTATATCCATTTATCTAACAATAAAGTATAAGCTATACATATAAACTACCACTATTTTATTTATTATCATCATACTGGGTATAATAAGCCTATTGATATACCTCTACCTACCCCCAACTCAGACTTGTGGCTCAGAATGAGGTAAAAGTGATGGTAGACTAAAATATTTGACTACTGACAAGCCCTGTGGTTCCGGTTAAGAATAAACTCACTGTCAATCTCTGCATAGGAGTAGTTATCCTCTGAATTAGTGTCATGTTCATTTGATCATTTTTTGTTATGTTCAATTTTGTGGTTAAATTACCAGCCACTGTCTGGTTCATGGGAGTCATATGAGTGATGACAAGGAAAGGATCACAGTGGCTTATGCATGTCGTAAGAAGCGGCAATTTGAGTAATACAATATCATTTGCTGAAACTCTGCAGTTCTGCAGGTATAAAGTTTCTTAGTTCATTCTGCATATTCATTTGTTGATGTGAATTTTTTATCTATGTGTTAATTTGTTGTTTTTTGTTCATGTAGAGTAAACCTGGAATCTTCTTTCCTATTGGCATCGAATAACCTACAATGTGTTGGTACACAGTAAAACCCTATTCATTCATTTTGACTAATGATTTATATTTAGAGAACGATTGCTTTGGAGGCCTTTTACCATTATACAACGATTCAACATATTTATGTCAAAATTATCACAACACAAAATTATTTCTTTTTTGTCTTTTTTTAACTGAAGGTCAAGGAATTTATAAATGTAAAAGGCAATTTCATTTGCTCCTTGACATGATATGCCTTCATGCCATGGAAGAATCTGTTGAAGGTCTAAACAGGCTCATAGTCTTAAATTTCTCGCCCTTTATTAAATTCTTTGTTTTGATGTGAACTTTTTGCTTTTAATGTATTTTCCACAGTTCATTTGTATCACATCATTTTAGAAGCTAAAGCAAGAGCATAAATCACACCTGTCCTTTTTAAATTAAGCATGTGAAAGGCAATGTTTAATTGGAGGTTGAAGATATCAACACACTTATACCTGGCTCTAAAGACCATTTGTTTGAAACTTAAATATTGGCAGTATTGTGAATTATATTAGAAACTCATTTATAAAATTATGTTCCTTCATTTGAGCTACCTGATCTGGAGAAATACTATTAACCCTATTAGTGTACTTTCCTGATTTAGTCAGGTGAGTCTACACCAGATATTTTGTTTCAAGTAAATCCACACTTTTTAAAGCCAGGTCTACCATTGCATGATCTATATCTGGCAAACGCAAAAGAAATGTTTTGCATTACAGGAAAAGATTGACCTTCTGTTCTGTTCTGTTCAACTTTGAAATGCCATTTTCTGGAATTGTTGAAAATGTTTTAACTTTTTTCCCATCTGATATGATTTGGTATCATTTTGACTAATCGGGTAGTGTTATCTGCTAAACTGCTATATGTCCTTCTCGAGTTCTTTTTTCATTCACAATGTTACTTCTTAAATTTTCTATTAATTTTGTCTTCTTCATTGTGGATCATCTTTACTTAGATCCATTTCTTCATTTATCAACACTTCAATATCAAAATTTATTGTTTGACTACCCTTCTCTGTTTTGTGGCTTAAACTTGTATGTTCAGAATCAATTACTTTAGTATCCATGGTAAAATCATTTGCTTAGAAGTTAAATAAATGTAAGTTTCTGGAATAGATTTAGACTATAGCATGTATTTTATGAGGCATAATGGAACATCATCATCAGTTCAGATTATGTCAGTATGTCAACATATATATTTGGTTTATTTATTAAACTCCCCATTATTACTCTTTCAATGCCAGAACCATTCAATTCTGGTTCTGATTCAAATTTTTCTGGTTTAGAAGAAATATGTGCATTGACCAATGCAATAGTACGGCACTTTATCTCAGGAATAGACACTGTACTTTGTTGATATGTATAATGATCTTTGTCAGAAGTTTCTTACAAATACTTATTGAACTATCACAATCTGATAAACCTGGTTCATAAATTTGTGTCAATTAAGGTGACAAATTTTCATTAAAGTTGTTGTAAACGACATGAGTACTCGCCATCGACTATTTCAGAGAAATCTTCAAAGTCATTATAAACTCATCATTGTTTGTGGCATTTTTCAAAAGCGTTATATGTGTGACTTCAAATTCAAATGTTTCATGTTTTGGTAAAACAGTAGAGGCTCAATGTCTAACAGTTAACAGACAAAGAGTCTTCAGGTTTATATAATTGAACCTATAAATTCATTTCCAATAGTAAATTCGCATTACGGTTCAAACACATGGTATCCAAAGCCAGGTTTTTTATGTGTGCCTAAAATATATTACTTATATTTGTCAATACTGTGTTAAAGCACAATATTTGGGAGGAATCTAGTATAGTTAGGGGGAAGGGTGTGAAATATTTGCCATTTTCAAATATGTACAAAACTCAACATATATAAAGCAACTAATAAACCATATTATTGGAGGGGGAGGGGGATATACGACAGTTATCCCCACCACCACCTTCTGTAAACACGTTTTCAAAAACTGTTGCTTAAATTTAATTGATACAGTTACAATGTTATTATATAAAGTATCCTTTTGAAATGTATCAATCAAGACTTATAGTATGTTTAGTACCATAGTCCACAGTCTAATACTTAAAAATGACTATCTTTGATAAACAAACAATTTAAGTATTATTTTAAGTTTTTTATATCTTTTCTTTCAGGTCTTACTCTAACATCTTTTTTCACTTTCGAATTTATTTGTTTGATAACTACGTCACTCAGTATGCTCTTTGTTGTAAGGGGAGGGTTAAATCAAATGTTGGAATTACTTGTGCCCCAAACCCATTTCAAACTTATCAATATAATTAAAATATATTAAACCACTGCAATTATAAACTCTTTTCAAAACAACACAAGTCTATCTGATGCTTTAAATATTGGTATATTAAAATATTTCACTGCAAGACAAGACCAACTCTACTTGGACCTGTTTTATGTAATATAATTTAAACGCAAGACGAAACCAACTCTACCTGGACCTGTTTTGCGTCTATGAAAACTTCTTTTATTAGAGAGACCTTTTTGTTTCTTAGCAACTATATTAAAATAAGTAAGAATAAAAGTCTATTATTTTAACAAGATGTGTATTTCTATATGCTTTATTCAAATATGTAAAAAAATGATTTTGTGAAAAATAGTGAGTTGGACCAGTCTTGCGCCAAGCCATCGAGACACTATAAATGCAAGTAAATAAAATGTATGTATAGGTGTCTCGATGGTTTGTTCAAGTAATAGATAAGACCAATGGTTGGAGAGTCGGGGGTTCAATTCCTGGTCACGGCCTGCTTCGTTGTCCTTAATTGGGATACAGTATATTCATAGTACTGTCCTACAAGTGAAGACTTCGAGCGATATTTGTATAATTCCATGAAGCTTGTTTCACAACTGATGTAAGATAAATATCATTAAACCCGAATGTCTTCCCGCCAATCTAGCATCCACGTGTGTAAGAATCAAATATGCTCCGATAAATATATGTAAAAATTAGCATAACGGTAATAGAAATTAAAACATAACATTAAATAATTATTATATATAATATATACATAATGAAATATTCTTCAATAACAAATTTACAATTATATCTCGTTCAGTGTCTTCCCTTTTTATAATTATTCTTTAGAATTGACGATGTCATCAATGTTATGAATATCTGTATGAGGTCACATGTAATATATTTTCGCGGACAAAAGATAAATCTACAACTACTTGGAGTCATGGACATCCATTCGGGCATGAATACGTGCTAAGAGCGTCGCTGATTTGTGAATATATTCAAACATTGTGACATCGTAATTTACATGTGAAAATGTGTCAGTTACTTGAAAAAAGGACGGTTTTATTTTTTATTTTTTGGTTGGGGAGGGGGATGGGGGTTGGGTGGTGAGGAAGAGGGGGAGGGGGTGGGTGTTTGAAAATGCAATTATGCCACATTACTTATCTATCACTTTATTTGCAATAAAAAAACTTAAATGTAATCAAACTGAGTGTTACATGTTTTTGAAATAAACTAATATATATTGATAAAATACATTTCGCCATTGAACTTACAATGTTTATCTAATATATTTTTAAATGAAAGTACGTATCTTGGTGTTGTTTGTGTGTTTGTTAGAATACTAACTAATGCCATGTATATGCAATATAGAGCTAACAAATGACTAGTTAATATCACCACTCTTCCCCGAGATCCTGGAATGTTAACCAATACACCAATATCCGTAGGTAACTGAATAAGTTCTCACTTGAATCGGCGATAAAAGACGATTATATGTCATATGCATACACAATCATATGGTATAAGTGAGTACATTAGAATATAGATGATCCAACGGGTTTATAAATCTGTCCTTTATATAGCATATGAGTAGTCATGAATCCTAGATCCTACTCATATAAAGCTATCAGTTCATGTATGTTAATTTTTCCACGCTGTCCAGGTATGTTGCATGTTATTTCATAGTATATAAGTCATGGTCGACACCAAATGTATTGGTTTGGCAGGGGCCTTGATATTGTATCTATGGTTTGCATTGTAGCTAGGAGTACTCGCCGTCTTCTGGTCTGTACATTTATATTTTGGTTATTCACAAATAATTATCTCCATATATATATATTTATATGTATTATTTAATGTATTATGCTGAGTGTCTTTAAAATGACATAACGTATGAGGAATATGTGCCGGTGAACGTTAATAATAGTGTCAAATACTGAACACGGTTTTGATATATGTGATACTGACCCGTTTTACACGTCGGTCCTCGCCATCCTGGAGCACATCCACCTGGACAATGCCCATTACTCTTGTCACACACAGCTCTACCTTTACAGTGCCTGCTACATGTCTGGCTACATCGAGCTCCGTATTTTCTGTCTTTACATTCTAGAAAACCATGGTAAAGAAAAAATGATGATCTATGATAAATGTAACAATATATGGATACATATTAAAGTTGTACGAGCTAGGATGACTTACATAAATACATATGTTTAAATTTAACAATAAAAGGATGAAGAATGAATGGCCAAGAACGCAACGACGATATGCACAACTAAACGTAAGCTCCACAGCAAGTTGTATATTTACCATTAAACTCATTTAAAGGTCAAAACTTTCTAAAATTATATTTGCAAACAGACGTTATACTGACCCGCCCTAACATGTTAGGGCAATATCAGTTAACAACTTGGAAGCAGTTGAGTTGACAAACGAGAGTGTGACATATGTTTAACATTAAATCGACCAGAAAGAGTGATGTACAGACGTACTGACAAGGACACTTCTGCATAACCTTACTCACCAATCATGACAGTGCTGGAATATTAAATGTTTTGAATATGTTTTTTTAAGCATTATGCTGTGTTGAAGATATTCACAAATAATTTCAACACTTGTGGTGTATTGTATACTCACCGGTTTTACACGTTTGGCCTCGCCGAGTGTCTTTAAAATGACGTAACTTAGGAGGAAAATGTGCAGGTTAACGTTAATAATATTGTCAAATATTGAAACATGATTTTAATATATATAATACTGACTGTATTTACACGTCGGTTCTTGCCATCCTGGATCACATCCACCCGGACAATACCCATTACTCTTGTCACACACAGCTCCACCTTTACAGTGCGTGCTACATGTCTGGCTACATCGGTATCCGTATCTTCCGTTGGCACATTCTAGAAAACCTTGGTAAAACAGGGTAAAGCAACACCAGTAATTAATATCTATATATAACACGACATGAATACACAATAATGCAGGACGAGAAATGATTTGATTTTACTCGGTTGTTTCTTTTTCTAAATGCAAAGAAACAAATATATAAACTGATATTTACGAGGTGTGTTCAATATACGTGGGCTTGTGATCTTGTAACAATTTTAATATTTAATACAGAATAAAAGTGAAATTTATATTGCCATTAAAAAGTAACAGTTCCTCTGTGCAATTGCCATATTTAGTATATATATTGAATATGGTTATGTAGCAACAGTGCTAGAAATATACATGGTATGGTGACCCTAAGCAGTAGGATGACGTCAGCGGCGTCAAATGTTTGCATGACGTTTAACTGGCCAAAAAAAATTTGTTAAAAGTACCCACTCCTGCACATAATACATGTATTTCTCCCATTTATCGTACACTTCGTCCTTGAATTGTGCAATGATGCAATTTGTGCTTCTTTTTTTTTTTAGATATTTCTAAAATCTTAAGTTTTAGTGTTTTACACTGTTGAACGCTATCGTTTAATGTTATAACTTCATAGAGGCGCTCATTTTTGACGGTTTAAAAAATCTAGTACAAAAAAGATTTTGGTTTGAAAATGTTATAAAGTGGTTTGAGGGATATGACTTCCGGCATGGTATAAACTACAATAAAACATCGTTAAATATACATGTGTTTGAAAACGTACATGCATTTACAAATGTCGATGGCCCGAAAAACTAATTCAACATTTGCAAATAGACGTCATACTGACTCACTCTAGAAAATTTTGGAAAAATCAGTTAAAGACGTGTTCTACAGTTAACATGGCACCATTTACGCGCACAAAGGGAAGCAACTTTGTCGAGTTGTCCTAAGTTTGGCAGCTTTGTCTTAATAAAGATAAGACCATGAAAGAGGCAAAATGGCGGTTTACAATAAAGACAGGTATAAGAATTAAAACGGGTAAATTTATGACCAATATCAATCGACTAAAGAGTTCTCTTTCAACAGTTATACCAGCCAGTGCCACTACGCCGTATTTTAATACTATTGACCCTATTCCGGATGGTAACCTCATTAACGGATACGCCTGAAATTAGTATCTTGTATTATGTTAAATACATAAAATATGTATACCGTCATAAAGTCATTGTTTATGGCAATTTAACCTGAATATAAAATATTGTAGAAGTCTTCAACTTCATACAAATATGTTCATTTAGTATAAAAACATTAATTTTGCAACAGTATTTTATTTAACGACGGCATAGTTTAAGAGCTATTTTTCTCCAATTACGCCGTTAAGTGTGTGTTTTATTTTGATTGTCAATATAATTAGTATGGGCTATTATTTGTTAGATTTTAAGCAAAATTTATCCATACACATTATCAAAATATTATAAAAACGCTTTTTTTTATTACAAATTTGAAAAACATTGACACTCGGTCGAAATGATTTTTAAAAAAAAATCCTAAACAGTTGAATTCAAGCTTACAATTACTTTTTCCATGGTAACCATTATTATCCGCATGTATCTATGTACTAGTGTTATTAAAATAGCCGATGTAAAATATCTTAAATATTGTTTTCGTATTTCTTGTAAAACCTACATTTTTTCGCCAAATTTCAAGGACGTTTATGTTGCTGAGGCCGTATTGAGATAAAATCTAAACGGTTACATGTATTTTTTTTTCTGGTATTGCAAAATATCATACATTAAACAATTCTTGACTTGACTTAGTTGATGGTATCGTGATACATGTGTTACTTAACATATAGTTACAGCTTTTGCATCGGTATTTTTTTCGGTATAGAATAATAATTACATTGGGTCCTTTGTATAATTAACTACTCATGTTTTCATATACTAAAGTGTTAAAATGGTAGTCTTAAACTATCAACTTTATATAATCATTTAAATCACCGATAACATAGATGTCAGATTTATCATATATCCGTGAAATATAAACATTTTGTAAATCACATGAAAAGTGAGCGCCTCAAAATATTCAACTGATGGATACCCTTCACAAATGATAAACGATAAATAGTGATACCATTGCCACAATATGACCCTTTCCAGCCAGGCAAACACTTTAGACATTTTCCATTTACATTGTCACAGCCACCTTCACAGCTTCTGTTACATTTGTGTTGGCAGTTTTGTCCATAACTACCTGTCCGACATTCTGAAAATACAATATCATCTTGTTATAATATATGAAATAAGATGCTTTTATACATTATATATAATATATATTCATAGCATAACAGGGAATTTAAATATGAATCTGTGTTTGGGCAATGTGCTTTTTATTGTTGACTCAATGAATAATTTGATGAATATGTTGTCATACGACTTCCTCCTTAATTTTACTTATTGCGCGGGTAATCAAATCGTATTTCATGTATAATAACGGGATTGACCCTGCATAAAGTTGATATAATTAAACACTTTTAAAAACAAAGACAATGCATCAATATATGTAAATATAAATGTTCGAAAGAGTGGTATTAATGACTTCCTGTGCAAGTGAACATTCGAGTTTAACATCTCTGTTATGTGAACATAATTTTATTACGATATATCTTAGAAGCACAAAGCTCTGGTTATGCTAAAACATCGAAGAATTAAATGGAAAATATCGACCCGTGTACAGGGTATGTTGAAAAATACATGGAATATTGTAATATTGTTAACATTTAATATAGCACAAGAATAAACTTAAATCGCCATTAATCGTAATATTCCCTCTATGCAATAGCCAAATTTCTTATTAATATTGAAAACCGATAAGAAGCAACACTAATAAAACGTATGCATGTAATGGCTATCCGGCGTTTATCGTATTACTAAGTAACATAAACTACAACGACGGAATCAACCATTTTCTTCGAATGGGACATTACTCTTTGTGATTCAATAAAGTTTTTTGAACACAAAATTATAGGTGATGCATCTTTAGGTTTTTAGGCTTTTGTGTTGGATGTGTTTTTTGTATTCTACATCTCCTATTTAACATAAATTTTCTTTTTTTAATGAATTGCATTCGTTACGTATACGAAACACTTTTAATTAAAATTCGAATGGCCTTGCTTGGCTGTTCTTTATTATGAGACTAGTGTGTTTGACTTTCTTAAAAATTGACATATTTTACGTTGGCGCTTTAAAAGAGCATTTCGATTTATATTACGGTACAAAAGAAAATAATCATGATCTGTCATTAGAATGGCTGAACTTTTAAATTTGTAATTGTCGTATTACATATAACGTGCAAATTATAAACAATTACAAGCAGTTCGTCATATTTATGTAATTCTAGTTCATTATTATGTTAGAATTGGAAAATGGTGCAAGCCATGCTCTGTTCACTTTCAAAACATTAAACTCCGCATTTGCCGTTTTCTAAATGATTTGCTAAAGCGCTTTTAAACAAGAGTATCTTTTATATTAACTTTTACCAAGATGCTATAAAACAATAGTTTTATTAAGTGTTACAGTAATGTATTATGCATTGAACGTTTGTGATACTGACCGGCATTACACGTCTGTTGTTGCCATCCTGGATCACATCCACCCGGACAATGCCCATTACTCTTGTTACACACAGCTCCACCTTTACAGTGCGTGCTACATGTCTGTCTACATCGATAGCCGTATTCCCCGTCTTCACATTCTGGTGAACGATAGTAGGACAACAACAGTAATCAATATATTTGTATAACACGACATCAACACTCAATGAAGACGGGCGAACTAGGATGGAAATTTACACTTTTGTCACTTTCTCTGCATGAAGAGATACAATTTATATAATTAAATTTAAAATCGGCTTGAATGTACTATAAAACACATTAGAGAGTTGCCCCAACTTTTTAGTGAATGTAACCCATTTCTTGCGCTATAAATCCTATACAATCTGATTTGAAGTAAGGGGATTGAAATGACTGCAGAAAGATGCTGACATAGCATATATTGCCAACAGTTATAACCTGGGTTAAATGTGGAACTGTTCTTGGAAATTAACAGGGGGTGTTTCAGAGTATTCGAATGACATTTTCTTAATTAAATTGTCTTTAAAAACATCCTGGTCAACACATAAGATATTGTGTATTTTTGTTAACAGCTATAATCTAAAATCTTAAGTTTTAGCGATAAAAATGATGGTAACCGCTATCGCTTAATGTAATGCATGTATTACAATGTTATACGTTTTTGAGACGGCTTAAAAGTTATAGTACAAACAATTGTAATTGGGTTTTAAAATGTTATTAAATGGTTCAAGATACTACGATTTATTGCGTGGGATGAGTAGAGCAAATGCTGGCATGACATAAACTACCATACAACATCGCTGAATATACACATGTTTGAAAAAGTATATGTGTTTAGTATTTTTCATGATTATATTTTAAGTTCAGATAATGGCACGCTTGAATCTTGTAACGTCCTAAGTTTGAACGTTTTATTGCTACAAATATTTTATATCCAATTGCTAAGTGGTATGGCATATTTCAAAATATGTTTTTTACTAAAAAAACAGAAATTCATTAATTAAAGAAACAACTGCTTACTGTATGTATAGTGTTTAATGGATTAAAGTAACAATCATGCTCTGATTTCCTCATAGTAGCGGAAAGGACTAGCGGAATACCGATGACAAATAATACAAACATCTGCTTGAATACTGTCCTGATACCCTGGAAGACCATGCCGTTACCTATATGCATGATTTCAATGACACACTACATCGAGAAATATTAACTGAAACTCGTTTGAAGGCAATGTCATTAACTCATATGTACTCCACACTACATTCATAACAACGATCATTTCTGTATCCAGGTTTACATCTACCAGCACAACTCCCAGTTACTTTGTAACATTCATCATACTGACACTGGCCACATGTGTATACACAGTCTTTACCTCACCTTCCGGTTGTGCACTCTGTTTACAAGAACAAAATCTTCATTTGTAATATGCCTATTACGTTTAGCATTCTCTCAAGTATTGAAAAATGATTAATTACGTGAAGAGAGATTCTTTATTGTAGATTTTGCGTAACTCAATAAAGATGAATGCATTGGATAGAAACCATAAAATACTTAAAGTATGAGATAATGAAAGGTTCAAGATACTTTCGAACAGATGTTATTCCTTTTAATTATTTGCCTTTTACTGACGTGCAATTCACAGTTTTTATAAACATGTCATAATATCCAACAATATTATACTAACAAAACGTCTCCCAGAGTTAACTAAGACCTACATATATGGGACAATATATTGTGTGGTATTAATTTGTATTTCAATACGAACGAAATACTAGTATTTAAACTGTAGCAGCAATAAAGCAATGCAAATACTACACTTTACGGGGATACGTTGACTACATGTATATGTTATACTTTCACGTTACACAATGAGTCCCCGACCATCCCTCTACACACGACTGCTCACAAGTTCCGTTTATAAAGTAACAGTAGCTGTTACCACCCTGACAGTGGCCACAACATACTTCTTTACAATTGTCACCATATTAACCTTCATTGCATTCTAGAATATAAACGGAAACAAGTAATAACAAGGACAATTTAATGTTCATGTACTTAAAAATGTACATGGGAAGTTTGAACATTTTCTTGCCTAGCAAACATATTTGGTCAATATACCTTACATTATTGTTATAGATTTGGGCTAGTCATATTAGAGAATTACATTTGGATTTGGATATGCTTGGCTTACCCAAGATGTTGGAAATGACTTAAATGTTATTCATGTTTTTAAAACATGTATTAAAGACTGCTTTTTACAAAGATTGATAGCAGGTCTAAACGATTCTCCTAAATCTATGCACTTTAAACATTTCAAATCTCATCTTTATTCAGAATCATACTTAGACATTGATTTATTATATATTTTAAGAAAAACTTTGTAAAATTTTCGTTGTTCGACCCATACTTTAATGATCGAGAAGAGAAGACATTTATCAGTAGATAAAAATTGATGATTCTGTTCTATATGTATGGAAACTAATAATTCTGTAGTCGAAGATGAGTTTCACTTCTTCTTTGAATGTAATGAGTATGGAAATTTCGACAAACTTTCTTCAAAACTAATTGGTTAAGAAATAGATCGCTTAACATGTAATACATAATATTTAGCTTGAAAGATGAGAAAAGTGTCGTCAGTATTGCTAGATATCTTTTTAATGCTTTTAAAAGAAGAAAAGAAATTCTAGATTTGCCGATTTAAAGAAATATTAACAAGAGTAAACTACTTTATTATTAATTTATAAAGTATTTAAAAAGTTTCACTTTGTTTTGAATATCATTATTCATGATATGATTTAATATTCTTGTTAGTTTAAACAATATTTATTCGTTTTCAACATATTACATATGAATATATTCAAATATACAGCGATACATAACAATAGAATTGAGAAGAAAGCTATTTCTAGCTTATACAAAGTCTTTCTTCTGAATATTATTGTCAGTATTGCTAGATATCTTTTTATTGCTTTTAAAAGAAGAAAAGAAATTCTAGATTTGCCGATTTAAAGAAATATTAATAAGAGTAAACTACTGTATTATTAATTTATAAAGTATTAAAAAGTTTCACTTTGTTTTGAATATCATTATTCATGATATGATTTAATATTCTTGTTCATTATTATAGTCTTAATCTTGGATTTATATATAGCTACATTTATTACAAATCATATATCTTCCAAAATATATGTTACATCTGTTACTTTCTTAAACTATTGAAAAGCTTAAACCTGAAATTATCTAAAGTAAATGTTATTATTTTTGGATAAATGTGGCATGTTATTAGCTTGTATTCACTTTAATATGTGAATTCTGTAATATTGACTTGTATAAATGTATAATAAGTCTTAAATGCAACCAATCAAATTGCCATGCCATTACATAGTATAATTTGGAGTAAATATCGTGAATTATTTTACAATGGGTGTCAGAGTTCTGTACTGTTACCAATAAACACTGGATTCGATGTTTTTAAAGTATCAACATTTAAAGTCAATATTCTTAATTAATGCACGCAGAGAGTTAATCCAAATAACTAACATACACTGAAAATAAATGGCATTATCTAATATGCATATTGAATTCAATGTCATTAACTAACATACAATGAATCAATGTTAATTACCAATATGCCTTAGGAATCTTCTTTACATCAACATTTTGTATACATTAATTTATTTGTAAATTGCTATAATTGTTGTAGTGTATTCTTATTTACATGATGACTACCCGATATATTTATGTTCGGACAATATATGCAATCAAAGACAGCGTGATGGCCAAATCCATATTTTATGTATAAATACAGAACATATTTTGATTGGCATATCACTAACCATAATATAAAACGTTCATCTTTATTTATTTAGCAGGTAATCTATTTTGTTAGTTTCTACATTGGTGCTGTAAATAATATTTGGTTGCTTGTTAAATAAAGCTTAATTGAGAACGTCTTAAGTTAAAACGTGATGCGCATTACAATTGACATTTGAATAGATATTGTTTTTAACTAATTCAATTCACAATTTACTCGTATATTCATGACCAATAACAAACGGCATATCATAAACCATTATGCAAAATGTGTGTCTTCTCAGCAGACGCAATAGTTTGAAGAGAAATTACAACTCCATACTACCTTGATCACACAAAATACGGTTACTGTATCTGGTTTACATCCACCAGCACATGTCCCATACTTCATTTGGAACATAAAGTATATTGCGCTTAACACTCACTTAAGTATAAACGATAAATAATTGTGTGACCAAATTACAAAGTACCATTAAATCATATGGCATGGAACATAGAAACGAAACCACAAATAGCATATATAATCAATCATCTTGAATCTCTGCCAGGTCAAAGTCTCCGTATAGATTGATACACCATTGCGTCTCATTGTTATTTGTCTCTCATTGCTGATTCAAGTTGGAACGTTAGCAGTTGTGGTGTACTGGAGTACTGGTTAATATTCCAGGATTCCAGGTAAAATGGCTAAGTTAACTTATCGCGTATGTTAGCCATTAAGGGCATAGATATAACGCTTAACAATAAAGAAAATACCATCCTCAACCTACCCAAGTATCTATTATAACTAACAAACAAAGGTTTTCTATCATTATCTTCATTTTGTATTAAGAGAAACATAATTGTTAATTATAAAGAATACTATAAGAAAATACTTCTATGTATTCTTACTTTATTGACGTACAATACACATATTTTACATTACGCTAACGTTTCATCTCCCAAGCTAACCATGTCCTATATGTATGTAATAGTATACCATTTAGGATTGAATATTTCTATCCGAACGAAGCAAGAATAGGGCAATACGTCGTAATACTACCCTCGATAGAGATGTGTTGATTACACATCATATTTCATACTTTCAAGTTAGTTAAATCTGCACGATTTGTATAATGCGCTTTTATTCGGTCATACCTTCGTCACATCGTTCCCCAATCCAGCCCGCTTTGCAAGAACGCCCACAAGTTCCGTTTATATGGTTACAGTATCTGATACCACCGTAACAGTTGTTACTACATATTTCCTTACAATCGTCACCATAGCGATCATCGCTGCATGCTGGAAAATAAACAGAAATTTGTAAACATATAGATTCTCGTTTGCCTTTTCTACTCTTTCGACTATGAAAACAATAAAAACAATTTTTAATTTTACCATGACGTGGCCCTGGTTGAAATCAAATGGTATCATTTATTAGAAATATATGTATATGTAACACTCTTAACCCTTCCTAAATATAAAATTAAACATTTTTATTTAATATAATGCACATGTTGATCATTAACACTGTAAACCTTCCAGAGAGGAATATGTTACCAAAACAAATATGGAAACATGTGCCCGTTTGTTAACTTCGAAATTAACTTTCACACCAAACTGACAATTGATACGATTTGTCGATAAAAATGTGTATGTCAAAAAACATATTCTGCAGACAAAACAAATTATATTCTATTGTAACTCAACAGTACTTTAGTTAATCGTATAATCTATAATATATATACTTATATGTATTATTTAATGTATTATGCTGAGTGTCTTTAAAATGACATTACGTAGGAGGAATATGTGCCGGTGAACGTTAAAAACAGTGTCAAATATTGAAACATGATTTTGATATGTGTGATACTGTGATATCCGTATTCTCTGTCTCTACATTCTTTTAAATCATGGTAAAGAAAAAATGATGATGATACCGTAAATGTAACAATATATTGATACATATTAAAGTTGTACGAGCTAGGATGACTTAGAATAAAAAAAACGTTTTACATAAATACATATGTTTACATTTAACAATAAAAGGAAGAAGAATGAATGGCCCAGAACGCGACGGCGATACGCACAACTGAACGTAAGCTCCCGAGCAAGTTGTATATTTACCATTAAACTCATTAAAAAGGCAAAACTTTCTAAAATAATATTCACAAACAAACGTTATATTGACTCACCTTAACATGTTAGGGCAATATCAGTTAACAACTTGGAAGCAGTTGAGTTGAAAACGAGAGAGTGACATATGTTTAACATTAAATCCATCAGAAATAATGACGTACATACGTACTGATACTTCTGCATAACCTTACTCACCATACATGGTAGTGTTGGAATATCAAATGTTTTGAATATGTTTTTTTTTTTATTTTCAAACATTATGCTGTGTTGAAGATAATCACAAATAATTCCACCACTTGTGGTGTATTGTATACTCACCGGTTTTACACAACGGACCTCGCCATCCTGGTTCACATCCTCTCGGACAACGCCCATCAATCTTCTCACAAACAGCTCCGTCTTTACAGTGTGTGCTACATGTTTGGCCACATTTATCTCCGTATGTCCCGTTTGTACATTCTAATAATTATAATAAAGTAAGGTTGGTGATCTATAGATAGTAGACAATAACTACAAATTAAAACGGATGTCGTAAAGGATTGGAGGTGATTATGGATAACTGAATTGCTTTTTGTACTCTGCTGTCACATTATTATCAAACTGTTATTATTTTATTATGATTACTGTTATTATTATAATCATTATTATTCTATATATTGAGCAAGCTTGTTATGGTTGTGCCCTTTAAACAATATGGTGGATATATTTTCTGATTGCTATGTGTCCTGCTGTGTGTTTACCTAAAAACTATATGTCTTTATTCTAGTCAATAAATTGAGTTTATAAGTTATCTTCTTATTACGATTTAACGCTACATTTGCAGAACGATTTGTGCTAAAACACAAATAACTTGACTTAGTTGATTGTATCGTGATACATGTTTTACTTAACATATAGTTACAGTTTTTGCATCGGTATTTTTTCGGTATGTGTGGTGAATGTGTTTTATCCTTAAGCAAGATATTTTTTCTTTTGATGATTAGTTCTGGTTCTACCAAGAAATACTAAATAATAAGTTGTAAAAACTTGTTTCAAAATCGAAGTTTAAATTAAATTAAGTTTAATCTAAATATATTAAAGCACTTTCGAAAAAAGTGTGATACCTTGTTTTGGAGCAGTGTTTATATATACACCATATATATCAAAATGCGGTATGTACATATCTGTGTCATTCAAGTTTATTGTTTCAATCGACAAATGGGTTTCGCGATGCACATTTTTGAAATATGAAAATATCAAAACAATTAATTTAAATATGATACTGTACCTGCGATAATTATTATAGATTATCTCTAGAATGCAATATTTATTTGAACCTATATTTTTTCAATAAACCTTACATAACTGTTTCACTGAATTTCATTACGAGTATTATTGTCATGCGACTCCCTCCTTAATTTTACGGATAGAAATTAATAGCTTTCTGTGCAGAAGATCTTTCGCGTTTGACATTTCAGTTATGTGAAGATAATTTGATTACGACATGTCTTAGAAGCACAAAACACTCACAGGAATAGATAATAGAAGAATATGTATGACCGGGTCTTCGAGTTCAAGATATAAAGTAATACTTACTAGCACACTTGTATCAGCTTAAGTGGTTTTCTATTTACTACGCGGAAATAGAATAATAATTACACCTGGTCGTCATCTGTATAATTAACTACTCATGTTTTCATATAATAAAGTGTTCAAATAGTAGTCTTAAACTATCAACTGTATATAATCATTAAAATCACCGATAACATAGATGTCAGATTTATCATATATCCGTGAAATATAAACATTTTGTAAATCACATGGAAAGTGAGCGCCTCAAAATATTCAACTGATGTATATCCTTCACAAATGATAAACGATAAATAGTGATACCTTTGCCACAATATGACCCTTTCCAGCCAGGCAAACACTTTAGACATTTTCCATTTACATTGTCACAGCCACTTTCACAGTTTCTGTTACATTTGTGTTGGCAATTTTGTCCATAACTGCCTGTCCGACATTCTGAAAAGACAATATCATCTTGTTATAATATGATTGAAAACAATATATCCTTAGGTTTGTTTATATATGTTCCAGTAGTAACAACACATATTATTAACAAACAGAAGTCGTTTCTTAAAATAAGATGCTTTTATACATTAAACATATAACATAATTTATCATATATAATCATAGCATATAAAGCAATTTAAATATGAATCTGTGTTTCGGCAATATGCTTTTATTGTTGACTCAATGAATAATTTTATGAATATATTGTCGTACGACTTCCTCCTTAATGATACTTATTGCGTGGGTAATCAAATCGTATTTCATATATAATAACGGGATTAAGCCTGCATAAAATTGATATAAATAAACACTTTTAAAAACAAAGACAATGCATCAATATATGTAAATATAAATGTTCGAAAGATTGGTATTAATGACTTCCTCTGCAAGTGAACATTCGAGTTTAACATCTTTGTTATGTGAACATTATTTTATTACGATATATCTTAGAAGCACACAGCGCGGGTTATGCTAAAACATCGAAGAATAAAATGGAAAATATCGACCCGTGTACAAGGTATGTTGAAAAATACATGGACTATTGTAATATTGTTAACATTTAATATAGCACAAGAATAAACTTAAATCGCCATTAATCGTGATATTCCGTCTAAGCAATAGCCAAATTTCTTATTAATATTGAATACCGTTTTGAAGCAACAGTACCAAAACGTATGCATGTAATGGCTACCCGGCGTTTATCGTATTACTAAGTAACATAAGAGTATCTTATTTATTAAATTTTACCAAGATGCAATATTACAATAGTTCATTCAGTGTTACAGTAATGTATTATGCATTGAACGTATGTGATATTGACCGGCATTACACGTCTGTTGTTGCCATCCTGGATCACATCCACCCGGACAATACCCATTACTCTTGTCACACACAGCTCCACCTTTACAGTGCCTGCTACATGTCTGGCTACATCGATAGCCGTATTCCCCGACTTCACATTATGGTAAACGATAGTAGGACAACAACAGTAATCAATATCTTTGTATAACACGACAACAATAGCCGGGCGAACTAGGATGGAAATTTTACACTTTGGTCACATTTTTGTATGAAGAGATACAATTTATATAACTAAATTTAAAACTCATTAGAGAGTTGCCCCACTTTTTAGTGAATGTAACCAATTTCTTGCACTAAAATGTCCTATGAAATTTGATTTGAAATAAGGGGATTGAAATGACTGCAGATAGAGGCTGACATAGCATATATTGCCAACAGTTATAACCTGTGTTAAATATGGAACTGTTCTTGGAATTTGACAGTGGGGTGTTTCAGAGCATTCTAATGACGTTTTCCTTAAAATAATTGTCTTTAAAAACAAGCTTGTCAACACATCAGATATTGTGTATTTTTGTTAACAGCTATAATCTAAAATCTTAAGTTTTAGCATTAAGAATGATGGTTACCGCTATCGCTCAATGTTATGCATGTATTAAATATTATACGTTTTTGAGACGGCTTAAAATTAGAGTACAAACAATTGTAATATGGTTTTAAAATGTTATTAGATGGTTCAAGATACTACGATTTCTGCGTGGGATGAGCAGAGCTATTGCTAGCATGACATAAACTACCATACAACATCGCTAATTTTACATATGTTTGAAAAAGTATATGTGTTTAGTATTTTTCATGATTATATTTTAAGTTCAGATAATGACACGCTTGATTCATGTAACGTCCTAAGTTTGAACGTTTTAGTGCTACAAATATTTTATATCCACTTGCTAAAGTGGTATGGCATATTTCAAAATATGTTTTTTTACAAAAAAAAAAAGATATTGATTAATTAAAGAAACAAATGCTTACTGTATGTATAGTTTTTTAATGTATTAAAGTAACAAACATGCTCTGATTTCCTCATAGTAGTGAAAAGGACTAGTGGAATACCGATGGCAAATGCTACAAACATCAGCTTGAATAGTGTTTTGATACTCTGGAAGACCATGCCGTTACCTATATGCATGGTTTCAATGACACACTAGATCGAGATATATTAACTTAAACTCGTTTGAAGTCAATGTCATTAACTCATATGTACTCTACACTACATTCATTACAACGATCGCGTCTGTATCCAGGTTTACATCTACCAGCACAACTCCCAGTTACTTTGTTACATGCATCATACTGACACTGACCACATGTGTATACACAGTCTTTACCCCACCTTCTGGTTGTGGACTCTGTTTACAACAACAAAACCTTCCTGTGTAATATGCCTATTACGTTTAGCATTCTCTCTAGTATTAAAAAATGATTTATTACGTGAAGAGAGATTCTTTATTGTAGATTTTACGTTACTCAATAAAGATGAATGCATTGGACAGAAACCATAAAATACTTAAAGTATGAAATAATTAAAGGTAAAGATACTTTCGAACAGATGATATTCCTTTTAATTCTCCGCCTTTTACAGATGTGCATTTCACAGTTTTTTATAAACATGTCAACGAATATCCAACAATATTATACTAACAAAACGTCTCCCAGAGTTAACTAAGACCTACATATATGGGACAATATATTGTGTGGTATTAATTTGTATTTCATTACGAACAAAATACTAGTATTTAAACTGTAGCAGCTATAGAGCAATGTGAATACTACACTTTACGGGGATACGTTGACTACATGTATATGTTATACTTTCACGTTACACAATGTGTCCCCGACAAGTTCCGTTTACTAAGTTACCATAGCTGTTACCGCCCTGACAGTGGCCACTACATACTTCTTTACAATTGTCACCATAGTAACATTCATTGCATTCTAGAATGTAAAGGAAACAAGTAATAACAAGGACATTTAATATTCATGTACTTAAATAAGTACATAGAAAGTTTAAACATTTTCTTGCCTAGCAAACATATTTGGTCAATATACCTTACATTATTGTTATAGATTTTGGCTAGTCATATTAGAGAATTACATTTGGATTTGGATATGCTTGGCTTACCCAAGATGTTGGAAATGACTTAAATTTTATTCATTTATTTAAAACACGCATTAAAAACTGCTTTTTACAAAGATGGATAGCAGGTCTAAATGATTCTCCTAAAGTCTGCACTTTAAATATTTTAAATCTCATCTTTTTTCAGAATCATACTTAGACATTGATTTATCATATATTTTAAGAAAAACTTTGTCAAATTTTCATTTTCGACCCATACTTTAATGATCGAAAAGAGAAGACATCTATCAATAGATAAAAATTGAAGATTCTGTCCTATATGTATGAAAACTAATATTTCTGTAGTCGAAGATGAGTTTCACTTCTTCTTTGAATGTAATGAGTATGAAAATTTCGACACTCTTTCTTCAAAACTAATTGGTTAAGAAATAGATCGCTTAACATGTATTACATAATATTTAGCTTGAAAGATGAGGAAAGCATTGTCAGTATTGCTATATATCTTTTTAATGCTTTTAAAAGAAGAAAAGAAATTCTAAATTTGCCGATTTAAAGAAATATTAATAAAAGTAAACTACTGTATTATTAATTTATAAAGTATTTAAAAAGGTTCACTTTGTTTTGAATATCATTATTCATGATATGATTAAATATTCTTGTTCATTAAAGTCTTAATCTTGGATTTATATATAGCTACATTTATTTCAAATCATATATCTTCAAGACTATATGTTACATCTGTTACTTTATTAAACTATTGGAAAGCTTAAACCTTAAAATTATCTAATACAAATGTTATTATTTTTGGATAAATGTGGCATGTTATAAGCTTGTATTCACTTTAATATGTGAATTCTGTAATATTGACTTGTATAAATGTATATTATTCAATTTGTGTCACCGTATATGATGTATTTACATGTTGTATGTTGGGCCGGAGGCCTATATTACTTATTAAAATATGTATATGTCTATATATTATCGCATTGCATGTAATATGTTAATTATATATAATTACATTCGGTTCATCATATCTGTGTAATTCTATTTCATTGATAGGTTCGTATTGACAAAAAGTGCAGGCCATGTTACGTTTGCTTTCAAAATATTAAGCAACACAATGGCCGTGTTTCTAAATGTGTTACTAACAACATAAATATGAGTATGGTTTATTATAATTGAGGCCGTTATGCAATATTAGAAATGTTTCACTGAATGATAAGATAGATACAGTATTATGTATTAAACGGTTTGGATACTAACCGGTTTCACATGTCGGTCCTTTCCAACCTTGAACGCATCCATCCGGACAATGACCAATAATCTTGTGACAAACAGCTCTACCATCACAATGTGTGCTACATGTTTGGCTACATTGATCTCCGTATCTTCCGTCTGCACATTCTAGAAAACCACGGTAAAGCAACAACAGCAATTAATATCTATGTATAAGACGACATCAATACACGATAAAGACGTGCCAGCTAGGATGCAAGATTAAGAATATTTGTATCGTTTACTCTATTGTCACTTGTTCTGTATGCAGAGATACAAATTTATATAATTGTATTTAAAATAATCTCATTAGAGAGTTGCGTGGTATGAATGTAACCCATTTATTACGCAATGAAGTCCAATGTAATCTGATTTGAAGTAAGGGGATTGAAATGACTGCAGATAGATCCTGACATAGCCTGTATTGCCAACATAATTTTTTATATAACCTGGATTAAATAAGGTACTGTTACTGGATTTTTATAGGCGAGTATTTTAGAGCATTTTAATAACTTTTTCTTAAAAATATTTATCTTTAAAAACAAGATGGTCTACATACTAGATATTGTGTATCTTTTTGAACAAATACATTCTAAAATCTTAAGTTTTACCGTTTTAAATTATGGTAACCGCTATCGCTTAATGTTACACTTCAAAGTTGCGCTTTTTAGAGACGGTTTAAAAATTATAGTACAAAAATACGTTTGAAAACTTAAATTGTTCAAGGTATTGTGAATTCTTGCTGCAGATGAGTAGAGCAATTGCTGGCATGGCATAAACCACAGTACAACATCGCTATTCACATGTTTGAAAACGTATATGTGTATATGTATTCATTCATGATTTTATTTCATGTTCAAACGCTTGATTCTTGTAACGTCCTAAGTTTGAACATTTTATTGCTACAAATATTTTATATCCAATTGCTAAAGTGGTATGGCATATTTCGTAATATGGTTCTTGTAACGTATATATGTATATGTATACAAGACTACAAGGCACACACTACTTACATGCCTAATTATATATCACCATTGTAGAATAAATCGAGATAAATCGATACAAATCTTAACACTTTACAAGAACGTTTGTATTTCATATTTGTACTGATAGAGACTCGGGGAATTATTATCATATACCATAACAAATTGCTATGACGAAATAAAAAAAAATATCGTCGGATTGGATATTATTAATATATGATTAAGTTTGCACCATTTACTGAACAGAATGTTATAGGTGATGCATCCTAATATTGAATGAATAGCATTCGTTACATAAACGATAGATTTTTCTTTCAAATATCAATGAACTTGATTGGCTGATGTTTATTATGAGATTTTCTTAAAAATTGATATCTTTTACATCGGTGCTATACACACACATTTTTAAAATACAAAGACATTTTATTTGAGTTATTAAAAATGTATGAATATGCTGAATGTGAAGATGGAAAAGAACTGTTGACCATAATTGTGGTAACTCAAAATTAAAAAAGATGATCTATACAGTATTATGCATTGGACGTAGTTGCTACTGACCGGTTTCACAGGTCGGTCCTTGCCAACCTGGATCACATCCTCCCGGACAATATGCATTTCTTTTGCCACACACAGCTCCACCTTTACAATGTGTGCTACATGTCTGACTACATCGATCTCCGTATCTTCCGTCTGCACATTCTAAAAAACCATGGTTAAGCAACTACGGTAACTAATATCTATATCTAACACGACATGAACACACAATAAATCAGAATGAGCCAGGATTGAAAATTATGATGTTTGCTTATTGTATTCTGTTGTCACCCTTTTTGTATGCAATTATACAAAGATATATAATTGTGTTTGGAATTATTTAATGTATAATAAGACCCAAATAATTATTGATACTTTTTTCGATAAAAAAAAAAACGGCATAGAAAACCCATCATATAAAGCGCTTGCCTTTATACATTTTTATGAAAACACACACTGACTATGTTTTGGAAACAATAAAAAATCTAAGATTCTTTATTACAAGGTTCATCTTAAGATTGACCACATGTGTGTAAACACATTTTAACCCACTTTTCTGTTGTACACTCTACAAAAATAAAACCTTCATAAATGTACTTACTTTCTTGACACCCGGTCCCTGTCCATCCATCCGAACATCCAGATATACAATTACCACTACTGCTGTCACATTGTTCCTGAACGTTTCTACAGTGGCAGGTATTGTCACATTCTACACCATATTTCTGTCGTCCAGATGAATCAACACTGCATTTAGAATCTGTGGCTATGAATAAACAGATACTTATATACTAGGATGTAAGACAATGTGACACGCTTTACCCACATTCCTATTTATATATCACCTTTGTAGAATAAGGTCCAGATATAACGACATAAACCTTGAAACACTTTACAAGAACGTTCATGTTTTTTATTTGTAATAATAAAAAAATCCTGACAGTATTAAAGAATATCACAAAACTAGTGATTTGATTAACGTTATATATATCATAGAGCAATCGAACCGAATATCAATCTATTTTATTCTTTTTATCAAAACTATTTTGAAAACAACATTTAACATAATAAATATTTCAATTAGTGATGCATTGAGAACATAATGTCCCTATAGCTATACTATGTTCACATGTGCAAATATTGATTTGATACGGTGCGAATATGACTTAATTAAGAAATAGTGTTGTCTCTCGTTGTGATTAATGCTGATAGTCATAACCATAATTAAACGTTGCATGTTCAGCGCGGAAAGGTTTGGTATCACAATTCATAGAGATATAATACAAAACTATATGTTGGTGTTGTTTTGATCATGTAAAGAAAAAAAATAATTTGGAAGATAAACCAGGATTAGTATATGCTGTATAACTAACACGTAGACACAGTTACGAAGGGGAATAAAATTATTCCAGTTTCATCCCCGATAGTATTATCAACTTTTGGATTTCATTTCAAACCAAATTGTTGTGTTTGATGATACTTTATTTTGTGTACCTTTAAATATCAATTTGAGTATTTGTTAAACATTTTGTGTACGGAAGGGTCGTAACTAATATTGGTAGAGCTTCTAATACATGTACAACTCTTTTTGCTTAAAGCAATAACATTTGTGCAAGCCAACCATAACGGTAAAAGTTAAATTTTGATTTTATACTATTTTGAATAAAGAATTGAATGGGTTAAACAATATGTCAGCAAATAAAAGGTTATATTTGGTATATCCAGGTTTACAAATGGGGAAAAATGAATCTGAGTAAAACCACTTAGCTGGACTTAAACCCAAGACATTAGCGGCGATATACAAGTGGTCGTTAGTCGACGACGCCTTAGACCACTTGACTACGGAGGACCTCACTTATAGTAAATGGAACATTACATCAACTATTGAAGATCCGTTTCTTAGCTTATTTGTACATGTAACACGAATATAACACTGTTATATTCTCTAGCTGGCTATAGAATATTTTTTATAATATCTTAAGTTCACTTGTTTTGCTGCAAGGAAATCAAAATGCTTAGTATGATATGGTGAACACGTATCCGCTACATGCATACAAGCATCACATATTAGTTTATTATAGCTTTGTCAGTCAATTCCAGTGGAAGTTCTGTTTCCAACTGAGCATCAAAGTTGACACTTTAAATCATCAGTGCTCAGTCGGAAAGCAACGTTCCACTGGAATCTACGTATATACAAAAAGAGAATAATGTTTTATTGAATATATTGAAATTGGTGATTAAAATTGATTTACACTTAGGTATACAACATATAGTACACAATGTTTAAAGCTAAGAGAGCGGAAGACGAAGTCGGTTTTCTTAACGTCTTGATCTTCATGTGGAACATTTTGTCGGTTGTTTGTTTTAATAGTTGAAATTTCTGCTAAATGTCTTTTTATATTGTTCACCGTCTTGAATTTTGAACTGTACAATATAAAAGTTATTTGAACCAATAAACTTCTGCATATTGTAGGGTCAAATGTTAACATCTGGGGTAGGTGATTGTCTACACACTTAAAGGTATAAAATAACGGTTTTATGATATTTTCAGACATATTATATACGTCATATCCAGTTTAAGTAGCGGAAAAGAATGAAACTTCCGCTGGCAAACATAGACATATTTTGGACTGAGCTAGGCTCGAAATCACGACTTCAATGCCGAGAGGAAAGTCGTCATTAGTCGATAGCGTCTTTAATCACTCGGCCACAGATGACCTCACTAATAAAAATGGACAGTTTATAAGCTTTAAATGTCAGTTTCCTCAGTTACTTATATGTGCATTGTACCTTAAACAAAGCATTGTTAAATTATCTGACTATTGTTTATATTAAACTACAAGTCCATCTCATTGCATTGCAATAAGAAAAATATAGTATGAAATGTGCAATATGATTTGTAGACAACATATCCGCACCGGACATATCAGCATTGTTTATAGGTTTATCAGTTGTTATTGTTGCTGTTTTATCATCTTGACTCAATATAAACCTTTTGTTCATCTTCGCTGGAACTTAACCTTTACCAGTACAGGGATAATTACATTGTTAAAATTACTTTTATATGCGAAAAAAAATCATTATAAAATGCGATAGATAAAGAGAGAAGTAAAATAACATGAGTAACTTAACAGACACTTAAACCTGATTGAAAGATGAGTGTGCTATAAGGAAGTACACATAAACATCAGTATAATGTAGTATTTTTCATAGACGGATTAAACATATACTTTCTACACTTGACCTTTCACTTTGAAGTATTTATTACTGCGACAAATATTGTTATAAACTTGTTTTAATGAATCGTGGTAATGAAAGGACAATACTCCGCGAGTCTCCAATGAATTTATCACTGTTCTTTTGTCTTAAATACCAAGACAATAATAAGTGTTATAAACGTGTTTAAAAAAACGTGATAATAAAGGACACTATTCGGTGAACATCCAACGATTGTTCTAAAGTCTTAACATTCCAAAGTAAAAATACAACGTGGTAATTAAAGGGATTATATTTGCATATTACCGTCAATTCCATGTCCTTAATACACACGCCCAGCATGAAGATAGACCTATAACTTAGAGATATACGCGTATCTAATTGTATAGCCTCTTTATTACATCGGGTTTCTGAAGCCACGTTGTTGTTTTTGTTTACATTCTCCATTTTCATCGAACAACTTTAGGGTTTCTGATCAATCATCGGATAACATCGTGAAGAGTCGTTCCAGATCTCATTTTCGAGGCTTTGTTCGGGAAGTTTACGGAGTTCAATGTTAACATTGCCCAATACTTTATTTCGGGACAACAGTTTTGGCAAATATTCAATTACTGTTGATTTTATAAGTTTCAAGTAAATAAAGGTTATACGTCAATACATAAGCATTACTTTCTGCACACTGCATACAGGAAAAATCTGGATTAACAGAGCGTTTTTGTTACTTGCCAATATAATCCCTTTAAAAGACAAGACTAGTTGAGCCGGTTGTTCTTAAGTTTTAACATACCGAGGTAATACTATATCGTGGTAATGAAAATAAAGGTTTAGTTGAGCTTCCAACGGTTGTTCTTTAGTCTTAACATACCGATGTTATACTATATTGTGGTAATAAAAAGACGATATTAGTTGTTCTTAAGTCATAACTTACCCAGGTAATACTATATCGTGGTAAAGAAATGACAACACTAGTAATTCTTAAGTCGTAACATACCGAAGTAATACTATACCATGGTAAAGAAATGACAACACTAGTTATTCTTAAGTCATAATATACTGTTGTAATACTATATCGTTACAAAGAAATGGCAACACTAGTCATTCTTAAGTAATAACATGCCGTTGTAATAGTATATCGTGGTAATGAAAACACAAGATTAGTTGTTCTTAAGTTATAACATACCGAGGTAATACTATATCGTGGTAAAGAAATAACAATATTAGTTGTTCTTTAGTCATGATATATCGATGTAATACTATATCGTGGTAAAGAAATGACACCACTAGTTATTCTTAAGTCATAACATACCGTTGTAAAAGTATATCGTGGTAATGAAAACACAATATTAGTTGTTCTTACTTTATAACATACCGAGGTAATACTATATCGTGGTAATTAAAACACAAGATTGGTTGTTCTTAAGTCGTAACATACCGTTGTAATACTATATCGTGGTAATGAAAACACAAGATTGGTTGTTCTTAAGTTGTAACATACCGTTGTAATACTATATCGTGGGAAAGAAATGACAACACTAGTTACTCATAAGTCATAACATACCGATGTAACTCTATATCGTGGTAAAGAAAACACAAGATTAGTTGTTCTTAAGTTGTAACATACCGTTGTAATACTATATCGTGGTAATAAAAACACAATACTTGTTGTTCTTAAGTCATAACATACCGTTGTTATTGTATATCGAGGTAATGAAAACACAATATTTGTTGTTTTTAAGTTATAACATACCGAAGTAATAGTATATCGTGGTAAAGAATTGACAACACTATTTATTCTTAAGTCATAACATACCGAGCTAATACTATATCGTGGTAAAGAAATGACAGCACTAGTTATTTTTAAGTCATAACATACCGATGCAATACTATATCTTTGTAATAAAAACACAAGATTTGTTGTTCTTAGGTAATAACATACCGAGGTAATACAATATCGTGGTAAAGAATTGAGAACACTAGTAATTCTTAAGTCATAATATACTGTTGATATACTATATCATGGTAAAGAAATTGCAACACTAGTTATTCTTAAGTTGTAACATACCGATGTAATACTATATCGTGGTAATGAAAACACAAGATTTGTTGTTCTTAGGTCATAACATACCGAGGTAATACAATATCGTGGTAAAGAAATGACAACACTAGTTATTCTTAAGTCATAATATACTGTTGATATACTATATCGTGGTAAAGAAATTGCAACACTAGTTATTCTTAAGTTGTAACATACCGATGTAATACTATATCATGGTAATGAAAACACAAGATTTGTTGTTCTAAAGTCATAACATACCGATGTAATACTATATCGTGGTAATGAAAACACAAGATTTGTTGTTCTTAAGTCATAACATACCGAGGTAATACTATATCGTGGTAAAGAAATGACAACACAAGCTATTCTTAAGTCATAACATGCCGATGTAATACTATATCGTGCTAATGAAAACACAAGATTAGTCGTTTTGTAGCCATAACATACCGATGTAATACTATATCATGGTAATGAAAACACAAGACTAGTTGTTCTTAAGTCATAACATACCGAGGTAATACTATATCTTGGTAAAGAAATGACAACTCTAGTTATTCTTAAGTCGTTACATACCGAGGTAATACTATATTGTGGTAAAGAAATGACAACAGTAGTTATTCTTAAGTTGTTACATACCGATTTAATACTATATCGTGGTGATGAAAACACAAGATTTGTTGTTCTTAGGTCATAACATACCGAGGTAATACAATATCGTGGTAAATAAATGACAACACTAGTTATTCTTAAGTCATAATATACTGTTGATATACTATATCGTGGTAAAGAAATTGCAACACTAATTATTCTTAAGTTGTAACATACCGATGTAATACTATATCGTGGTAATAAAAACACAAAATTTGTTGTTCTTAAGTCATAACATACCAATGGAATACTATATCGTGGTAATGAAAACACAAGATTTGTTGTTCTTAAGTCATAACATACCGAGGTAATACTATATCGTGTTAAATAAATGACAACACTAGCTATTCTTAAGTCATAACATACCGATGTAATACTATATCATGCTAATGAAAACACAAGATTAGTCGTTTTGTAGCCATAACATACCGATGTAATACTATATCGTGGTAATGAAAACACAAGACTGTTCTTTAGTCATAACATACCGAGGTAATACTATATCTTGGTAAAGAAATGACAACTCTAGTTATTCTTAAGTCGTTACATACCGAGGTAATACTATATTGTGGTAAAGAAATGACAACAGTAGTTATTCTTAAGTTGTAACATACCGAGGTAATACTATATTGTTATAAAGAAATGACAGGATTAGTTGTTCTAAAGTCATAATATATCGCTGTAATACTATATCGTGGTAAAGAAATGACAACACTAGTTATTCTTAAGTCATAACATACCGTTGTAATACTATATCGTGGTAATTAAAAGTCAAGACTAGTTGTTCTTAAGTCGTATTTTACCGAGGTAATACTAAATTATGATCACGAAAACAGGGCTCGTACTGTGAAATTACGCTATCCTTAATTGATTTAATTGAATACAATACCTTGTGAATGGTTGTTTTTTATAGTGTTATTTTTAACGAAGCCTTCTTTAATTTCTGTATGCTAAGGTATTTTCATATATTTTGAATATACGAAATGTTCGATTTGTTAAATATGAAGTCGATTTCGCATTACATAATTGATATTATTTGATATAAATTCAGTTTGCACATTTAACTTGAAAACATTTTTTATGAAAGAAATACTCCTACAAATGCTAAGAGACATAGACAAATATTATATATATTATTGAGCGCGCTGATGATAATCGAACACAGGATTACAGTTGTGTTTAGTGTCTTCAAAGTACTGTATCAGCCTATGTTTCGTATTTATTTTAACTAGGCAATAGCCGGTTACTCTCAAACGATCAATTTCATACAATACGTGTGATTCAAGATATGTAAATAATGTTTAGGAGAGTAATTTGTATAAATTTTCATCGATGCAACCTAAAGAAGCTTAGACTCATTAGTTTAATAAGCGCATACTTTCAAAACAACATAAATAGTCCATTATAACATATACAGCAACACAACAATGCTATACTCTTTGTACAGCAACACAACAATGCTATACTCTTTGTACAGCAACACAACAATCATATGCTCTTTTACAAGGACTGCTAGAGCGATTTACTGCGAAAGAAATAAAAATAGTAACCTTATATGATATATATGACATTCATTATATAGCGACGACTCAGGGACAATATACCAACATTCATGTAGTATTTATATTGATGTTAAGATCCTGTTTCATACCACAACAATGTAACAATAAAGCATCGATCAATGATATTTTATAAGACAATATTATATTGATCTTATCTCATTACCCTTCTTGTTCAGGTAGATACTAACTAGAGATTAAATCATTGATTTAATATGATTCTATGAATAGTATTATAAGTATCTCTTAAATGGATAAATGTGAGCGAAGACATGTTGTTTATAATTGTTTATGTATATAATGCACAAGCAAGGTTCTTAGATTTTAAAACTAGAAAATATTTATGTTCAGTTCTGATACAATGTCATTTAGACTTTTCATGTTCGTCTTGGTACCCAAGCTTAAACAAAAGGTAACGAAACACACTCCAAATCTGTCAAAATAAAATTGTTAGATTCACTGATGGTATGGGACCTAGGGAAAGTGTCAACAATGGCAGTCTTACTGATATCTCTTTATTAAATGTAGAAAATAGAAATAAGCAACTACGTCTTTACCATGTTTTTAGAATTGTAAATGACAAGTGTCCTTCATATATGAAAGAAAAAAATGTTTTTGTAAAAGACGTTCACTCTTATTCTACTTGGACAAATTTATATAATTTTAGTGTACTCAAATACTATGTTAAAGAGAATGTAACATTCTTTTACAGTGCAATCAATGACTGGAATGCATTGCCTGCTGACATTAGGAAAATTATCAAAATTAGTCACTTTAAAAGTTCTGCCAAGACCCATTTATTAGACAATGCTAGGAAAGCATAGTTTATTTATTGCATTTGTCGGCTAGATATGCTCAATGTTTTTAATTGTAATATTTTTATACAAACTGTGTGATAAAAATAATATATTTGTAAACGGCACATATATTATGGAAACATTTCATGTGGTAACTTGCAAATTCCAAAGTCTTCAAATTTATATTTTGTTATGTATACTCTTAGGTATAGTACCAAGGACCTTATTGGAAATAAGCCTTCGGGCTTTATGTGCAATCCAAGGCTATTACACACTATAATGTAAGTTTAATGTTGCACTGTGAATTTGCCATTCATTTTATTTAAGTAACCATAGTTTTTTATATAATATTTTATTGTAATAGATCATTATCTTTTTTACTCTGGATTCTACCAAAACAGTAAAATATAATTGCATTTTGTGCTACTTTATATTTAATAAGTTGTAATACCCAATTAATTTTATGTTATATGATTGAAAGTTATAAAATTATCTTTAACTAATGTATCTATTTTTTAATTGAAATTTATGTATATTTAATGTAACATGTATATGTGTGTTTTAACCTGAATAAATATCAATTAATCAATATGAGAAAACAGAAGACTCGTTTCGTGTTTTACGGCAAACCGACACATTAATTTGTCATTATGATCTATTAATATATGAGATAAAGACAAAAATACATTCAATAAAAATGGTAAGAAAATCCAGTAAAACTACTTGCACATAGATAATAAAGAAACCTATGAAGTGTTTATAAACAAATATTTTTATATGATAGTACTTAAATAAGTTCATCTTAAAATGATGAAAGGGTTTAGCCTATATATAAAAAAAAAAGAAATACAAAAATATATACATCAACTTGATCAACATGCCGTTAAATATTAACGACATTATAGTACTTGTAGTCGCATTGGAGCGAATCCAACACAGCCGATGAATATATTCTTAAAATGTAACAAACAGTAAGTGATGTGAAACATGGTTTACACTCTGAAACCTGCTTGAAAATTTGAAAATACCCACTAAACCTTTGGAACTCAGTTTATATGGTATAACATATATATTATGCATATGTATATTATCAATTATATTGTTCTACTTGCAAAATGCTAACTTTTCATTTGATATATACTTGCAAAATGCAAACTTTTCATTTGATATATACTTGCAAAATGCAAACTTTTCATTCTGTTATTTCGCTCAAAGAGCTGACTACCTAACGGAACCTTCATCTTTTCAGATGTATTTGGCATTGAACTACTTTAATGAAACTGATAAAAATAGTTCATTATGTTTTACTGAAACGTGATTTTATATTGTTGTTTTTATAGAAATTGTATAATTTAGCATATGATTATATAATGTATGCACGTTAGTATTCAGTACAGAGAAATGTAATACTAGGGTTTGAAACCAATGACGGATAGACTACACGGCATGCAATGAGAACTCGATTTTTTGGTTAGATAATCTGGTAAAATAATCTTATCATAGGCTCAGATTGTTTCATAGTGCTCTTATCACTAGGTTCAAATTGTATTCAATGCATTATTTATACAATATGAGTTTATATACACTGCCTGTGATAACCGTTAACAGTTAATGAAAAGGTCACCATTACAAGTTGGTGGAATGTATGATACATTTACTCACACGTTTATCTGTACGTGATTCATATATCAGCTCACATTGCATACATATTGATACATATTGAATATATTGTATAGAACCATATTGATGACATATATTGAATATATTGTACAGAATTCATCATAAAGTGTAAATTATCGAAATTCCGTTTAGGCACTTTAACATTTGAATTAATTCAGATTTGTCTGAGAAAACGGACAACTGATTTCAGTTGATAGTACAAATCGTTTCGGTATTATGAGAAAATACAATTTAATAATGTTTACCAAAGTGTTCTATTGTGAATGTTTGATGGCGATTTTTCTAAAGAACCAGATCTAAATGATTTGTGTTCAGTGATACATTATTGATTTCTATTCAGACGAGAAAAAAATGTCATGTCTGCGGTATTAAGAGTTACTTTATTAGGCCGTTGACCGAGGAATCTTTTGACCGTAACTTGAGCTATGTATAGTGTTCATCATGATGTATTGAAACATCATTTTGTAATTGTATGTCTATAATGATGATGATGATTTATATATATATATATATTGATAGACATTATATATACGAACAGACATAAATGTACAGACCAGACTATGGCGAGCGCGTCTATCTAAATGCAGTCATGGATACAATATCAAGGCCTCTATCAACGCAATAGAATTGGTGTCTATCATGACTAATATACTATGACTTTATATGCAACACATCTGGACTCGACGGACAATTTACATACATGAACAGATAGCTTTATATGAGTAGAATCCCCTTAAGGCGCCATGACTACTCACATGCTATATAAAGGACACATATAGAAACACGTTTGATCAAGAAGATCCAGTGAAATTATATATATTTTTTTCATGAAGGAAGATAATTTAAATCACAATAGCAGGGTTTCCGATAAGACATAGGCATACACACTTGTAAATTCCGTTTTTTCAATCAATAGGATACACAGTGTTATCACAGAGATAAAATTCCAGTGTCAATGCATCATGTTTACGTAATCTTACATTTGTATCTGTATTGGATTCTACTGATATGTTGTGGTCTTAATTGTAAAATACAAACCACCACTAAGAACATTACTATTTAGTCAAACATCCTGGTGACCAGGAAAAAAGCTTAATATTAACTTGGAGAAAAGTGGAATTTCTTCCCTACGTCTAACTCTTTCATCAAAATATATATAAATAATAAACCTAATATGATAATGTTGTATTTGATGTGTTAATTGTTTGGTGTTTAATAGTAGGTATAAAATGCAGATTGAGACCATAACTATTGTTTTTAGTTTGTATGTGTCATTTTGACTTATTGTATTAAAAAATACCATGACTAATGTTGTTCTTTTATTTAAGAGACATTTGTCAATTTTTACAAATTTTGCGGGAGATTATAGCAATCCCGACATCCCACTGCTGTCACCAGTTTTTCAAATGTATGGGGGAATTATGAATACCCAGATTAATAATGGATCTATGTAATTCGGTAACAAAACACACTGCATGTTATATATGGCATAATATATTATAAGATCATTATACAGTTCACTATACAATGTGGATTTATATTGTACGAGCCAATGTTGTGGTGATAACATGTATCGGACGATATGCTGCAGGCGCCGAGTCCAATACAGGTTTTCACAACAACAACATTGACGAGTACAATACAATCCATATTGTACAGTGAACTGTATTATTACCTTTTTATGATTCATCTCGAGTTCTTTTCATATGAAACACAATAATGGATTGAAATTATATAAAACAATTTATTTTAACTAATGATCATTTTCGGAAATACGGAAAAATAACATGTAGTTGATGTTTATCACATTTTTTGATAATATTAAAGTTAAAAAACTATATCGATATTAATATAATTCCTTTATCACAGCTATTTTCTTTTTTTTTTATTATATTTCTTTAAGTATCTATTTATTTGTTTTGGAATAATAAATACTTCAATTTCTCAAATAAATATATGTTGCTTGTTGTTTCAAACGACACAATATTCATTAGGAGTTCCTCAGTGATTTCTCTTACATGTTATATCTGAGATATGCGAAGTATTTATATTGTTAGAGTTACCGTTCCTTAACGTCCAATACGAAATATCTATCAAGATTTTCAGGACGCTTCCGGTTTGAAGCGTAAAATAATGATTTCTTATGTACAGTCACGTGGTACAAATACTTGAAGCTCATTGGAATAGCTACTTTAGGTGGATAATAATTTAGGATAAAATACATATTTCTATACTAAATGGTGAAGCTCTGACTCTTAAGATATATCAAATAATTGCTTCATAATTATGTATTCTATGATGCGAGTGAGGGCCGTCAATTCCTCTTGTTTATAAGGGTATGTAAGCTTGATACAACTACGTTCCGTTTTAAATCAGCTTGTTTAATTTACCTACCATTACCTTGCTCCACTTGAATGTTGTATTGGCAATTGAAAATATATTCAAGCAGTTATTTAACAAAAACTTATTAGAAATAGATCATTTACTTATTTTCCATAATCGAAATGTAATAAATCAGGCAACTTGTTAATTTAATATCAACTATTTGTCTCGCATATTGAAAAAAATCGTCGTTACGGAAACCTTTTATTTTATAGAACCAAATTAACAACTATGTGGAATACGAACACACCTTAAAAATATGCATACTGTCAACAAATAGGTGTTATTTATATGATATCACATCTGATTTTGATACGTACATTTGTATGAGCATCCAATACATTCATTGTAATCTGATTTATCTAGAACATTATAAGATGTAGTGAATGTTTCATCACTTATTTTGACCAAAATCAATAAAATTGATACATCACTTCAAGCTAGACCAATGATGTCAATTTTGTCAATTTTAAACAAAATCCCTTGAACATTAGTATGTGAGTTTGACATTTGAACTAGTGAAGATGATTTAATAGCGTTCAATTATAAGTAGTAAAATATTATTTTAAAGGATCGATATGTTGTACATGTAGCAAAATTTGATTATAAAGAACAATTCTGTGAGCATCGGGTGTACCACGTTTAAGAGAAACTGTTTTCTATGAGAAGAATAGGAATTTAACTCAACTAGTTCTTTTTATTCTTGTGTGGTTGTTTGGTTGCAATATATGTTTTTCAAGGTTTACCGACCTTGAACCAAGATCACTGGCATTCGTCAAATATATAATGTATTAAGGTCGCAGACGTTATTTAGGTTGAATAATGTTCTGATCTTGACAGTATTATAAGATGCATTTAAATAATTACTGTTTTTAGCAGATGTATCTGAAATAAAACATAACGTGGACTTGTTAATGTGACTTATTTAACAATCATTTTAAAAACAATTATACTGATTTTAATTGGATTATAAGAAAAAGATACTATTTTGACACCAATTAGTCTGTACTATATTTTATGCATCCGATTTAATTATTTGCATAATCAGATACTTATTCATATATTGTTATCACGGCGAGTGCGCCTAGCTACAATGCAAGCCATAGATATAATATCAAGGCTTCTGCCAAACCAATCTGCCAAACCAATAAATTTGGTGTCGACCATGACTTATATACTATGACATTACATGCAACACATCTGGTCAGGGTGGACACATTTACATACATGAACTGATAGCTTTATATGAGTAGGATCCAGTTAAGGATTCATGACTACTCACATGCTATATAAATGATAGATTTATAAACCTGTTGGATTATATAGATACAGTGAATTCATATATATTTAAGTTTATTAAGGGAGATAATTAAATTCACAACAACGAAATTATATCATATATATATTAATAACATTTAGTATACACTGTGTTAAATTACTGAAAACATTATGCCGACATATATATTGTACATAAAAATGTGCTTAAGCGGTCACTGCTCTAATTACAAAGTGTTTCTGTACTTGAAGTTCCTTGAATACAATAATGCTGATAGCTTTAATTTCATATTCCCGATCTGACTGAAGCGTTTCAATAACTCCCTATCCATTGTATTTGTTAAAAATGACAAATTCAAAAACTTACCCCCATACACTTGAAATTCGCATAAAATGAGTTTTTTTGCTTGTTCTGAATCTAGATATATCCTCAGGTATGTTGTCTTTAAGGACACTGTGTTGTTTACTGATGACTTTATTCTGGTAGGGTAAGTTTCCAACGTGCCATTTCGGTTTCCAAATTGAAGTACATATGTTTTCGCTGGGACTGAAAATATTTTACTTTATTATCGAAAAAAAGTAAATCAATAACAATTAGACATAAGATATGGCGTGGTTATGTTAAGTATGAGTTAAGCATTAATATCTGATTTTATGTAAATCTATGCACCAAAAACAACATGTCGATAATCAATTATCCCAACATACCATAACATTACACAAATTCATTGAAATAGTCATATAAGAGATGCTCGCACACAAATTAAAGTACTGAGATTTATGTAAAATTTGGACGAAACCTTATGACAACTGCTTGTGAAATGTAAACTTTTTTTGGCAAGCAAATATAAACATTTTAATTCAGATATAACATATATATTACTGCATATAAATAAATATAATAAAAATGGTATAATTCAGTAACACAATAAATTGAGGTGAACAATTCAAAACACTTAATAAAGAACTTTACATAGTACAGCAGTATTACCCCAAACGAGAGTTAAGTAATAAAAGTCCGACACTTAACAAAATATCCATTTAGAATTATAAAATATATTATGTAATAAAGAAATACGAATTAGCTAGTATAAGAAACCAAACCTTGATGCAATAGATACAGCCTTATAGTGTGTATATCGTAACTCTGATCAAGATTTACACTCCACCAGGGCTTAACTGTTTTTTTAGTTTGACTACAATGTGGCCACTCCTTCTTCCCATCCACTGCCAGGGAGGCGGGGTGATTTCTGTATCCCGAACTCTGGCGTGCAGACTTACTGTAAGCTAGATTATTATCTGAAACATTACAGATAATAGTCAGGAATACACGCAGTTATATTAAGATGACAACGTACTGACTACGTACGGACTAGGGTAATGAAAGGCGCTGAAACAGGTATTATGATACAATTGTACCCCCAAAATACAGTCCTACAAGTACTCTCTACAGAATGATAAGCCTCTGTTCTAACGCTCAAACACGTGGATACTGATTAACTTAGCGCCGTGACTTCCCACAGGCTAATATCAAATTCCACTTGGCAACCTCAACTTAGCGTTTCTTTGATAATGTGTGAACTTAATTACGTTTTCTTTAACGTGATGCTGATAAATTGTTAATTATTTTGCATTATCAGTAATTTCGTAATTTTGTTCTGAATTTAAACTTCAACGTATTGAAATAAAAAAGAAACATTTTTATTTTTCACGAATAGAAGACATATTTAACAAACTATCACTAAGTTACTGTTGAAGTTGGATTTAGATCTACTTATTTATTTTTGTTTGAATACATATTGAGCTCAGAGCCAAAATATAACGTCATAGAAAATATCAATGATTTTTGCTCCAAATTTAAGTTTTGAGTAATTTATTACCCACAATTATTGTCGTCCATATTTATAATTTATTATATCTTTATTAACAAGAGCACCTCAAGCGGGTGCAGACTCTCATTTTTTTCGAAATCTATTACATAGGTTAAAGTCAGTAAAGTTTACTTTTTAAACATGATGGTGATTAGTTCAAAAATCAATACTATTACCGAAAAAATAAAATATATTTGAAAAAAATACAATAAAAAAATGCCGAAGAACAGCATTATTTTGGCTATGAATGAAACAATATTTCATATTAGCAAACGTGTAGATGTATATATGTGCAAGTAGGACTAAAAGTGCAGAATATACACCGTGTCTATTTCTGGTTATGGCTAGCTAGCCAGTACCTAAGCTGAAATGTATTTAATTTAATTTTAAAATCTGGGTGTGGATGTGTGGGTGTATGTGCCAAAGTTTAATAAACAGGGCTGTGCAGTTTTAAAACAATCAAACATAGTTGGAGGGGAAGGGTGTCTTGGAGTTCGTAACAAAGTTGAAAAAGAACAGTGTATCTAATCAAATACAGAACGAAATTTTAAAATAACAAAATGTAAAAAAAAAAACAATTGGTGGGGGGGGGGGGGGGGGGGGGTAGTCCTTGGGGCCAGAAACAAAGTTGAAATGGGGGCAAAGTATATAACCTAATTTAAAAAAAATGGATTTCATACAAAACAAAATTTATAAAAAAAAGGGGCGGGGATGGGGTGGGGTGACTGGGGGAGAAGGTCTTGTGGTCGGTAACAATGTTGAAATGGGGCAGAGTATTAATTTTTTGATTAAATACGAAACAAAATTTAAAAAAAGGGGGGAGGGGGGTGGTGGGTGAAGGGGTAGGTGTGATGGTCTTTGGGTCGGTAAACAAAGTTGAAATGGGGCAGAATATTTGATATAATATAAAAGATATATTAAAAAATAGGCGGGGATCGGTAAGAGTGAGGGTCTTGGGGTCAGTAACAAAGTTGAATTGAGGCAGAGTATTTGATTTAATACAGAACACATTTTTTAAAAAATGGGCAGCAAGGTGGGGATCTTTGTTGGGCTCGGGCAGGTAGCCAAGTAGATATGGGACAATAGACCTGGCAAATTCAAAGAATGATACAAAGTTTTTTTCCAATCTGTGATCTATTTATTAATCTTGATAAATTTACATGTACCGCAATTCATATAAATACCCAATAACAGTTTTGGACACATAAAACTTTTAACCAGATAATGACAGTATTAATCAAGTCCATTATATAGGTCAAGACCAGTAATGTAAACTTTTTTTAGTTGATGGTGATAAGCTTACAGAATTGATTATAGAACTGAAAAATAAGATAAATAAAAAAAATTCAAACCCCGAGCTAAACAAAAAACTTTAACCTTAGGTTTTACAGCTCAAAGTATGGGAATTTATGTAAATTAGCTATATACATTGTTTCTATAACATAATATAAATGTGTTTATGAAGTTTAGTCACCAAACCATGAGTAGTTTGTTCAGTAACAGAGAAAAAGATGAGCTAAACATAAAATTTTAACCGAGCCCGAGCTAAACAAAAAATGTTAACCTAAGGTTTAAGAGTTCAAAGTATAGAAATTTAGGCAAGTTAGCTATATACATGAGCTATTTATTCAGAAACAGAGAAAAAGCTTTAACCAGCGGACGACGACGACAACGACGACGCCGACGCCGAAGACGCCAAGGTTATGACAATAGCTTTTTGATCACAAAATATTAATATTTCGCTTTTAATTTCCAGCCCTCTTTTTAGTGAAAAAAATGATTTTGCGGTTTGGATTAAATTTGTATTAAAAATGATGTGCAAAATGCCAGTAAAAAATGTGTCCCTTTTTCTTCTTGCGCAATTCGTACATTCGAATTATTGATCTGTTTCAATGCATAAATATATTCTTATCAAACAAATTAAAAACCATCATCGTTAACTTATTTTTGTAGTTCCCGTCGCAAGTTGATTCTGACTTATAAATTGTTTTTATTTCTTATAATCTCAAGGATGTGGTTATACCATATCATTCGGATATTACTCTCTGCACAATATATTTTAGTTTAATGAGTGATTAGACAATTATAACACTATTGGTATTACACTTTTAATAGAGTGTACTTCAAAATCCCCATGGTTAAAAAAATGGCCTAGTGGTCAAAAGCCCCTTGACAGCATTAACAAGCCGGTGAAAATTCCATTGATAGGAAGTAAAAATCCCCATGGCAAAAATTACCCCGGTATTAAAACTCACCTCAGTGGGTAGTCAAAATTGCATTCACTGCGACGTATTAGTGTTAACTTCCATTTTAATGTTTTTATTTATACTGTACACTTGTTTTGGGCACATATCTATAGTGTAAGCTAGCACTATTTTCTGTATGAAAAGCATCTCATGTTAAGTCTAAAACTCTTACCAAGTTGTACTCTAAGTTTTAAGTAATCAAACTTGTCATATATATTCATTAAAGGCTTTATGTCACAAATAATTCAATATTACAAAGTGTAAATGAAACACGTGACAAAACAACTAAACTGGTTTATAGAACTAGGCTGTAGCTCAGACTCTTTAAAGGGAATATATCAGGTATTTTTAAACTTTTACAATTGGCTAAAAACATATTTTTACCAATATATCATGCCTAACAATACCCACTGATTTCCTAACTTGAACTACGCGCCTCGGTTAGACTAAATAGATTTTTCCCGCCTAAAAGTACAACATAATTTGTGACGTATTAAATGAGTCAATTCGTTATTTTTACTTCTTTTCGAGGCATAGTACCACCATTGAAAAAGGAAGTGCTTCAAAGGGGTAATCACATAATGGCGATTATAAATACTCCTTGTTCCCTCTTCTTTAAAAGTGCATTTTCCATAGCTTAATTCTATATTCTATTTCTTAATATGAATGACATTATTGATGTATTTCAAACATTTTAAAAGCATTGTCATGCTTGAATTGTGAATTTAGAAAAAGAAAATGATGCTTGGAAATTGGGGTATGGATACATGATTTCGGAAGTCTACTTTCACTTTGTCAACAGTTTACACACTGAGCAGAAACAAATCTTATTTGACTCATGACCCCTAATTTTCCTATCATATTTTGGTAGTGCAGAGGTTGACAAACAGTGAAATGTAAGTTTCACTTGGTTCATTTGGGTCTCTCTATACATTACATGCCTTCAAACTTTTATTATTTACTAAAGATTAAAGAGCAAAAATCAATGGCGGGCTTACACATTGACCCGATTTGCACAGGAGCGGATCCAGGATATTAGTTTAGAGGACGCAACACAATATCTGAACATATTTTTAGTAGAAATATGGTGAATTTTAATAGAACGTAGGAGTATGCCGTTTTTAAAGAGTAGATCCGCAATTCAAACAGACGAACACATAGTAAAAATGGTTTCATCTTAGAAAGAGTCCGAATGACGTCAAGTAATATTTAAGTGCTGTCTTATTTGAGAATGGGGATTTAGTTTCAAGTTTAACACTCGAATTAAAATATCGATTTTGTCACGTTTTAGATTTTATTTATTAATGAAAATGAGATTGTATGTATCCATGTTGATAAAAATTTCATTTGTTTATTTGATAGCGTTTTTTTTTCCAGATATATTTCCTTCAAATTGGGTAATAATGATAAAATGCTCAGAAATGTACGCTCCATATACAGTACTGTTAAATCGTGTTTATAATTTTGAGGTTTATGAGGAGACATTCTAATATTGTTTTTAAAGGCAGATATACTTGAGTCTATCATTCTTACTGCTGGGTCTAACTTGTTCATCTATGCTATCGAATAAGGTATTCAAGACTGTCTACTTATTTCAGTTCTGTAAGGAGTTGCTACATTATCTGAATTACTTAATTGATAATAAGTAGTGTTGCGAATCAAGGGAGGAATCAAGTCGCTTATATAGGAAGGGGCCATATTAGTTGTGGCTTTGTACAATCCAAAGAAAGAACTCAGTTTCACCTGTTTTTGTAGTACGACGTAATGGTAATATATTACTAGATGTGTCATTACTTTTAATTAAGTGTCTTATAACTTTCCAGAAACCTCTTTTATCATTGAATTACAAATCAGTTAGAGTAAGATTCAGGGTGTTAGAGAAATTTTCTTTCGCCTGTTTTTTTCTTCAAATTATTAACTTTATTTCAAGATTGTTTATATTTACAACGTCTCACACACCAATTAATTTTGTACTGTTCTAAATATAGAGACATGCACTTCTGGAACACTGGATACATTACCAATGGTTCTAAAAGTGCCTTATTCCCATAGATAGTCCTCTGTTGGTCCAAATATGCAGAAAAAAACATGGGGTTGACCAGGTTGCTTTTTCACAATTTCGATGATTTGATGGCACCCCTTCATTTTTGACAATTCTGCTCATTTGTTGCAGTGTATCACTACGCATCTTTAAACTGTTATAGCATCATCAAACAGTTCCCAGGGTCACCCAAACTTTGCAGAAATCATGAAAATGTTCCAATGTTCCCATATGCACAAAGAAATATGACATTTTATGCATTCTTTAAAAAAAAAAATTACCGCACCGCTTTACACAGCTCTAATTTCTTGGACGTAATAATCTTGCTACCGTCATGTAAGGGAGGTAATTGTTCAGTGAGACCTTGAAGAGTAGAAATTGTCATGACATGTGACTGAAATTTTTGTCGAACAAACCTTTACCATTTCTAAATATAAAAATACGCCTTTTGAATTCATAGCGCAACTGTTTTCGAATTCATGCACCAAAATAAGATGGCGGTCACACATGCATGAATCAGTTTCGGACGACTCGAAAACAGGAAAAACTGCCTAAATTTTTAAGCCATTGTACCTTTATAAAAATAATTCTAGAAAAAGAAATACTTTGAAAATGTCCCTGTATTGCCTCCTATAGTGTATCTATCAGACTGCATATTCATTTTATTGTATATGCAACATTACATAACTTAAGTGTCAAAATACATGACCATATATTGATAAATAGTTGTTTTTGCTTCAAATAATGCTCTGTTTTGTTGCAAAACTATATATTTGACTTTTTTTATATCTATAACAAACAAATATTAATGTTTGAAGGTGCCAAGCAATAATTTGCATGTCACTGACACTAACCATGCCCCCTTTTTCAATACATGAATGAATAACATTCTTTTGTACATGCATTAGATTCATTATCAACTATGAATATATCCCTTACCAATTGAGGTATCTATTAGGCATATATTAAATTCCAATACTATTTTGTTTATTTTATCAATAAAAATAGCAAATGAAAGTAAAGTGTGCATGAAAGTCACTTTAAAGCAAGAAAATGAAACGATGAATGAAAATGAGACAAAATATGGATACAACATATTTGGCTGGACTGATAAGCTCATTGCAAAAAGAGGCTTTGCTAAAGCACATCTCTTTACGACAAATTAGTTTGAAATAAATATATCAAAGAATATCGCGATAAGAAATATTTGTCGCGAGATGACTAGTTACTTTACAGATTTTCCAAAACTGGCATAAAAAATGGGCAGTTAAAATAGAGTTGTTGCAATAATTAAATGAAAATTAGAAATTGTCATATTGGAGAAAGCTATACTGTTGAATGTGGAGAAAAATCTTGTACACATTCAATAACAGACAGTGAAAAAACATCGTCTTCAATGAGAAAAATCTACATCTATAGCAAGCATCATGTATTTTTATTTGAAAAAAAAGTAAGAAGAACAACCGAAAGAAATCAGATGATGGTACAAAAGTTTCAAGCACAGGTTAACTAAACGCTGAGAAATTATTACGCGAATCTGTTTCGCGTCATTTCAAAGATGTCGCATTTTACCATTTACCTGAATGTCCAAGAGTAGGTAAATACTGTGTATAAGCCAGACCCAGCCGCATAAATATCAACAATGAGGAGAAAAAAATGACAGTAAAACAAAAAATGGCAGTCATACGCCATACCATTAAAATGAAACGCGACAGCTTGGCGGTCGGTATATCGAAAACTGGATACAGAGCTGTTGATAACAAATATCAGTGACAAAATAATGAAACAGGAAATTTCTCCTTAATTCATGATCAATATAATATTAATTGAAAAACAGCGACATAAAATTAATATTGCTCATATGCGACCAACCGTATTGTCAAAAAGCATGCGCTAAAGAGTGGAAACAGTATCGCGACAAATGTTACCATTTTTATGTGGGTGGGGTATGAATTATACATAAATAATGAGTTTCTAACACAAAAAATATGGTTTAACTTACATGAATCATGAAATCTGGATGCAGTGAATGCTCTAGACATGCTTTTGTTGTGATATATTAGCATCACTGTCTCTCTGTGTGACTTTCAAGTGTTTTTAAGTGCAAACTTCTATTCATTTTAGCCAGGATTTTGAGACAGATGGTTAAAATCAAGTCTTATCAAATGATGCAGCAAAGCATATTTGCATACATGATCATTTCTTTTTCAGTTAAATAGATGATCTCACTTTGTGTTCCTTCCATTGAATTGAATAAATCCTGATTCCAACATTTCCATGACAAATTTTCAGCTGCTCAGTCTCATTGCCCTATATGCTTTACTGTTTTAGCTTCAAGTTTGGTTTTGCCTGTGTGACACTTCTCTCTTTCACTCAAAGTCATCCATTTTTCACAAAAATACATTTATTTTTCCATTTAGAGGTTTCAAATACAGTATTTCCCATAGAAAGTGACATATTTTGAAAAAGAAAGTAAATCTGAATCACAAAGATGCAGTTTCCTCCCAGCGTCTACCGAAAATGATCTGGTTCTTGAACGTCTCACACACCAATTAATTTTGTACTGTTCTACATATAGAGACATGCACTTCTGGAACACTGGATACATTACCAATGGTTCTAAAAGTGCCTTATTCCCATAGATAGTCCTCTGTTGGTCCAAATATGCAGAAAAAAAACATGGGGTTGACCAGGTTGCTTTTTCACAATTTCGATGGTTTGATGGCACCCCTTCATTTCACTACGCATCTTTAAACTGTTATAGCATCATCAAATAGTTCCCAGGGTCACCCAAACTTTGCAGAAATCATGAAAATGTTCCAATGTTCCCATATGCACAAAGAAATATGACATTTTATGCATTTTTTAAAAATAAATTACCCAACCGCTTTACACAGCTCTAATTTCTTGGGCGTAATAATCTTGCTACCGTCATGTAAGGGAGGTAATTGTTCAGTGAGACCACAACAGTCACATGCATTTCTTGATCTTAATGAATTTGATTTCAGTCGATTTCTTATTTTTTTAATATGTTCTAATGGTGGAGACATACCAAGGTTTGTCACGGGGGCATACAGTAACCGTTTTTGGTATTTTAACAAGTACTTAAAAGATATCTGTAAAAAATAGTCCAGGCATCATTTACAGTTCCACTTACAATATCGCTCCAGTCATTTTCAGGTGGACAGGAAGCGTACTAAACTTAATATAACAAAGGTCTTCTGGAATTAAAATGGAATATAAAATAGCTCTCATACGTGTGGGTTCGTTTACTGTATTTATTAATGAGTTTGTGCTAAGCACATCTCTTAGATTGTGATTATTCGGATTCATTAAATTTTCCTTTAAATCACCAATTATGAATACATTGTTTGTAATTTCAAAAACTCTTTCAATACTGTTATTTAGCTTATTAAAAAAATTACATCAGTTGTTTTGGGGCTATAAACTGTCCCTATTAGGTAAATTTCATTTGTTAAAATAAGTTCAACCCACACACACACATATATATATATATACGCTGCAATATACTTCTAATTGATGGCCTCTTTTGTGAATCAATATTTTTATACAGATATATAAAAAAAACACCATGGTTTGTTATATCTTTTTTATATGTGACATCGTAGTAGTCTGTACTGAGAATCTATTCATTTGTAACTAGAGCATCAAGATGAGTTTCCGTAAAACATAACAAATCAAAATCAAGATATAAGTAATTGGTGAATTCCATTTTATTTCGAATACTTTAATATTGCAAAATTGATAGACAATGTTCAGAATTAACTGGGCTTGGTTATTTTCAATATAACCCTAATCTAGTAAAAGTAAAATTAAAACCACTAAAATACGTGTTATTCAATGATTGATTTAGATAATCATAATAATGGCACAATACGTAATTCATTATACTACATAGAAGCAGTTTGACAGGGTTTGACAATATAATACTCGAAAGGATTTGTATAAATACCGGCATGAGCGAAACAGACCAATGGCACTTCTCCACGCAATTAGAATATTACCCATTGTGGTTTAAACATATTTTATTGTATATTTCACATAGCAAACGGGTTTGGCCACAAGTTCAAGCAACATTAGTTACGGCCCTCCCCTTTCAATATACAAATAACATTAGAATCAAGATGGCAATTTTAACAATCAATAGGATTTAAATCAACAATAAAATGAAGAGATAAATAAAGAAAAAATAAATTAGGTGAGATAAAAGAGAGAAAAGACATAACATGTGCTGTCATAATATCGTTCTGGTGCATTGAAGGGCTGCATAAAATTGGTATCTGATGCCGAGAGTCAACACTTTCGTGTCTTTAATGTATTGTTGTACTTGTGTAAATTTAAATGCATTTGTGTCACTGGTATATGTACTCTTACCAAATAAAAACACTCATGTATCTAAGGGATGAAAACAGCGTTTGGAACGAAAAAGGCAAAGTCGTTCATCAGTATATATAGAACATTGCATAAAGTAGTGCTCGGTGTCTTCTTTTTCATTACCGCATCCGTCGCATATTGCATCAAGTCTTAAAGAATTTAAAAAACATCCGTTTCTCAAACGAGCGTGGAATACTGATACAATTCGACTACCAGTTAGATAATACGATGTTACCATTTGCGTTTTAAAATACATGTTTGTTTTATGAGTTATAAAAAATCGGTAAAGTCTCTGAGTTATGAATGTACTCGGGAAGTGTATTCCAAATAGATACGCATGACAGAATGAACGAATTTGCAAATAGTTGTGTTCTTGTGTTAAAAACAACATAATCGGAAGAATTTCGTAAGTTGTAATGTGTTTTTACTCCTACTGTTTCTGGAAAAAGGTATCATAAATAATCGGGTAGAATTCCTGGTTTAAGTTTATATGCAATAATATATTGTTGATACTTTCTTCTTTCTGATAGCGATAACCATCCGATTTCAGTGTATAACTTATTGATAGAAACCGAACGCGTCAAACCAGTAACCATTCTAGCTGCTTCGTGTTGTATTTTTTCTAAATTATCTTTTTCATATTGGGAACAATTATAAAAAAACAATTAAAGCATACTCAAAAACTGGTCGCAGAAATAATATATATATTTGGTTTAGAGATTTGCGAATTAGAGTAAATTTGATTTTTCGCGTCATGCCTATAATTTTTGAAGCTGATGAAACAATATTATTATTTATGTGTTGATGCCATTTTCCATCATGACTAAAAGTAACACCTAAATGTTTATGATTAACTAAAACATTATTAAACCATAAATTTGGATTTGAAACATTTCTGTTTAGTGTAAAAAGTATAGCTTCAGTCTTTTGGGGTTTATAATTTACTATCCATTGATTTACCCAATTTGATATTCGATCAGAAATCTGGAAATTCACATTTAATTAATGATCTATTAAATAACAGTACTAGAGGTTTAGAAATTCTATATTTTGTATACTTCAAAACTTTGTGACTTATTTTATCATTCCCAACAGATTTGTAAGCGTCAAGGATGTCAATCGTATCTTCTGTTTCATACTTTGTTAATTTAATATTATAAAGAGTACTATAAGTTTTCGAGTTTTCATTTGGAAATGTAATATTAGTTTCATTACTGATTGTTAAAATAGAAATGAAATAGTCGTTCAAACAATTTGTCTTTTCTTCTTCATTATAAAAGAAGGTTTCCTCCCCAGCGTCTGAGGTTCTTTTTTAAGGGCGGTATGGTTTCAGTGTTTATGTTTTCCTTAATAATCTGTTTACGAAGTTTCCAGTAAAGATTTGGATGTACATTTCTGCTGTCTGAAACTAAAGCTTTCATATAATTAAAGGTCTGTTCTTTAGCATGCGTTCTCAAATTATTAACTTTGTTTCTTAACTGTTTGTATTTAGTCCAGTCGTCTGTTCCTTTGCGTTCGTATTGCTTTTGACATTTGTCTGTCTCGTAGTTTAGTTGTCCGTCTGATTTCAGAGTCGTGCCATGGTTTGTCAGTAGGTCTGATGGTTATATCTTTGGAGGGGATACATTTTTGCATAAAATCTAAAATTGTTTCTGAAAAACGTTCACACGCTGCGTTTATGGAAATGAAGGATATAAACTCCCAATCAAAGTTATTATCATGTCATTCAGTTTGTCATAATGACCTCTTATATAACACCAAACTTTTCTAGTTAAAGCAGGAGGTGTGCACAGAGAAAATGGGATATAAATATAAGTAGCTTTATGGTCGCTTATTGTTTTCGGAACATCTAAAGCTCCAGAATATCTGATATAAGTATTGAATCTATCAGAGTTAATGTAGTTTCAGTTACACTGGTTGGTTCTGTAATGACATTTGTTAGGTTGTTAATAAGTATAGTATTTCTAAGATGATTATTGTTAGTATTTAATTGGTCCTCGTTAATATCACCTACTAAAACTATATTTTATGACAAATCATGAGCTTTTTCAATACATGTGTTAAAAGTATTCCAAAATGCTACAGGCGTGTTCGGGGAACGGCATACACAGCACATAAAAAACCGGTCCCTTTTGTGCTTGACTCCAACACAAACAGAATCAATAAACAGACATTATAAGTCTTATTTTCTTGAGAAATGAGATGATTTGAAACATAAATTAAAAACCACTAGAATGAGCTGTGATGTCTTTATAAAATGGGTCTGAAAAATAATCTAAGTGAGTTTCAGTAAAACAAAGTATATCGAATTCCATAAAATTATTTTTGATGTAGTTAAACTTGTTTTGAATACTTCGGATATTAATATGTAGAATATACTACAGTGTGTGCTATTATTTTTTAATAAAGGACCTGGATTCTCGGCAATATCCCCAGACAAGAGCACTTACAACATAATAACAATTGTAAATTCTAAGTTTAAGACACTGTCCAATAAAAAATTATACGTGATTCGGATATTAATATGTAGAATAGAATACTCTCTTATTTTCTAATAAAGGACCTAGATTCCAATAAAAAAACATACGTAACGTGAAACACTTGAACGGCATAATGATTAAGAAACTTCAAAAACAACATAAAGAAATACAAGTACAAAGGAATTTTTTTAAACATACATGATCTTGACAATGAATGTGTTTTGTTGTAGAAGTTTCCGTTGGTCTCTCTCCAAGCGTTTATATCACTCCCCATTAGGTAAAATTAAAAATATAGTGAGGAATATTTCAATGACCAATAGCGTATTACTAATTACGCAGTACTTAGACGTTTTAACAGTACTTTTTATTCGTTTGTGCACATAAAACACATATTCACGCACACAAGCATGCATACATACACATGTACAGAAGCCTGCACAAATCTGTAAACACTGTGCATACACACACTCAAACATATGTACAAAAGCATACATAAGTAGTATATACTGCACATACAAACGACAAATGGTATATACTACACATACACACACTCCAAAATATGTACAAAAGCCTGCCATAGTGTACAAAATCCTGCACAAATGCTATATACTGTACGCACAAACACTCCAACACAAAAATGAACAAAAGCCTGTCATAATGTACAAAGGCCTGCACAAAAAGTATATACTGCACATACACACACTCCAACACAATAATGTACAAAAGCCTTTCGTAATGTAAAAAGTCCTGCACAAATAATATATACTTTACGTATACACACTCCAACACAAAAAATGAAAAAGCCTGTCATAATGTACAAAGGCTGCACAAATAGAATATACATTTACTTCACGTACACACACTCCAACACAGAAATGAACGAAAGCCTCTCATAATGTACAAAGGCCTGCACAAATAGAATATACTGCACATACACACACTCCAACACAATAATTTACAAGATCCTGTCGTAATGTACAAAGTCCTGCAATACTAGTTTATACTGCATGTACACAAACTCGAATAAAAAAATGAACAAAAGCCTCCCATAATGTACAAAGGTCTCCGCAAATAGTATATACTGCACATACACACACTCCAACACAATAATGTACAAAAGCCTGTCATAATGTACGAAGTCCTACACAAATAGTATATACTGCACGTACGCACACTCCAACACAAAAATGAACGAAAGCCTGTCATAATGTACAACGTCCTGCACAAAAAGTATATACTACACGTACATACTCTCCAACACAATAATGTACAAAGTCCTACACAAATAGTATATACTGCATATACACATACTCCAACATAATAATGTACCAAAGCCTGTAATAATGTACAATGTCCTGCACAAATAGTATATACCTAAGATACGCACACTCCAACACAATTATGTACAAAAGCCTGTCATAATGTACAAAGGCCTGGACATAGAGCATATACTGCACGTATGCACACTCGAACACAATAAAGCACAAAAGCCTGTCATAATGTATAAAGTCCTGCATAAATAGCATATACTTAACGTACGCACACTCCAACACAAAAATGAACGAAAGTCTATCATAATGTACAAAGGCCTGCACAAATAGCATATACTGCACGTACGCACACTCGAACACAATAATGCACAAAAGCCTGTCATAATGTATGAAGTCCTGCACAAATAAAATATACGGCACACACACACACACACACACACAGACACATATACTGCACACACACACACACACACACACAGACACACACACACACACACACACACACACACACACACACACACACACACACACACACACACACACACACACACACACACACACACACACACACACACACACACACACACACACACACACACACTCCAACACAATAATGTATAAAAGCCTGTCATAATGTACAAAGTCCTGCAAAAATAGTATATACCTCGCGTACGCACACTCCAACACAATAATGTACATAATCCTGTCGTAATGTACAAAGGCCTGCACAAATAGTATATACTGCACGTACTGACACTCCAACACAATAATGTACAAAAGCCTGTCGCAATGTACAAAGATCTGCACAAATAGTATATACTGCACGTACGTACATTCCAACACAATAATGTACAAAAGCCTGTCGTAATGTACAAAGGCATGCACAAATTGTATAAACTGCATGTACGCACACTCCAACACAATACTGTACATAGCCTTTCGTAATGTACAAAGGCCTGCACACTTAGTATATACTGCATGTACGCACACTCCAACACAATAATGTACAAAAGCCTATCATAATGTACAAAGGCCTGCACAAATAGTATATACCTCAAGCACGCACACTCCAACACAATAATGTACAAAAGACTGTCATAATGTACAAAGTCCTACAAAAATAGTATATACTGCACGTGCGCACACCCCAACACCAACACAATAATGTACAAAAGCATGTCATAATATACAAAGTCCTGCACAAATAGTATATACTGCACATACGCATACTCGAACACAAAAATGAACGAAAGCCTGTCAAAATGTACACAGTCCTGCACAAATAGTATATACTGCACGTACGCACACTCCATTACAATAATACACAAAAGCATTTCGTAATGTACAAAGACCTGCACAAATAGTATATACCTCACGCACGCACACTCCAACACAATACTTAACAAAATCCTGTCATAATGTACAAAGTCCTACAAAAATAGTATATACTGCACATGCGCATACTCCAACACCAACACAATAATGTACAAAAGCCTGTCATAATGTACAAAGTCCTGCACATATAGTATATACTGCACGTACGCATACTCGAACACAAAAATGAACGAAAGCCAGTGATAATGTACACAGTCCTGCACAAAAAGTATATAAAGCACGTACGCACACTCCAACACAATAATGCAAAAAAGCCTTTTGTAATGTACAAAGTCCTGCACAAATAGTATATACCTCACGCACACACACTCCAACACAATAATGTACAAAAGCCTGTCATAATGTACAAAGTCGTGCACAAATAGTATATACTGCACGTACGCACACTCCAACACAATAATGTAAAAAAATCCGGTCGCAATGTACAAAGGCTTGCACAAATAGTATATACTGCACGTACGGACACTCCAACACAATAATGTACAAAAGCCTGTCGTTCTGTACAAAGGCCTGCACAAATAGTATATACTGTACGTACGCACACTCCAACACAATAATGTACAAAAGCCTGTCGTAATGTGCAAAGCCCTGCACAAATATTATATACTGCACGTACGCACACAATAATGTACAAAAGCCTGTCATAACGTACAAAGGCCTGCACAAATAGTATATACTGCACGTACGCACACTCAAACACAAAAAGAAACGAAAGTCTGTCTTAATGTACAAAGTCCTGCACAAATAGTATATACTGCACTTACGCACACTCCAACACAATAATGTACAAAAGCCTGTCGTAATGTACAAAGGCCTGCACAAATAGTATATACTTCACGTACGCACACTCCAACACAAAAATAAACGAAAGCCTGTCGTAATGTACAAAGGCCTGCACAAATAGTATATACTGCACGTACGCACACTCCAACACAACAATGTACAAAAGCCTTTCATAATGTACAAAGGCCTGCACAAATAGTATATACTGCACGTACGCACAATTCAACACAATTATGTACAAAATATTATCATAATGTACAAAGGCCTGCTTAAATAGTAGATACTGCACGTACGCACACTTCGACACAATAATGTATAAAATCCTGTCATAATATACAAAGTCCTGCACAAATAGTATATACTGCACGTACGCATACTCGAACACAGAAATGAACGAAAGCCTTTCGTAATGTACAAAAACCTTCACAAATAGTATATACTGCAAGTACGCACACTCCAACACAATAATGCACAAAAGCCTTTCGTAATGTACGAAGACCTGCACAAATAGTATATACCTCTCGCACACTCCAACACAATAATGTAAAAAAGCCTGTCATAATGTACAAAGTCCTACAAAAATAGTATATACTGCCCGTGTGCATACTCCAACACCAACACAATAATGTACAAAAGCCTGTCATAATGTACAAAGTCCTGCACAAATAGTATATACTGCACGTACGCATACTCGAACACAAAAATGAACGAAAGCCTGTCATAATGTACACAGTCCAGCACAAATAGTATATACTGCACGTACGCACACTCAAACACAATAATGCAAAAAAGCCTTTTGTAATGTACAAAGTCCTGCACAAATAGTATATACCTCACGCACACACACTCAAACACAATAATGTACAAAAGCCTGTCATAATGTACAAAGTCGTGCACAAATAGTATATACTGCACGTTCGCGCACTCCAACAGAATAATGTACAAAATCCGGTCGCAATGTACAAAGGCTTGCACAAATAGTATATACTGCACGTACGGACACTCCAACACAATAATGTACAAAAGCCTGTCGTAATGTACAAAGGCCTGCACAAATAGTATATACTGTACATATGCACACTCCAACACAATAATGTACCAAAGCCTGTCGTAATGTGCAAAGCCCTGCACAAATATTATATCCTGCACGTACGCACATAATAATGTACAAAAGCTTGTCGTAATGTACAAAGGCCTGCACAAATAATATATACTGCACGTACGCACACTCCAACACAAAAAGAAACGAAAGTCTGTCTTAATGTACAAAGTCCTGCACAAATAGTATATACTGCACGTACGCACAACTCAATACAATAATGTACAAAAGCCTGTCGTAATGTACAAAGGCCTGCACAAATAGTATATACTTCACGTACGCACACTCCAACACAAAAATAAACGAAAGCCTGTCGTAATGTACAAAGGTCTGCACAAATAGTATATACTTCACGTACGCACACTCCAACACAAAAATAAACGAAAGCCTGTCGTAATGTACAAAGGTCTGCACAAATAGTATATACTGCACGTACGCACACTCCAACACATCAATGTACAAAAGCCTTTCATAATGTACAAAGGCCTGCACAAATAGTATATACTGCACGTACGCATACTCCAACCCAAAAATGAACTAAAGCCTGTCATAATGTACAAAGTCCTGCACAAATAGTATATACTGCACGTACGCATACTCGAACACAAAAATGAACGAAAGCCTGTCATAATGTACAAAGTCCTGCACAAATAGTATATACTGAACGTACACACACACCAACACAATAATGTACAAAAGCCTGTCATAATGTACAAAGTCCTATATAAATAATATATACTGAACGTACACAAACTCAAACACAAAAATGTACAAAAACCTGTCGTAATGTACAAATGACTGCACAAATAGTATATACTTCACGTACGCACACTCCAAGACAAAAATAAACGAAAACCTGTCGTAATGTACAAAGGCCTACACAAATAGTATATACTGCACGTACACAAACTCCAACACAAAAATAAACAAAAGCCGGTCGTAATGAACAAAGGCCTGCACAAATAGTATATACTGCAAGTACACATACTCCAACACAATAATGTACAAAAGCCTATCATAATGTACAAAGGCTTGCACAAATAGTATATACCTCACGCACGCACACTCCAACACAATAATGTATAAAAGCCTGTCATAATGTACAAAGTCTTACAAAAATAGTATATATTGCACGTGCGCACACTCCAACACCAACACAATAATGTACAAAAGCCTGTCATAATATACAAAGTCCTGCACAAATAGTATATACTGCACATACGCACACTCGAACACAAAAATGAACGAAAGCCTGTCATAATGTACACAGTCTTGCACAAATAGTATATACTGCACGTACGCACACTCCAACACAATAATACACAAAAGCATTTCGTAATGTACAAAGACCTGCACAAATAGTATATACCTCACGAACGCTCACTCCAACACAATAATTAACAAAAGCATTTCATAATGTACAAAGTCCTGCACATATAGTAAATACTGCACGTACGCATACTCGAACACAAAAATGAACGAAAGCCTGTGATAATGTACACAGTCCTGCACAAATAGTATATACTGCACGTACGCACACTCCAACACAATAATGCAAAAAAGCCTTTGTAATTTACAAAGTCTTGCACAAATAGTATATACCTCACGCACACACACTCAAACACAATAATGTACAAAAGCCTGTCATAATGTACAAAGTCGTGCACAAAAAGTATATACTGCACGTACGCACACTCCAACACAATAATGTACAAAATCCGGTCGCAATGTACAAAGGCCTGCACAAATAGAATATACTGCACGTATGGACACTCCAACACAATAATGTACAAAAACCTGTCGTTATGTACAAAGGCCTGCACAAATAGTATATATTGTACATACGCACACTCCAACACAATAATGTACAAAAGCCTGTCGTAATGTGCAAAGCCCTGCACAAATATTATATACTGAACGTACGCACACAATAATGTACAAAAGCCTGTCTTAATGTACAAAGGCCTACACAAATAGTATATAATGCACGTACGCACACTCCAATACAATAATGTACAAAAGCCTGTCGTAATGTACAAAGGCCTGCACAAATAGTGTATACTTCACGTATCCACACTCCAACACAAAAATAAACGAAAGCCTGTCGTAATGTACAAAGGTCTGCACAAATAGTATATACTGCACGTACGCACCCTCCAACACAACAATGTACAAAAGCCTTTCATAATGTACAAAGGCCTGCACAAAAAGTATATACTGCACGTACGTACACTTCAACACAATAATGTACAAAATATTGTCATAATGTACAAAGGCCTGCTTAAATAGTAGATACTGCACGTACGCACACTTCAACACAATAATGTATAAAAGCCTGTCGTAATGTACGAAGTCATGCATATTAGGGAATAATACTACTACAACCGTGGTGCTTGCCATTGATACTGGACCGCTTAAAATAACCATCTGCAAAGTGTATATTGCTGAAGAAAAAATTAAGAGAGAAGGATAGAATAAAAATGAAATAGAGAAAAAAGAAAGAGTTGAAAATAGGAAAAACACTGACGCTATTACTTGTGTCAAATGTAACACGTAGAGTGAAATTTTGACGAATTACAACATATTTATAACGTTTAGAAGACTTATAAGGATGTATTTTCTATTATACAACATATTTATAACGTTTAGAAGTCTTTTAAGGATGTATATTCTATTATGTTTCCATGACTCCTTAGTAACAGATAACTTTATTACAAAACATGAGTGGCTACATGTATATAAAGCATATATATAAAACAGCTTGCTATAAAATACAACTGAGGATTTTGTACAAATATTGACAAGTTTATGTTATAAATGGGGTTAAATATCAGTTTCAACATATCTCAAATACGAGGGGCATTCAATATATTTTGTCACTGGTCTTCGGATATTTAAGATCTTCACAAGAACGTTTTTTTTATTGAGGTCAACCCTTCAAAGTATCCCCCCCACAGGTAGACACATTTAAAGTAGTCTCCCGTTGGTTTACTCTGCAGACACTGAATAATTACAGACCATAGGGCACTTTTAGTAACATAGTGTTTTGGTCAGGAGTCAGCAAGTGGGGAATCCATCTAGCACAACGCTTCTATAATTTCAAACAGTAAGTCAGAATATGATGCACGGTGCTTTCTGAAATGCCCAGACCGTCCATCTTCTTCTACCTATCTATCTATTCTATCTTCTAGCTCTAACAGCACCAATGTTTTCCTTTGTTGCTGCACCAACAGGCTTACCTGGACGGTTATCTTCTTGCAGGCTATGCTGACCCCGCATACCCCACCCCTGAATATCTTTACCAAGCAAAATACTGTTTTAAATGTTACGGTAGAACCATCATGCATACGATACAATTCAGAATAAATCTCTTATGGCGATAACTGCAAAGAAACTCGGGTTTTAATTTAAGCCATTATTTCTGATTTTTAAAGCCACTGTACACGTGTGTGTATAACTCAACAATGCATATCTTGGTCAATTAAAATCGGATTAATTTAGAAATCGCCGGTACATTGAATAAATATCCCCAAACAATTGCAGCAACAATAGTAACATAATTTATTGAATGCCCCACGTAAATATGGCATTTTCAGTTTTACTGGTGGAGAAAGACATCAGACTGAATCCGAGTAGAACTACTGTCCTTTCATAAGTAGACCAATTGAATTAACTTTCAGCTTTCAGATTTTATTAATAAAAAAAATAAAGCAATATTATAGCCGTTTTCTAAAATTGGTTTTCATATATTATTTATTAATTGATTTTTAGCTTTTTCGTTGTATATTTATAAATTATATGCTTTTACTGATAAAACCTATGTTACCTTTTCATGAAAGAAAAATCAGTATACCTTAAGTTCAGATGACTACTGAATACAATTATTGATGAAAATATTCATTGTTTGAGCATGGTGAATGCAAGACCACATCGTCCACTGAGATGAGTCTAATGAAGATTGAGCTCGTGCTTTAAGTCTGCTAGTAGCCTGGATGCTGCCGCAGGCAGTTGCGCACAATATTACTGTTAACCGTTATACTATCGTACTAGTTGACAGGCCTCAGTCAAGACAACCAAGTGTGACTACGCTAGAAGAAGTTTTGTCTCCAACGAATGGTGTAACATATTCGGTGACAAGGACCGATATCTGTACAAACAATAGGGAACCGTGTTCAAATTAAAAGTTTCGGAGAGGAAACCACAGCTTTTTCCGCCAGTCACATAACCCTGAGACTGTGTAGAGCTCACAGGAGATAAAACATGCGCCATTGGTCATGTGTGCTGTTTTAGCATGAATCTAGGTTTTGTCTTAGAAAAGTTGACGGACGTATTCGTGTATGGCACAGTAGAGGAGAGAGGCGTTTGGAGCCATCTGTTGTGCCAGTTACTGCGTAAAAAGGCGCAAATGGTATCACTGACTTTTATTGTTCTGGGTAATCAGAACGGCCGTCGCTACATTTACCACACATTCTACCATACATGCAACAAATGGGCATTAAAATCTTATAGCCCACGATGATAATGCGACACCACATCTTGCACGGATTGTACCGGATGTTCTTACACAGAATAGTATTCAACAAATGGATTGGCCGCCAATGTCACCTGATCTGAAAATGTGTCGGCCAACACACTAGGCTTGTGGACTATTCTTCGGCAAGAGTGGACATTGATACCTGAACAGAAGACTTGCCGTTTAGCGAATCCAACGAAGAACTTATAGCCGATTTTTTTGCACCAGGTTGTTGAACATATAACTCTGATAATAGAATACTCATAAACTATTGAATGGATATTTATTCTGTAACCTCCTAGTCGGATTTTTTTTATTTATTATGACATAAGACATATCCATATGAAATACAGTTTTCACTTGAAAATGCAAAGTTTAACTTTTTTGCCGAGTATATGTTTGTCTAAAATGAATTTCAGTTGAAGAAAATGCTCTTTGTCAGAAAATATTCCAGTGGCCCTGCAGAAGAAAAGGAGTCAACAAGACAAGGGCTTCTCGGCAACATTAAACTGGCCTAATGTTTTTCATACCCGATGAAAACTCAAATTAAGCTTTTAATCCTTAATAAAAAAACATATCAGATAGTCAGAGAACAGTACATTTGACACAGGAGATACACTAAAAATAAAATAAATATACCAAAGAACAATAACACGATCCTATGAAAAATAATTATATACTATTGAACTATATAACATACTTACTGTTTTGACACCCAGCCCCCGTCCAGTCATCATAACACCCAGATGAACAATTTCCATCAACATTGTTACACTGTTCATTGATGTTTTTACAATGACAAGTGCGGTCACAATTTTCACCAAATTTCTTTATCCCAGTTCTGTCGATACGACAGTCTGCATCTATAATAAGGAACATAAAGTTATACAAAACGATGCTTGACTATGGGATGCATGATTAACTTTTAACATGTGCTTAGGTAACGTTATATCAATAATTTGGAACTTATACATAACACTGAACACGTTTTGTAGTAGAACATTTCCAACTACATGTGGCTATGTTCCTTCCGTTTATATATATATAACTTCAATATACTGTTGTTTGCTTATAACTATAACTGAAATAATAGCTCAATAATGGAGTGTTGTGATATATTATGCAATTGCAATTTCGTAGTTTTAGTAACCTAGTTTAAGAGATCATATTTCTGTTGGATGTAATATAAATTCTACAAGTTTCATGACTGGTTGTTTTCAAAGCTATCATGTTGACATCTCAGTCAATCAAATGTACTTTTGTTGTATTGTGACATACTACTTAATGTATAGTAGGATAATATGAAACACTTACATAATCACCACTATCAGTTATAAGTTTACAATATATTAATAATCTAATAGCTAGAGACAAAAAAATATTAACAAGCCAAACTGTGATAATTCATGAACATTGATTAGACATGGTGGTATTACTATTAAACAAAGTGTTATGGGTAGGCTACAGTTTATATCAATAATTTAAGCATTGCATCATTATTAACCTCTGAGTGTCAAATATACAAACACAATCATGTATATTAATTACACACTGTAATTACAATACATAGTATATACAGCAGCAACCGTGTATTCAAGGTTGTACACTTATGAAAAAATAGCTCTGATGTCAAGATGTGAGTATTGCTGTTGAATGTTGTAATTTGATTATTTACATATTGCATGTACACATAGATTTATTGGTTTCGAATATCTCGGAGTGGCTTAACAGCGTTAGGGGACTGTATATTGCGACAAAGATTCTTTATGACTATAAACTTTACTTTGTTTTTGAAACTTTTGTGTGCACGAACTTGGGATTATTTCGTGCACATTAGTTTGGTTTGATTCATTTAGTTTAAACCCAACTCAAACATATAAGTTTATATACTATTAGTCTTTGGGCTGAAACTGAGCTTTGTTTCATGCGCATTAGTTTAGTTCGAAGATTTAGGTTTGAAACAATCTTCAAACATATACGTGTGTTTTTGGTATGGAACTGAGCATTTTCCCAAGAATATATTTTTGATTTGAGCTTGAAACCTTTCTCAAACATATTCAGTTCAGACACGTTGTCTGAGTAGCTTGTCTCATCAAATAAAATCGTGTTGAATAACAGTTAGTCCAACACTAGAATGCCTTGAAACATTATAATGTATATAGATGATTAGTTTGATCATTTGCTTGTATGATTCCGAAATATCATAATCGTGTTATTTTGATTTTGTTGGAAATTTACGAATCCCATAGCAAGAAGCCTGAGGGAAATTTATATATCATATTGTTTGAACAAAATTATTTAACATAGTTTCAAGCTAGGAAGTTTAATCCAATTCAGACATAGTCGCTTTATACAAGATCCAGTTTTAAGTTCAAGATAGTAAAACCAACATCTTGAAATATGTATTATAATGTTGAAAGTACACGCGTGAATGTGAAAAGACAATCATGAGAGAGAGAGAGAGAGAGAGAGAGAGAGAGAGAGAGAGAGAGAGATGGTATATCGCATACTAAACCGCTCTGGAAAAAACTATTTCTAGTAATCTTAAAATGTAAGAGTTATGATGAAACAATGAATATCTGATAAATTTAAGTAACAACATCAAGTAGTAGTTACAGACATATAAAACACAGCCACATGTATGTGTACTTGAAGGCTGATGAAACTATGAGTAGAATTTAAGGAAATATTAACCGTGCCTATCACAATTATAAGTGGATATGGACCTTGGTGCTTGTCAAGATGTTGGTGTAAGTATCTCGAACTTAAAACGGGATCTTCTGTAAGACGACAGTGTCTTCACTGGATTAAGCTATGAAACAGCCTTCAAACTATGATAAAATAAGTTTGTTCAAACTATATTATATATATATTTTGTTCTCAGGCTTCTTGCCTCATGATTCGTAAACTTCCAACAAAAATAAGAAGATTCTAATATTCAAAAGTCATACAAACAAACGCCAATCAACGACATACAGTATAATGTTTCAATCCCTGTAGTGTTGGACTAACTACTGTTAAACACTATTTTATATGATGAGATCAGCTGTTCAGTTCAACCACAAACCAAAACTATATGCTGGAAACAATGTTAAGTTCCAGCATAAAAATACACTTATATATTTGAAGACTGTTTCAAACCTACCTCTTCACACTAAGCTACTGCGAATGAAAGGAAGTCTAGTTCAAGCACAATACTAAACTTTTATGTTATGAGAACGGTTTCAAATTAAATGCATTAGACTAAACTAATGTACATGAAATAACTCCCAGCTCCAGCACAAGAGTTATTCCATTGAATTTCAAATACCAGGCATTCCCAAACCCTATACCCTGAAGGAATCTTTGCCGCAATGTGCTCTCCCCACAATGCAATTATGCTCCTTGGAGATTTCAAGTACACTTGCGCTGTGGTAATGCTATAATACGAAGCAGTGCACCATTTTTGCCTGTACTAAAAATTTCTTACGTTATATACAGGTAAACACCTACTTTAAAAAAATATTTAACTCATGATTATTTTGATAATGAATTATAATAGTATCCTTCATCTTTTTATGATAAAGTATTCTTTTAAACCTATACTTGGTATAATATTGTATAATTATAGCAAAAAATAGAGTGTATTACCTCTCTTAATAAAAATTGCTATATACAGACACTGATGCTATTATACAACGACATTATGTTGACAGTACTGTCTATACCTCGGGAATGTTTACGAAATGTAAAACTATTTAATCATTACTTTAATGACGGCTGCAGTTAGTAACATTAATATGCTCTTTTCTTTTTCCTATATTTTAATTGTATTTTGTTTTAAAATAAAATCACAACTTCATAAATATTGATTACGTACAACACTATAAGTATTATTCACCATGGTCAGCGTTATATTCCAATAATATGGTTTGTTAATAGCTGAAAACCGCCGCGTCAGCATTTTTAGAAATGCCTGCATTGTTATACATTTCATATTTACAATCAATTATCGTCTTATCAAAATGGTAGCCTTCGTGATAAAAAAATACATTTACAAATGTGAAGTGTTGCCATGTTTCATTTAAAGCAACACATCCACGTTTAAACTTTTTAAAAAGTTTTTCAATTGAGTTGTGAGCACATTTCCCATGCATAAATATATGGTCAGTGAGCTGTAAATGTGCTAACAAACACTATCCAGAACGCTTTAGAATTATATAAAAAAAGAAGTCCAAGTTATAAAGCGTGACAAACGCTTTATAAATTATTTTTAAATTGCTGAGGATTCCAACTTGGCTTCAAATTGAATCATGCGCGTCGTATTAAAAAACTTCACGTTTTAGTGGGTAGTGTACTTTACCTGCCTTGAAAGTCATTTTGACAATTTTTTTGACTCGGGTGAGTTACACGCTTGTTTTATAAAGTGTTAGTCACGCATTATAATTTGGGCATCATTTTGTACGGGATTGTGTTTATATGCTGATATACAGCTAATTGATCATATGTTTGTATGGGAAATGTGCTCATAACTCAATTATTTTTTTTTTTTTAAAGTTCAAACGTGGATGTGTTGCTTTAATGTCACTAATTTGTCAGGCGTAGACATTTCAAGTAGAGACCGTCGCAATATGACTACAAAATTGTTGAAAGCGACGCTAAACACCATACAACAACAACAACTAAAGTAACAGCCACATTAACATATTGACGATATAATGAAACAAACCTCATAATTTATCAAATATAGTAAATAAATAATATTTTTTATGCGATTGAAATGTTAACATATTATCTTAACTGTAGTTATTTTTAAATAAACATTGCTTCGGTGTATCGATTAATGGCATAAAATTACTCAAAGAAAACCTATGGATGTTACCAATGTTTTCTTGAATGCTTTCTGACTTTAACATGCATGTACTTTGATTGTAAAACAAGTCATACCAATTTTACACATTAATGAAAGTAAGAGGGATGACTTGAAGGTAACGAGGTGATTTTCATATTAAGTAATTAATGAAAAGTGCGATATTTATCTAAAATGACAACATTTTGAAAAATATAATTTTGTAACAAAGATTCCGCTATTATATTTTCTGGATGTTCGTTAGCACGACCATCACTAAAGCAATGGCATATACAGCTTAGCGAGGCAATACCATTCTTCTACAAAGAGAAACACATTGAAGAATTTTGAATTTTTATTTTTATTTCAGCAAACTTTTTTCCAGGCTATCCCGCGATACCAGCTGTAACTGTTACATTTAATGCACATGAATTCCACTGTCTATCTATCAAATATCTGTAGCATTCGCTCTGAAACCGAATCAACCGATTCAAAGTATGTGTCATAATCATTCAGTTATTATCAAATTAATTTAATGCGTTTTCTATTGGAACAATGATTGGATCATGTCTAAAACTTTTAACGAAAAAAGCTAAATGGACACACTGGATGAGAGATCCTGGTGATTAACGGCCGAGTACTTGTCAGATGATATAAAGTGTATTCACCAAATACAAAAGTCATGTTAATATATATGGTTCTCCTTGTGGCTGAGTGTTTGCAATTAGCGGGTGACACGATAATCAATTCGAACCGGGAAGAAGGAAAACAGGAAAAAGAGAATTTTTTTTTGTTTTGTTTAGGAGATGTAAAAGGAAGTAGGCAAATTATAAGCAATTATACATATCCAACAATCATGAATAATGTATTCAGCTCTTCATTATATTTATTGTTTTAAGTTAAATAATGAATGTTGAAATAAGGGTTATCATTCCAAAGACAAAACAACAACATAATCAACTACAACTACATAAACAACTATATAAACAACTAAAACTATATCAGCAACTTCATTAACAACTACAACTATACAAAGAACTATATACACAACTACATAAACAACTACATCAACCGTTACATAAACAACTACAACTACATATATAACTATATAAACAACTACATACACAACTTTATAAACAACTACAACTACATTCAAAACTATATAAACAACTACAACTACATAAATAACTATATAAACAACTACAACTATATACACAACTATATAAACAACTACAACTACATACATAACTATATAAACAACTACAACTATATCAACAACTATATAAACAACTACATCAACCGCTACATAAACAACTACAACTACATACACAACTTTATCAACAATTACAACTACATACATGACTATATAAACAACTACTTACACAACATTATAAACAACTACAACTTCATACATAACTATATAATAACTCCATTCACAACTTGATAAACAACTACAACTACATGTATAACTATATAAACAACTACATAAACAGCTATACAAAAACTACAACTAAATTCACAACTATATAAACAACTACAACTACATACATAACTGTATAAACAACTACAACTATATACACAACTATATAAACAACTACAACTACATACATCATTTTATAAACAACTACAACTATATAAACAACTATATAAACAACTACATCAACCGCTACATAAACAACTACATCTACATACACAACTTTAAAAACAACTACAACAACATATATAACTATATAAACAACTACATACACAACATTATAAACAACTACAACTACATACAAATCTATATAAACAACTACATACACAACTTTATAAACAACTACAACAACATATATAACTACATAAACAGCTATACAAATAACTACAACTACATTCACAACTATATAAACAACTACAACTACATAAAAAACTATATAAACAACTACAACTATATACAACTATATAAACAACTACAACGACATACATTACTATATAAACAACTACAGCTATATAAACAACTGTATAAACAACTACATCAACCGCTAAATAAACAACTACACCTACATAAAAAACTATATAAACAACTACAACTATATACAACTATATAAACAACTACAACGACATACATTACTATATAAACAACTACAGCTATATAAACAACTGTATAAACAACTACATCAACCGCTAAATAAACAACTACACCTACAAACACAACTTTAAAAACAACTACAACTACATACATAACTATATAAACAACTACAACTACATGCATAACTTTATAAACAACTACATAAACAGCTATACAAACAACTACAACTACATTCACAACTATATAAACAACTACAACTACATACATAACTATATAAACAACTACAACTATATACAACTATATAAACAACTACAACGACATACATTACTATATAAACAACTACAGCTATATAAACAACTGTATAAACAACTACATCAACCGCTAAATAAACAACTACACCTACAAACACAACTTTAAAAACAACTACAACTACATACATAACTATATAAACAACTACAACTACATGCATAACTTTATAAACAACTACATAAACAGCTATACAAACAACTACAACTACATTCACAACTATATAAACAACTACAACTACATACATAACTATATAAACAACTACATACACAACATTATAAACAACTACAACTACATACAAATCTATATAAACAACTACATACACAACTTTACCAAAAATTACAACTACATGCATAACTTTATAAACAACTACATAAACAGCTATACAAACAACTACAACTACATTCACAACTATATAAACAACTACAACTACATAAAAAACTATATAAACAACTACAACTACATACATAACTATATAAACAACTACATACACAACATTATAAACAACTACAACTACATACAAATCTATATAAACAACTACATACACAACTTTATCAAAAACTACAACTACATGCATAACTTTATAAACAACTACAACTACATACATAACTACAACTATATAAACATCTATATAAACAACTACCTCTACATCAACAACTACATTAACAACTATATAAACAACTACATAAACAACTACATCAACAACTACATGATTAACTAAAAAACTACATCTACATTAACATTTTAATATGCAACAACACAAACAACTATATAAACAGCTGTGACTATATTTAAAACTACAACTGTATAAACAACAACAACTACATACACAACTATATAAACAACTGTATAAACAAGTACAACTACTTACACACTATATAAACAACTGTATAAACAACTACAACTACATACACACTATATAAACAACATATAAACAACTACAACTGTATAAACAACTTGATAAACAACTACATAAACAACAATAACTACTTAAACACCTATTTAAATAACTTCATAAACAACTCAAAATAGGTCTTCAACCAAACTGTGAAGTCAAATTATTATAATCACATTAATAAACCTCTTGTTATGATCGGTAAATAAGGTTTAAAATTGACAATGACTCAGGCAATGTCGAAGGTTGTATAGCACATCACCATATAAGTCAAATAAAGACGAACCATAGTAAAAGATCAGAATTACGATAGTATTATTTAGAAATCATCAGATGAGATTTGTAATAATGTTTACCCTGTTGTAACCGTTATTTTGTTTATACGCCTTATGGCATAATGAATAAATAGAAAATGCATACTTCATATATGATGTTATATGTAAGCACCTCCACAATATGAAAAGACATTTCGAAATTAAAATAATCTGGTTTGCCATATGAAAATTTTATTCAAAACCATAATTATTAGAGAGATTTTAATCAAGAAAGATAAATACTGAACTAAGCCATTTCCCAATGGTAATTAATATGCAATGAAATTATATTCAAATACAAATATACATCCTTCACTCATATATATATATTTGTGACATAAATGTACAGACCATGACTACGGCGAGCGCGCCTAGCTACAATACAAACCAAGAACACAAGACCATAGCATCAATCAACTCAATAGAATAGGTGTCAACCATATATATAAGATGTGCATGAGCAATTGACATAGATGTATTTCAGTTCTTATTTGAATTTAATATATAATACATAATGCCAACCCCATTAAAATGAAGCATCTTAGTCGAAAAAATCACTTTACTGACTCAGAATGTTAGACTGTCTTATAATTTTCGATGTCATTTTAAAACCAACTTCATAGATCATTAAGCTTTGGTGTCATTGTATAATAAGATGAGATCCAGATATGTTCACAGTCCACGTACTTTGTTGTCATTGAATAATAAGACGAGATCCTGATATATTCACAGTCCACGTACTTAGTTGTCATTGTATAATAAGGTGAGATCCAAATATATTCACAGTCCACGTATTTAGTTGTCATTGTATAATAAGGTGAGATCCAAATATATTCACGGTCCACTTATTTAGTTGTCATTGTATAATAAGATGAGATCCAAATATATTCTCAGTCCACGTGCTTAGCTGCCATTGTATTATAAGATGAGATCCAGATATATTCACAGTCCACGTACTTAGTTGTCATTGTATAATAAGATGAGATCCAAATATATTCACAGTACACGCACTTAGTTGTCATTGTATAAAAAGATGAGATCCAAATATATTCATAGTCCACGTATTTAGTTGTCATTGTATAACAAGACGATATCCAAATATTTTCACAGTCCACGTACATAGTTGTCATTGTATAATAAGATGAGATCCAAATATATTCACAGCCCACGTACTTAGTTGTCATTGTATAATAAGATGAGATCCAAATATATTCTCAGTCCACGTACTTAGTTGTCATTGTATAATAATACGAGATCAAAATATATTCACAGTCCACGTACTAAGTTGTCATTGTATAATAAGATGAGATCCAGATATATTCACAGTCCACGTACTTAGTTGTCATTGTATAAAATGATGAGATCCAAATATATTCACAGTCCACGTACTTAGTTGTCATTGTATAATAAGATGAGATCCAAATATATTCACAGTCCACGTACTTAGTTGTCATTGTATAATAAGATGAGATCCAGATATATTCACAGTCCACGTACTTAGTTGTCATTGTATAATAAGACGAGATCCAAATAAATTTACAGTCCACGTACTTAGTTGTAATTGTTTAAAACGGTCATAACCTGATATATTCACAGTTCACGTACTTAGTTGTCATTGTATAATAAGACGAGATCCAAATATATTCACAGTCCACGTACTAAGTTGTCATTGAATAATAAGATGAGATCCAAATATATTCACAGTCCACGTAATTAGTTGTCATTGTATAATAAGACGAAATCCAAATATATTCACAGTCAACGTACTTAGTTGCCATTGTATAATAAGGTGAGATCCAGATATATTCAAAGTCCACGTACTTAGTTGTCATTGTATAATAAGTTAAGATCCAAATATATTCACAGACCACGTACTTAGTTGCCATTGCATAATAAGATGAGATCCAAATATATTTACAGTCCACGTACTTAGTTGCCATTGTATTATAAGACGAGATCCAGATTTATTCACAGTCCACGTACTTAGTTGTCATTGTATAATAAGATGAGATCCAAATATATTCACAGTCCACGTATTTAGTTTTCATTGTATAATAAGGTGAGATCCAAGTATATTCACGGTCCACGTTTTTATTTGTCATTGTATAATAAAATGAGATCCAAATATATTCACAGTCCACGTGCTTAGCTGCCATTGTATTATAAAATGAGATCCAGATATATTCACAGTCCACGTACTTAGTTGTCATTGTATAATAAGATGAGATCCACATATATTCACAGTCAACGTACTTAGTTGTCATTGTATAAAAAGGTGAGATCCAAATATATTCATAGTCCACGTATTTAGTTGTCATTGTATAACAAGACGAGATCCAAATATTTTCACAGTCCACGTACATAGTTGTCATTGTATAATAAGATGATATCCAAATATATTCACAGTCCACGTACTTAGTTGTCATTGTATAATAAGGTGAGATCCAAATATAGTCTCAGTCCACGTACTTAGTTGTCATTGTATAATAAGACGAGATCCAAATATATTCACAGTCCACGTACTTAGTTGTCATTGTATGATAAGATGAGATCCAGATATATTCACAGTCAACGTACTTAGTTGTCATTGTATAATATGATGAGATCCAAATATATTCACAGTCCACGTACTTAGTTGTCATTGTATAATAAGTTGAGATCCAAATATATTCACAGTCCACGTACTTAGTTGTCATTGTATAATAAGATGAGATCCAGATATATTCACAGTCCACGTACTTAGTTGTCATTGTATAATATGATGAGATCCAAATATATTCACAGTCCACGTACTTAGTTGTAATGGTATAAAATGGTGAGAACCAGATATAGTCACAGTCCACGTACTAAGTTGTCATTGTATAATAAGATGAGATCCAAATATATGCACAGTCCACGTAATTAGTTGTCATTGTATAATAAGACGAGATCCAAATATATTCACAGTCAACGTACTTAGTTGTCATTATATAATAAGGTGATATCCAGATATATTCAAAGTCCACGTACTTAGTTGTCATTGTATAATAAGTTGAGATCAAAATATATTCACAGACCACGTACTTAGTTGCCTTGCATAATAAGATGAGATCCAAATATATTTACAGTCCACGTACTTAGTTGTCATTGTATAATAAGATGAGATCCAAATATATTCACAGTCCACGTACTTAGTTGTCATTGTATAATAAGTTGAGATTCTAATATATTCACAGTCCACGTACTTAGTTGCCATTGTATAATAAGACGAGATCCAGATATATTCACAGTCACCGTACTTAGTGGTCATTGTATAATAAGATGAGATCCAGATATATTCACAATCCATGTACTTAGTTGTCATTGTATTATAAGGTGAGATCCAGATATATTCACAGTCCACGTACTTAGTTGTCATTGTACATTAAGACGAGATCCAAATATATTCACAGTCCACGTACTTAGTTGTCATTGTATAATAATATCATATCCAGATATATTCACAGTCCACGTACTTAGTTGTCATTGTATAAGATGAGATTCAAATATATTCACAGTCGAGGTATTAGTTGTCATTGTATAATAAGATGAGATCCAGATATATTCACAGTCCACGTACTTAGTTGTCATTGTATAATAAGATGAGATCCAAATATATTCACAGTCCACGTACTTAGTTGTCATTGTATAATAAGATGAGATCCAAATATATTCACAGTCCACGTACTTAGTTGTCATTGTATAATAAGATCATATCCAGATATATTCACAGTCTAGGTACTTAGTTGTCATTGTAGAATAAGATGAGATTCAAATATATTCACAGTCGAGGTACTTAGTTGTCATTGTATAATAAGATGAGATCCAGATATATTCACAGTCACCGTACTTAGTTGTCTTTGTATAATAAGATCATATCCAGATATAGTTGTCATTGTATAAAAAGATGATCCAAATATATTCACAGTCCATGTACTTGTTTAATAGGAAAGTAACGACACTGTATGAATACGGAAACTGGCATAAATAGCATTTCGTTGTAATATGTGCAGTTTTCCGTACACCTTATGTCATATATGTTTCCTATATAACTGCAAGTCTGTTATCTAAGACATGTTCTAATATAAAACTTCATACTTACATATAACGTGCATTTTAAATATAGTGCAAATTATTGTCACGTAAACAAATTCCCATTTTCCATACATCTTCACACATTATCTGGCGTATTACTAATTAATAATATATTTGTTCACATGTAATATTGTGTTGTTCGAACGTGTTCTAATTTAAAAACAACAATGACGATACAACTTAACTGAAATTACTAACCACGAACAGAACAAGGAAGTAAACCATATCTTGATCAGGAAAAAAATGAGTTCCTGTATTACTCATACATGTTCTATACAAGAAGTAACTACTTACCATATTAAAAAAATATTGTCGTTTTATGCTTGAGGTGCTTGTTTTAAATTGTACTTTACAACTACTTCAAACTGCATAGCATCTACATTTTCTATAAGACAGATCTACTATCAATGAGTATTTGTCATTTTAAGTCGTGTGTAGGAAATATAACTATATATTTTAAACACATGAAAAGTTCCAATGTATAAGTTTTCAAATAATAGTTAAAAATATTTTATATCTTTAAAACAAACTAAGGCTAAACGTGTATAATATACAATACATGCTCCTTACTTTCGTTTATCTTTTTACGTCTTTGTCTTTAATAATATTGCTACCATATGATAACTAACCGTTGGGTAATTGGTTGGAAAATGTTCATCTTGTTGATTATAATGGACACTTACTTTTCAAACGAGATACTTATATTGCCTTATACATATAACTCCTTCACTACAACAGGATATATCTGTTACACAATTTGAATGTCGTCACATCTCAGAATAAATAATGGAAACTAAACTTGCACATTAATATCTATGCACAAGGTGAAAGGGGATTTTATGTAGACAGAAACATGCTGATTGTTTAACAGTTATTGGTCAAAGTCTCCTTTTCATCAGCTATGTATCAAATTAAATTTGAATTACGATGTACATGATTAATATATGAACGTGCGAATTCGATTATCATGTGTGCATAAAAACTTCTCCCCAAATTCATCAACAGAAAAAGTCCCTATATTTGAATCTCTGTCACCGAAATCCGCTACCGTGTAAAATGGGAATTTAGTCAACCGAAAAAGTTTCAATGATAAAAGAGTTAAAAATGACGATAAAAGGACATTTCAGCGAAAACAGAGGTTTGAAGCAGTTATTTCAAGTCGCGAATATTTTGGGATTCTTACTGTTCCAGAAGTTTTCAGACCTACCTTTGTAACACCTACTCACATTTTATTCTGAAAATAATTACCAAACATATTGATATATAATCATATAAATCATATAATGGGGTAGGGTTGTTGGTTGCGTGGGGTAGGATTCTTTCTCTTTTTTTTTGCACTAAGAGGTCAGGTAAATTGGGTGGTCTAAACAACTTGTTTCCCAAAATGAGCCTCAAAAATGTTAAAATTGTGAAATTTCACAATTCCTCCTATATGATTATCCGCAAGGGACCACAGGGGTTTTAAAAGGATTATAAATTTGAATTTTGGTTTATTCTTTTACAAAAGTTTATATAAGGGAAACCTTTCCAAATATTATTGATTATTGAAAAAAACAACGATCTTGGGTATATTGGAAACGAACTATTATACAAATCATTATATTCGTACGATATGTTTTTTCACATTCACCGGCTATCAATTTTAATGAGAAAAGTGTGAGTGACCTAAACGTATCCTATTTTCATGTACTTTAAAGTATATTTGGGAGATCTATAATAAACATATTTTTTGTTTAATGCATTCATTACGTATTTGACCATATAACATAGGGTTAACATACTGGAATCCTAGGAGGAGATGTTTCACTATCATTCTTTAAAAGCAAGCAGAAAATATGTATACTAATTTCTAGAATTTTTAAATCAGCATTACATCTTTCTTTAAATAGTTTTAATTTTGAAGTTACTAGCAGAATCGTTGTCAATATATAAAAAATTTGCAAGTTGAACAATCCTATCCTGAAATAAATAACTTGATTTTCGAAATTATTGGTAAAGAAAATTTCTGACTTTTTAATTCATGATTTGTCCAAATGTTAACGAATGTTTAAGTTTCAAAATTCGGTCCTCTTGTCCAACACACTAAATCCAACAATACACTATAATCACAGGTCAAGTAGATATCAAAAGCTCTACTATTGGACGTTTATTAGATTATAGACTGGCGTTTCCAATAAACCAATAAACCACAATCTTTGTGAATAAGTCAATAGGAATATTCGCCCTACCTCGTAATTTTGCTGACAGTTCCTGTCTACATGCAGGTAATTCCCGAAAAGGGCGTGGATTGTGCAAGCTACCGTAACGGATCTAACTTTACCGTTATACGATTCAACGATTTATTTAATGACTAATTACCATTTATGTTTAACACTACGATTCAAAACTAATACATTTTAAAACATTGTACCAATATAAGTTTCCAGTTCATATACGTGTATGAGTAAATAGGACTATTAAAGAAGTGTCAGAATGTTTTCAATTGATATAAGCAAAATAAATGTATGCATATTAATTTAATTTGAACATATTTTACCATTCCATCTAACACTGTCTGTTAACTGATAAGATATTATTATGGGCAACATTGTTTACAATTAGAAAACAATCACAATGACAGTGAGCAAAGCATAATTTTGTCTTTGACCCATGTAAATCAGCTTTCCTATTCTGTATTTGAGTTATTCAGGTGTTGATTAAACGTAATATCACAATGAACATACCTTAACCAATGCAAAATTAAACGTACGAGCGTAAAATGAGATATCATGCAAGGTCATGCAAGGTCATGCAATATCAAATGATAAGTCTTGTTGTTCACAAGTAATTAGTGCATCGGAAATAAATGCATATAATTTCACTGTATCTTCATACATGAACTGATAGCTTTATATGGGTAGGATCCAGTTAAGGATTCATGACTACTCACATATTATTTAAAGGACATGCGTAGAAACCCGTTAGATCATGACGATACAGCGAAACCATATGTATTTATTTAATAGAGGGAGAAAATTGAAACAACAATAACAGAATTTCCGATTGTGGTGTCTTTTAAGATACGCATTCACAATGTTTACATATAATACAAGTAATTCTAATCTAAAAGATAGTAAGAATGAAAAACAAATAAGAATGATTTAAGTTTTACATTATTGAAGCAGGAAGTAAAAAAGGATAACACGAACGAAGTTTGAATTCTGTCATTCCAGTGTTGGACTCATGGAAATTAGTCAGTGTTGCTTGAGAAAAGATGTTGCTCAACCCGGTGCTAGTGAGTGTAAAGGGTATTGTTTGTTTCATATGGCGGGCAGGTTTACTAAAATCCAAATACTATTTACAACTACTCGGACAATAGCTTGTCCTGTGAGGTCAGTAATTTACAAGGAGTATTGTGTTGTATGTTTTCATAGAGCAGCTGTGTATGTGGTATTAGATATGTGCTTTATAAGCACTGATTTTAAAAATTTCACCTAAGTTGTAAAATCACGCAATATAATAATGTTAAATACCATACCCATAAAACAGCCGATAATAGTTCATAATGACTCTTCAAAATCCATTGTTAACCGCTCGAAATGGGTAACAGTACTTAAACTGTAACACGTTGATAAATAAATAACGTTGAGTGCATACTTAATTAAAAATATATATATATATATAGTGACATTCTGCAAGGCTAAATCCACAAATCCACATATCGATTTATTAAGTCGACAACAGGAAAATATGTGGTCGACATTTCATTCATTATGTTGACCATATATATATATATATATATATATATATATATATATATGGTCAACATAATGAATATATATTTATGGAAAATGATCTCTTGTGACATCAGTATATGATTATCTGGCTGAACATTTCAGTTATTGCCATGTCCTGTCTTCAAATTGTCAGTAGGCGTTTTGTCAGATAGTGCATTGTCGTCCTTCAACTAAATGTGGTAGCTAGTCCATTGTCTTTCTATCAACTTTGTCAGTTAGGTCAATGTCCTGCCGTTATGTTTGCTAGATAATCCCTTTTTCTGCCAACAATTGTGCTAATAAGTACCTTGTCTTGCCACCAGTTTTGTCAGATAATAAGGTCATTAAAGTCCTTAAAGCGTGTGAACGCTACTTAGTGTTAGATCATTGCTCTGTAACGTTACTCTGTCAGCCGATTTCCTAGTTGTCATGTGCCTACACAAAATCGATTCTTGTGCTAAACGCATAACTATCTCTCTTTACATCTCGGGCACCACCAACTGACGGAATTTCATGCCTATTTGAACCTTTTGAGACTGTAATTCTCTGTAAATAAGTTTGCTCTGCACAACTTTCTTCGTCTTAGAGCCATATGAGTCTTCATATTACGTTTCGAAATGTCTGCTAATAAAATAGACAGCGATTGTCTCATTAACTGACTATCAACAACGCAATACAGCAACTGGATTATCTTAGGAAAATCCATTTACTACTTGAAAGTTTTCAGAATTTTTACATACTAAGAGCGAACATTCATGAATAACAGATGCTCTTGCACAAGTATTAACTATGCTATCTTTCCTCAGAGTACATTCCCCACAAGTATTTGCACTACCATTATTCTGACTATAGCCATATATTTTGAAATGTTTAGTCCTCTAGTGTTTTCAAATGTTACGCTTTTCTCCCTGAAGTTACTGTTGTTAATTACTGATTTCAGAGTAACTTTAAATGGGACATCTGAAACCACATGTCCCGTGCTGTTACATCGAAAAGACTTCGGTCTAGTCTAACAAAAGTCTCTTGGAATCAACTCATATTATGCCGTCTCTGTTCTACTTGTTTGACATTTCCTACATCTGGACCTCCACTACCTCTCTTTATGGTTTGACTAGTAAGACTTACTACATAAGCTTGCCTAGCTCTTCTGAATTGATCGGCCAATCTTGCCATTTCTTCAGTTAACTTCGGAATCCTCTCCTTTTGCATGTCGGTAAAAACTGTTCCCTTACAATTAAATCTAAGAGACCTTCAAATGTTTTTGAAACGCCTGCCATATCTATCCTTCTATTGATAAAACTAATCATTCGAACGGCGAACTGTTGCAATGTCTCCCCTGATTTAGGTCGACAGTTCAACTACTCCAAACCCTGCATTTTCAATAACACTTATATAGTCTCGTTCAATTAACATACATACATTATATACAGCCTACCTTTGTCGTCACGTCCATAAAGTACAGCTTACTTTTCTCCACCATGTACAAAAATACCATATCAATTCGGATTCACGTACTTAAAGTATCATAAAAGTTCAAGTTCACGTAAATAAATCACCATAAACGTTCAAGTTCATGTACATAAAGTACCATAAATGTTAAAGCTCATGTATATAAAGTATACCGCCTTCACATACACCAATCACTAACTGTTCATAGAATCATAACACAACTTTACTTATATTTATTAACAGGTGTAACTGTTTTATATTTCAATTGATACTTATTATTGAATTTATTGTATTACAACATTAATTAAAAAGTAAACTTAGAAATTTATCCAATAAAGCAAAGGCATTGTACTGACCTCAGTCCTTCAGATTTACGAACAACACGATAATTTATTACATTCTTTAGTTTTGTGTAACAATCACACTGGTCAAATTTTAGCTCTAAACTGACCAAATTAGCCAATAATTTATAATGTTACCAACACCTGGGTATACAAGTGTAGAGCTGGTTGAACGATTAAAGAAAACTGGCTTAACTGAGACTAATTACAACTTGTGATATGTTAAAAGGATAAAATCTGATACATAGAAGGCAATTTAAAATAATATGTCTTAATTAAAATAATCCCGTGACATGCGCAACTTTGTCAATTTCAACCACTATCAAATGTAATGTTCTATTAATAATAAATGTAAATATTTCTCTCGAATAAATGTGACGATATGTCTATAATTAAATACTAACATATCGATATGCGGACTGGTCGTAAAATATTATAACGGTGTAAGCATACCCGAATTATCCATACGGGAATTACATAGAGGAGTAAACGTGTCAAAACTGTACAGTTAGAAATTATTTGAACACTTCAAAACATGCATAGCATGCATTCCTGATGATTAAACAAAATGTGTTATTTTGACGTCGCGGAAGAAAGGCCAATTATTACATTATGTCTTTCGAGTCAGATATCGCACGTGGGAACTGTTAAATGTAAAAAGTCTGCCACTGGAAAACTAAAACTATTTCGTCCTTTGATTTACAAATAGAACAGACGAATTTAAAATGTCATGCATGCTTAGTATCCATAACTCGCAAGAAACAAGTTGTCGGAAGGTTTGATGCTTAATAGTAGCAATCAGTTTCTTCCGAACGTGACTCAAACGGAACCAATGATTACAAAAAACTTTAACCTGGTCCATATGTTAGTATTCTAACAGCGAATATATTTAAGCAGTATTAGAGCAATGTCGAACGCCAACGTGGCGTCAGCACCTGTCACACTCATTGTACTGCTTGATTAGTTACATGAGCACATACAAGTTAATATTTGGTCTATCAATTTAGTATATATTTTTAAATGTTTATGTTTTTACAGTATAAAATGTATATACATGGTGATATAAATTATACAACTGTTGTATGTTTAGTTCGTTTTTACGATTTGATACATTGTCAAGTCGAAGCACGCGGTGGTCAGATTATATTGTACAATATGCCAGCTGCAGATAAAACACTAATTTACCATTAGTTATGCCTGAGCCCATAATGTTAGCAAAAACATTACAAATACTTAGTGTAGCTATCGGTGGAGACGAAAATTATCCACTTTCATTATAATTCTTAAACTATATATATAATCGTTTATTAGAGTCTCATCATAGCAAATACTATAATGAACATAATATTTAAAAAACAATTTGCACATCAATAACATACTATGTTATTATCTACAGATTTGTAAGAGACACCTCGGCAATATTTTAATATAACAGTAATTATACAGTAATAAAACAACACATACAATCACATTATTATATACTTACTAGTTAAAAGGTGTACAGCAATCTGGACAAAAGAAGAACATGAATCTTCATTTTATTCAATTGTTTAAAACAGTATTGAAATAAGTTCTTTTAATCCTCTACTTTTATAAACATTAGCAAAAGGGAAGAATTAAACATATTTTAAAAAATCATTTTTCAATAACAAGTAAAACAATATCAATCATTATAAACATTATAAAACAACGTTAAATAGACCGTTAATGCTGTTTATTTGCTTAAAAAGAGAGATCTTCTTTCAATAATTAGAAAGCAGGGTTTGGCAACTATGCGTATAAGATCATGGTTGGTGAACAACAAAGTAGGTTTGTTTTCATCTGAAAGACTTCTGTAATGCATATAAATTTGAACAGCTTTTTCAGTAATATGTTTTCTAATATCGTTATATAAAGGTTATTTCAATATCACATGTTTCTCGGATTCAACTTGATCACTACAAAAGTCTTTGTTCAATTGGCAGTCGTTCATACCTTCAGGTTTTTAACCGTATGGGTGCATCATTACATCGTCGAAATTCCGCTGCTCTATGTTCTTTAGGTAAAATAATTTTGCAATAATGTTCATATCCAAATGCTTGTTAAAACAATTTGTATGTGCGTAATTTAATTCCACTTCCATTCTTATTCTTATCTTCAGCGTTTACTGATTTTAACCAGTAATTTTTGTACAAATCATACTAGATGTATTGACATTGTAACAAAATAGTTAGGTTGTTGTGGCCTTATTTAGTAGTGTCAGCTAGTACGTGTCCATTGTAAAGATATATAGGCTATTATTTAGAACAGGTAGCGTGGAATTGTTAAAACGTATCGATAGCTCGATAGGAGAACCGTTTTAACGATCTTTTTACATTTTCATTTTTTTATTTAAGAAGAAATCATTTTGAAGTTTATTTCATCAAATTCCATTAAGTATTAAGAAAGTTAGAAAATTCAACGGGTTTATTTGTCATAAAACTAATGTAAGTTTACATTGTTCTAATAGCGTAAAACCCGCATTGTACGCTGTTTGAAAGTTTATTGTTTCATGATTTGTACGAAATTCACTAAGGTATGTGGACTGTTTTGCTATATATTCTGACTGTGTAATGAGGAAACTGTCCAGTTAGCATATTCATCTTGGAAATTGGAGATTGAGAAGGTTACTGTTCCAGTACATTACGGCATAAGGGTATGCTTATTCTGATATTCACAAAGTGAATAGATCTTGGTCTGTATTTGTTCATATTATAAATGAGAAGTTATGTAGAGATATAATTGCTATTTTGAGATTGACGGAACGTCGACTATGACATGTTGTTTAAACTGCCATGAAACTGCACAGACAGTAAGAATTGAATGAACTGTTATCATGTATTGATAAATCTACCATGAAACTGTTAGATAGTAAGAAATTTATGCACTGTTATAATGTATTGATAAAAAACATGAAATTAATAGATGGTAAGTAATAGATGCCATGTCATTACATATTTGAGTAACTAGTAAATCTTTAGTTTATATATATACTGTTACCGTTTTTAGACGTAAACGAGGAATGTGTCCGCTACGTCAACGACGTATCTAGACGTGACAGGAAGTCCGCTGTTAGTAGTACCGTCATAATGACAGCAACCCACACAATCGTGATATGGACGACTTGACGGTCCTGACGTCGGAGTACAGTCGATAGTAGGTTTGAGGCGATGTACAGCCAGATACTCGGTATAGAGTTCTAGGGAAGATAACCCAGTTTATAAAGCCACCGCTGCAAGGGACGAGTGATGCTCAATCTACGATATTCCGGACGCGGAAGTAGTATCTTAAATACCATATTAGTGAATTTTTAAAAACAATGATATAAGCAGTTTGGATCGCGATGTACATTACGTAACGTGTAGGAGATAAATGTGTGAAAAAAGTGTTAATACTATCATATGACTTTGTTAGACCAGTTGTGTTTTGTTTGGTGAGTAATTATCTTTAATTTGTATATATTGTTTAATTGTATATTCGAAATTTTATTCGTGTAAAATTTAAATTGTAAATTTTACTTGTGTATTCTTGTATTGTACCCTCGTGAGTTGTCGGCCCTTAGTCATTTTGCTACAGACATTATTCATCATACTAGTCTTCGTTATACGGTGGTTATTATTTGTATAATCAGCACAATTAATATGTGTCAAATTTTCACATACTCTAAAACTCCAATTTTTACAGTTAATTTTACCTTTATTTTACCAATAGACAAAATACATCTAAACTTTTTAATAAAGACTGGTTGCCATCCCATATCACCAGGATGTGTGGCTGTTCGTGAGAATTAACTGACGTCTAAAAAGAACCAACATGATCTATTTTGAACCGTTTCTATTCACGAAAATGAAAAAATAGACCATACCTACCATTTGAGTCATACAACTTTGTATATGCATTATATCGCATACCACCAAGTAACTTATTTTTTGCTATAATCAAGCCAAATGCTCTGCCAGCAGATTGTCAGACAGTTTTAGCAGAAACATTATAATCTAAAAATTCATTTAAAGGAGGTCCCAAAAAGATATATATATATATATATCATTTGTTGATAACATATTGTCGCCACATTTAAACTGAAACTCTGTTCTTGGTTGGATCGAGGTCTATAATGAACAATTTTACTTTTAGAAGCATTTATAGGCATACAATTAGAATTACACCATTCAAAAAGTACATTTAACATTATTGTTAGTTCAATTCATTTTCCGCCAACAAAACAATATTGCCAGCATATAACAATAAGCATACTTTCTCATCTTCATTTAAATTTATATCTAAACTAACACTGTCTAGTTTAAAAGCTAAATCATTTACAAAACAATTAAATATGATTGAAGATAAGCAACAGCCCTGCCTTAGACCAGTCGTAACATCAAACCATTTTGTAGTTATTCCATTTACACGAACACATGACGACACAGATTTATACAGAGACTTAAATCAGTGAGCGGTATACGTAGACAAGTTTCTTTTAATCCGTGTTTCAATTAGATAAGTCAGGGATGATAAATGATCTAAAGTACTCCTTTTCCTTAAAACTATTTTGTTCATCTACAAGTTTATCATTTTATTCCTTTCAAAATGACAATCTCTGGTTTAAAACAGAACAATACAATTTATACATAGCCAAGATGGCTATTTTAGGGATACAATATTCTTCTCTTAAACTGGTCGAAAACGAGGGATTTCATATTTTACAGGCGGTACAACTATAAGGTAACATTTCACAAATATGTGCTGCCACAACATATCAAAGGTGGCTACAAGGACTCTACACAGTTTAAGGATTTAAACTATTGTATTGATGTTTTCTCAACTATATTTGTGATTTTTTCTACAGCTTTTAACACAGTTATTGTGTTTGTGTTAGGCAAGGTGATGCTCACGGTAACACTAGCCAAAAAAAGTCAGGTGATCCATTTTTACTTAATTCAATAATAGATAGCTTACATCCGATAAATGAACAAATGTTGTCAAAGAGACAGAATTATATACTACATAGCATCGATCTCATCCGTATTGTGCCTCTTGTTTTAGTGATGATAACGTTTAAAGAGTATCAAATATATATCTGAAATATCATGAACGTTATAAAGACTTATCTTTTATTATTAGTGTTTACGTACATACCGCAATAAGGTCAAGGTACGTAAATATTTAGTACTGCAATAAAACGTGTTTCTCAATAACAGCAATTCTAGCTAAATTAATGAAATATTGAAATGAACGTTACTCCGTTGTTTTTTTTCTGGTAAACAAGGGTAGTTCAATTTGTTCTATAACAATTCGGTCTGCGTTGAGAAATTGAGTCCGACTCTCTCCAAAAGCTTTAAGTGAGAAAGTTTGCCAGTTTCTTGCGAAAGGCCGATGGTTCTATTAAGACTTATTCTGAGGTCTTCCTTCCTGAATATACCATATATAACCTGTAACGTGTTGAAAATAGTGTTAAATCCCATGATAAAAAACATTTCTCAAGGATACACTTCTAGACTCCTATAGGTTATATAACAAACGACCCTATGGTATTTACCGTTAAAGTCCACGATTAGAAAACACTTTTGCCTTAAGACTTCACATTTTGTAATTATAATGTAGAATCTGATGTAAAATGTTATATAAATCATAATGAGCATTACATGTAACATGTACAAATATAACAATTAAATACTTACTTATTTGTTATAACACTTGTAATATCCGTAAGCTAAATGTTTCCTTATTTCCATGGAGAAATATAGTACATTTTCCTGTGTGTCGCAATATGCTGTTTTATAGGAAATAAAGAATACCAATAGCATTGTGAGTATCTTTAAACTGCATTGACAGCATTGTAGTTAAACGGTTATAGAAAATTTCAAATAAACTACAAAAATGACAATCAAATTTTGTAGGCATAGGCATACATCATTGAAATTCAAACAGATTTATTTTAACATATTGTTATTCCTAGTACACGTACAATTATCAAGACATGCATATTTGTATCTTTAGCAATGCTTATGACCCGTTTTTTATTATAACATACATGCAAACATAACATTTTTCATTCAATAATCAATCATATCAATTATGGAATTTTCATTAATTCATAAAGTTCTATACTTTTTGTTTGATTAATTGATTGATTCATTCATTCATTCATTCATTCATTCATTCATTCATTCATTCATTCACTCATTCATTCCTTATTCATTCATTCATTCATTCATTCATTCATTCATTCATTCATTCATTCATTCATTCATTCATTCATTCATTCATTAATGCATCCATACATTCATTCATTCATTCATTCATTCATTCATTCATCCATCCATCCATCCATCCATCCATCCATCCATCCATTCATTCATTCATTCATTCATTCATTCATTCATTCATTCATTCTTTCTTTCATTCATTCATTCATTCATTCATCCATTTACATTCATTGATTCGTACGTTCGGTCATTCGCTCATTTTCTCACTCAGTTATTCAATTTTCCGGTTATCCTTTCATTGGTTGATTCATTCATTCATTCATTCATTCATTCATTCATTCATTCATTCATTCATTCATTCATTCATTCATTCATTCATTCATTCTGTTATTCGTTCGTATGTTTGTTTAGTGATTTATAACACTGCTTCTTTCATTCGTGCATTCATTAATTTATAAATGCTTCTTCCGTCTTGGTATATGACATATACGTCTATATATCGCTTGCCTCTCATCTGCATATCGTCTTACTAAGAAGAACATGTATAATTAGAAGAAGAGGGGCGTTTCCGGAAAATGAAAGCATGTACACTAAATCAAACTTGTACAAAACCGGTAACCCATTCGTTTTCCTTGCCGAAACGAAAACCAAGGATATTCTGTAGATATATTACAGTTGTCTTATCCGAACATTAAATGTCACTTTAATTATTTAAGATACAATCACTTATAGCCATATAAGATGATGCAATTTGCATGAAAAAAAGCAGTGGATGTATCATAGCTCCGTCTGCATACATAACTATTTTTATAATTGAACACTTCTTAGTAATTCATGATTTCTATTGGTAAGTAATAATTAATTATACAGTGTATTTATCGCCAGATTACGCATCTGTCGTCTGCAAGTCTGATAAGGATTTAGCCATTTTATTTGATCGTTGATTGAGCGAATAATAATTGACGAGAGTGTATTAGTGTTGAATGATTTGTTGTCATATTTAAAGCTGTTCCGATATTTCCATATACACACATGACTTCCAATAATATGTTATTTAAAATATTGCGTTACATAGTAGGTCTCTAAAAGCCAAGTGCTATGTTTAAAAATTCAAATTACGCGGTTTGATACCGAGTGTATCTATGATATCATTAATTATGATTTCTAGATATTTTATGGTGAGTGTTATGTTATCGCCTCTAAAGAATAGATGGATAAAGTTTGACATGCTGTTTGATATATGTGTTTTGCAAGTTGATTTATTGTATTGTTTATTTTTTGGTATTGTGTTAAGTCAATAAATATCCAAAATTATTCAGTTGATTTATCTACCGTTTTTCTACAGTTAATGTATTTAAAACTTAATTTGATTTGATATACTTTAAATACATGTATTTACGTGGCTACTCGTGTTGTATAAGTATGATCGACTCAACAACTCTTTGTATATCATAAGTAAATTTTATTCACATAATTATAAAGTTCGCATCAGTTCGAAGCTAAAGCTACCGCTCGTTTTAACTTACCCTAGCCTAACTGACATGCTACTCTGTTTGTGTCTAAACACTTACTGACTGACTTAACTCTCTTAAAACCAGTCTCTGAATGAATAAACAACTAGTCTATCATTGGTCAATTCATTTCTACTTTTCTATTGATCGGTATTCTAATTACAGATCTTAAAGTCCAGCCAATAACATTAATTTGTTAACAATACATCAAGATAACCCTAGACTATCATTTATCTCCAGTAAACTGTCACCCTATCTCATTAAACTGTCATAGATTCAAGATTCAAGATTTCTTTGTTGGAAACTTATACATATAATGTTTCTCATTACATACATATATTATACATATATTCAATATATTTATTTATATCATATAAAGTATCTACAATTCTAACATCCTATAATGTTACGCTCGAGTGGTGATATAATATGGAAAAATATTTAAAAACAAGACAAAATCGTTTAAAAGATGTTTCAATGTGAGAAAAGACTTACGTTAAGTACAATGTCTGCAGACAACATTACTCGTTATTTTAAAAAAGTAAACGACATTACAGCATAAAGCTGTATTTAGTTTTCGACCAAAGCTACATGCAAGCCGTGATTTCTAAAACAAAACAAGAACAAACACCTCGTCCCTTTGATGTCATAACTGGCGACACTTCATATTAGTTCCATACTATATCATCATTTTAAAGCCACACATTCTTTATAAACAGGACATATTACAATAATATAATTTTAAGGTAAGTGCGACTCATACAATGGTAATTCAGCAACACATATTACATATATACACAAATCGAAGTATTATATAATAATAAGTAAAATTAATATACTATTCGAAACTATACATTAACATGAGAATGTTTAAACGGAAATGTAAGAAGTCGAAAAATAATGTTTACTACTACAACTTATGGAAATATTATTAAAGTTATAATAGTGATCATAAAGACTAGTTGTTCTCTTGGTAGAAACAATACGAATTAAAGTGATAATGGAATATCCTAATGCAAAATAAAAGGACGAAAAACAAGAACTCGCCATAGATTTAAGAAACTGAAAGCAAGCGGGCAGCCATAATTATGGCACAGAACTACTTTCCAAATTCAGGGGGCTGGTTTTCGATACTCCAGATCCTAAATCAAGGACAATTGCAATGACAGGCAAATCAGTCTTACATTTCACCAGCTTCTCTTGCATATACGCCACAAAATATGCATATGAACATGATGAATATCGAAAACCCTGGTTCTCAGATGATAAACAACGGCATACACACTGGTCAAATACAAACACCAGACGACAAATATAACGGTAGATAAACTATCGATCATAATTCAAAGGCTAGGCAGTATGAATACAAAAATGGGTCAGCTTGATTACATACAACAGTCTGTAAACCTTATATCAATACGTCAAGACGATCTGGGGCAAAAAGTAGTTTCGCTGGAAAATAAATGAAGGACATTGAACAAAGCAGGGAGTATGACTCAAAGACATTAGAACTGTCAAAAATAAGTAAAACAGTATCTAGAAAAAAACAATCAGAAAGTGAAGTAAAATCAATACTACCGTTATTGAATCACAAATGACAGAATTAAAATGTCACTAGTTCAAGAACAATTTGATGCTTTTCAAAGTTCCCGCGGAACAGAAAGAAACGGGCGTAAAGTGTAAGGAAAACGTCTTGATCGATATAGAAAACATAAAAATCGATACAAAAATCGGAAGTGTACAACGTTTCGGAAGATATAAACCAGTGAAACCCGATCTATTGTTTTGAAAATTATGTTATTTCCAAGATAAAGAAAGTGTTCGGAAACCATATATGAACCTGAAGGGAAAACCTTCCCAAATGAATTGCTACTGAAGCGAAAACTATTGGTGCCTTACTGAAAGAGGTCTAGGATAAACAGATAAAGATTGGTATATTGCAGTATCATCTATAGCGCAAAATTATCAACTGTTCGTGACGTTTACGATATAGACGTTTTCAAAATTTTGAAAGAGTATATGTTGTACATTAGGAACGAGGCTACACACTGTTGCTAGGCGATTTAATCAGTAGAACTGGGCAAAAGTTGGACAACATTGAGCACGACTCTATACTTGATATAGAATATTACGACTTCTCAAATAATAAGTCAATTAAACGCGTTTCCATTGAACATGGTTTAAACAGATTTGGCGATAATATACCAGACTTGCGTAAACCTGTGAATTTTTGTAAAGCTAATGGGATATTAGGAGATAATGGGAGATTTACATGTTTGACACATAACGAAGAAAACGTGGTTGAAATATATACACAAGTTTAAATCAATACTATAATACATTATTAAACCATCACAGTTTCGTTGAAAGGAAATTATAATAGTGTAAGGGAGAAAACTCGTACTATACAAATGTATACAAATGGAACAAAGGACATAAAGACAGCTTCTTACACAATATTATTTGGGATATATATTTAATTGACGCTGTAATCAACAATAAAAAACTATCCCGATTGCTTAGGGAATATAATGAAATCATTCACTGATGTTGTGACGCGTAGAGCGGACCCACATTTTAAAAAAATCATTCAAATTAAGAGATCACTGCGTGTTCACTAATTGTAATATGAAAGAGAGGCAACAACGGTTTGGTGACGAATCTCAACGGAAATTTAAAGTATATAATGAGATATTGCAGATATATTTGTGGGACCGTAACGCTGAAAATAGTGTAATGTACTATAAATATTTTATCCGAAAACAAAAACAGAAGCTTAACAGAGATCGGTTTAAAATCAATTACATTAGGTGGCGAAGCCCGCGCAAATGTTTAAAATATTCAAACATAAAACAATGAATGCGATCAGTCTGCCTTTAATGGATTTTAAAACGTAGTATCTCAATGCACACACACGCTTTAAACAATATAAAAAGAAGTTATAAGGAATGATAATATAAACACTACAAACATGAGGTGAAATATACATCCATTATGAGCTATTCATACATTGTCTTCTTCTTATCAAATAATGTAAATTCGAACTAAACATTATCCATCAACCTGTATTCTGTTACACGGCATTTTCATACACAGTCTCATTGTTAGTGTGTTGTTGTCCTGAAATATAAATATGATATCCATGTTACATGGACAATAACTCGAGATGCCATGGCGACATAGTACTTTTTAGTATCACTTGATTATTTTCACATGCAAGTTGATTTCAGTTTAACTACGTGATAATTTTGTATACATCCATTATGGATTTAAAAGTGTCATCGTATTACCATGACGAAAAAAGGTAGTTGTTGTTGTTGTTGTTGTAGATGTTGATATGCGTATTCCTCAACAGTTAACATGTTTAGAAGACCTCAATAGTACTACTGATATACATTGTTAATGTGATAGGCAAATATCTGTTAGGAATAACATGTTATTCCTATTGTATATGATTGTTGATGACAGAGCGATAAGAATAGCAAATCAACACTTGCATGATCAATGTCAATCGATATATGTATACACATATATATATATTTCATTGATATCTAATAAACAGTGTTGGAGAAGGAAATTACGACACTGTAATGATATTTCGATATTTATATATAAAGTTATTACATGTATACCTTGTTAATGATTCATTGCTAAATACTCGCTTTCATTGTGTGTTGCACAATGCAATGATGCATATGGCCCCTCTCTGTAAAATACAGCATCAAAATACGTATATGATACCAATTAACTGTTTTCCGGAAGCACTGACATTATGATCAAGTTATAATTTAATGTTACATGTTATTCACAATGATATTTGCTAAATGAGTAGTTTGGTGTAATTTGCTTTCGTGCACGCGTGCATATGTGTATGCTTGATTGCATGTTTATGCATTATACCCAGTGTGTGTTATATAAATGTGTTCGTGTTTGTGAGTATGGCAACGCAATAACGTAGGTTAGTGCGTGTTTGTGTTACGTATGTTTGTAACTATACTTTATGGGACATTTAATTAAATAAGTAATCTAAACAAATGAAAAAATGAAAAGATATTAATGTTAAAGTATTGTTTTAATGATCAAGCTTGCTTTCGGATATGTTTTATAGGATATGTATCTACTCTGCTTAGTTTAATTAGAATACAGTACAGATGAAAACATGCTATTATATGAATTATTAAGTGTGTTTGTAAATGTTTTGGTTAACCTAACGGGCTATATTTATTACATATACTATTGACTATTTAGTCGGTGTTACTTAATTAGCAGTTTAACTTGACGGATGAAAGAAGATTACGTTTTGTTTCGCATTTGAAAGTTAAAACAATAGAAACCTGTACAGATTCAACAAAAACATGTACTTACTGAGCTGTTGGATTATGTCTATTTGGAGATGTTTCTATAAAGAAATAATGTAGTGTATTTTATTTATAACTTTAAACAAAGAAGAACATTTGCCGTCCTTAAGTACATAGAACACAGTAATCAATATACTAAACAAATGAAGATTTAAAATTAATATTGCTAAAAGAAGGGCTTTTAAAGTAAACATATAACATACTTTTATTCAAGGCAAGTCTATTAAGCATTTTATAAAACATGTTTTATTATATATCAGACTGTACCATACATAATAACCATTGTGTTGGTGAATAAAAACCACATGTGGATCTGAGTAGAACTACCGTTCTCCTTCAACAAGCAACATTTAGTTTCCATAAAACGTTAATCTTGCTCTGAGACTGTACCTACAACATCAGTGATAAGATTAAAATAATTTTGAAAATTGATCCTTAAAAGAAATGACACAGTTAGTATGACAAACTTGACATGGCATAGTAAGTTTTACCACGGAGTGTTACAGTCCTTCTTCTGAACAAGAATATTGCAACTATAACGCCTACAATAACAGAACGATGGCACCGCCCACAAGACCGCCAATTGTTGGTCCAATATTTGGGCACGGGCACTTTTGTGTGGTTGATTCACCTAAGAAATAATAAACACTTTGATATCGAGCAAACTTCCGAAGCAAAATGTATTTTAAAGAACGTATTTGACTCCAAGACAGTAGTCATGAAACATTCAAATAAATATTTCATTAAAGAGGAGTACACTCGCATATACATTCCAACGTGGTGTCGTAAATAAACATTACAGGTTCAATAATATATACATATATCTTACATTTGTGTGTTTCAAGAATATTATTATAGTATAACTTTAGTATATGCATTTTTTAGAAGCAATTTAATTTGATTTGTTTACTTTTTGTATTTTCAACGAACTGCATTTTTAATCCGATGAACAATCGCAATATACTCCCTTTGTATATTTTAGTTCACCCTTATACGTTAATTGTGTATGTAATTACACGTAGGTAAACTTGTCACATTCATAAATAACACTTTGTTCAACGATCCGCCACAAGTGAAATTGTATGTTAAGTAATATTTAGATAGTTTAGACAACCAAATCATTGACGAATCGATCAAGTCTTAACAGTCAATTACACACCACGAGTTTTGATTAGCAAGTTAGATGACAGGTAGTTGTTGAAAACGAATAATATATTCAATAAGGGATACACGTATCAAAATCCTAAGGAATTGACTAAAACATTTAATTTTCAAACATACAATATCTAAATATACCCTCTGAACCCTTATTGCCCGAAGTAATATATTTGAAGTGACTAAAAGCAAATAGCATACAGAGGTTTCCTAACTTGGCATGCGCAACCAAGTTCCGACTTCACTTCTGACTACACAGTTATGCCCCCTTTTTCCTCACGGTAATATGATTCTTACGCTTATATATACGCCTATGTAATTTGGGTTTGAAATATTTTCAAAATGGTTCGATATGGCAAAAATTGGCATAGTATATATTGCAATAGCACATCACTGGTGTTAAAAGTGAATTTAATAGGCTTTCATCATATGCGTGTATTTATGAACATTTTAGAACTTCTTTTTTAAAAAAAAAATATCAGGGTGTCATTTCACCCTCATTAAAAATACAAAGCTAGTCAACCTTTCAGTTATTGTGCATATTTATGTGGGTATAAGTTCCTGCTATGAAAAAAATACTATGTGGAATTAATTTTTACCATGGTTATCCTACACCTTATTTTATGTAGAACAAAGAACAAAGTTCATCTGTAAAGTAAGACCTACACAGTTATGCTCATTTATTCCCAATGTTTACATGATTCTTACGCTTAAAAAAGGCCTATTTAATTTGTTTTTGAAATATTTCTAAAATTGTTCATAGTGGTTGTGATTTCTTGCTGCAGATGAGTAGATCAAATGTTGGCATAGCATGTACTGCAATAAGACATCACTGGTTAAAAAGTGACTTTTATATGATTTCAATATATGCTTGTATTTATGAGCATTTGAGGACTTTTTCAAAAAATCTCAAGGTGTCACTGCACCCTCTTTAAACAAAACAAACAACCTACCAGTTATTGTACTATGAAAATCAAAGACCTTATTTTATGTAGAACAAAGCCCAAAAATCAACTGTGCAGTAGAACATTAAAGAGGGAGAACAAAGTAAAGTCGCAATATGCGAAGTCCAAACAAACAGGACATCTCAGCCATTAACTTAGTAATTAATCAATAAAATTATATTTTGCAAACCTTTCGTTACAAAAATGTTTCAACAAGATTAGAATTATTGTTTACTTACTAGAAGCTGTATTTGCAATGTATATCTGGTCATATAATATGTTTGATATTTGGGCATAAGTGTTCGTACTATTGATGTTTAACGTGGTAACTGTATTGTAGCATTACAGCTTTTCATTATATATTATCTTCCTAGTTCCGTATAAACTTCTAAAACTTAATTCGAACTTTCTTTATTTGCATACCATACTACAATATTAATATACACATTATCATCTAAAATATATAACACTTTATCTTTCCGGATAAATAATTTACTTCAAAGGATAATCTCTATCAATCAATTCTTATTCGTAACTGTAAAGCATGCACATGAAACGGAAAAGGTAAAAAATCTGTATTTAACTTTATAACAAAAAAGTTTAATAAGATTCAAACACGCATTTAATACAAGCCCAACAAGAAATTCTAAAATGCACTGCAGTATTCTGTATAGTATTAGTATCGTATATTTTACTGTGAATCTATCAAATTTAAAATAAAAGGTAAAGAGCTTATCTATGGCTACAGAACAGGAACAAACTTAAATTGTAAGACGTTAGTTTTTATTAAATATTATACTTTTAACTCGTGTCTCTGTAATGGAAATTATCGTAGTGGAATTGAAATTTACCGCGTTTTATTAAACGTCACAAATGACTAAAACAATTACCGCAAATACATTTTACAAATAATGAAGCATTATGACATTTTTTTCGAATCATTTATTACTCATCACTATGTAAACGAGTTGGTATTATTTGAAATCACTGAAACGTTCACTATTATTTATCATTGCAAGAATGCCATAAAGCACATTGGATACCAAATGTATTTTGATATTTACTTCTTCTACTTCGATTAACTAATGTTAAGAATCATACTGTCCGTCTGTGAAACTGTTTTCTCAACTACCATCTCAACTCACACTCGCTTCCTTCTGTTTCAATGAATGATGTTAATATTACTTGTTATACTGTATTGGCGCATGACTAATTAAATCTCCTTCTACCAAAGGAGCAAATTATATATTTTAAACAAATATCTTATACTAATATATGGAAGCTGTTTTATCTAGGATAATTTCGTTCAATAAGAACTGAATTATTTAATAAAACTGTATGTATTCATGGAAGTTTTCAATTCACACAGAGTGCTTTGTTTTATATATCTAACATACATATTAAACAATATCAATTACACCTGCCTTGTGTACACAGGCGGTGAGTGTAGTAGCTGACGTTTCCTGGAATATATTATAAATAAATGGCTATGTGAACTGCGCTTACTGAATATCGTTAAACTGCCTATGAATTAATCCACGTTTTTTAATAGTTAATAGTCAGATGACAAATTGTTACAAAAGCATTTATTAATGCATAAATACAGAGCAGCTGTTTTAATAGCAATACAATCAGCACAACATTGTAAGCAGTAATCTAAAAAATATCAGAAAGTATAGGCCATGCTTTTTATTGAAATTCAATATGCCTGTGTGAAACTGGCACCTCTGAAATAGAATAGTCGTGTTTGTTTTACTTAATTACAATTCGCTATTACACACATGTTTTTGGACTAACAATATACATCATTAACTAAACTCTAGCAGTAAACTCGTTCTCAAAGATAGTATTACATATACATAAATGTTATGATGTTACATGATGGAAACACAAATAAATACACAATTATTATATTAATTTCATTAGTTGGTAGCAAATCTACACAAAACAATTATTTATGAATAGCGACAACTGCAACTGTTACCTTGGTAATAATATCTGTATATATTGATTTACTTACCTGTGGCAGGTTTCTCTGAAATGGAAATATTCGTAGTGGATATTACTTCATTGCAATTCACAAATCGCCACATGTAATCACAAACTACTCTAGCCATAATGTCATACAGTATATTATCTCTAAATAAGTATATCCCTACCCTCGTAGTTGTTTAAACGACATGGTAAGTATTGAAATCGTTTGAAAGATTCACTATAGTGTGTCGTGTACTGTTTTATACCGGTGGAAAACCATTCTTATCAATGGTGTATATGTCATAAAAATGGCGTTGATACATGTCGTAATTCGTTTTTATTAGGCACATGAAAGTAGAACAACAATTCTTTTATTGTAATGATATCAGCGTATAATAGTAAGTTGTTATCAAAACCTAAACTTATATTGTGGTGGATGTTTTTATTTAATAATCTTGCCTTGGTATCTCTAAAATAAAAACTAGAGCAGTGGCAATTGTATTATTGTCATTCGCTATTGCATTTTGTCAGCCCAACAACAACAATTATATAATAATTTTTCCTAAAAGTATAGTAATTAAAAATGATTAACATATATATGTTTCAGTGTAATATCTGCAATGGGTTGCAATAAAACAATAATATTATTGAAACAATATCTCATATATGTACGAAAACAAGATTTCCTTGTGAAAAGTCACTCATGTGACGTTTATACAATGGTTCATATTTTACAACACTCCCTAACTGTCTTTGTACAAATTGCGGACATTTTGAATACAATGAAATGTGTAAAACAATGCCACATCTACGCCAAATGAGCGTGAACATACCGTCAGGTTACTGCTACGAAAAATGTAGCAAGCGCATGTCGCAAACCAGACAAATGCAGTCATTTCACAAAATAGTTGACTTTGGCAAAGACTACGTAATACTTGCAGGCCCACGAATAGATCACGTAGTGGGCGTCAATGTGTAACTATTCCCAGGCAAGACCGTACCATAAATCTAGTTTACCTACGGAATTGTTTCCAAACTGCTGTTGAAACCGCTCTAAACATACCTTGTACATACAACAACATATTCTATGTGAGAGACAATATATCATGTGTTGAAACACCATTAACCCCATGTTGAAGGCAATTTTGTCTTATATTTAAAATCCATGTATAGTGTTCAAAGTTACACAATATATAGCAATCACAATTGACGGTTTATTCCATTTATACACAGTTTTGATCTAATATTCAGTTTATAATAAATGTCCGCGTACAAAACCGTCTTCACGCAATTGTCAGCGATTCTATTTTTTAACGCTCTGCGATTCTGTAACAAGACTCATTCCTGTAAACGCTACCTCTGTGTTATGTAAGTCACAATAATTTTTACTACTTGTTACTAATATATGCTTCTACCTTTTTTAAAAACAACAAATGTATGGGATACTACCGTTATATGGGTTATGGGCGCGTGGTCGCGCGCATTTGTAGTGTACATTGTTAAAAGTTTAAGTTTGTAAAATTTTACAGTAGGTTTCTCATTCTGTCTGCAGTATTTTATATATAGAAAATTGTTTATATTCTTGTGTTGATTGATTTGTTGTTGTTTTCTTTTCCTCTGATGAAAGCGTAAAGCCGAAAGATAGCTAAGGATATCTCGTTATAAGTTTTAGCATTGTAAAATGGTAATTCTCTCTACTGCATATATATATATATATATATATATATATATATATATATATATATATATATATTTGTGTATGTTAAAAAGCAATAAAATATGGTTAAACCAAACTTCATTGCATTTCAATAATCATCATTTTTTTTTTGTAATAACAAAATAGTTAGTGTAAAAGTAATAGCATACCTGTATGTTTCGTAAAATATGTGGTTTAAAAGACAAAAAAAACAACAACATTTTAATACAATAAATATGAATACGTAATGACCTGAAAGAGTTGTGGTCATTCTTAGAAACTGAAACACCTAGTCATAGCACTGGCTGGTGTTTAAAGAGACAAAGTCCGTCATTTTTAGGATTGATTTCATTTTTAACACTGATTATCTATAAAGCTATTTTATGAACCTTTTATTCAGAAACGTGTTCTTTTCTGCTTCTGTTATGAGTGTTTTACAGTCAGAAAGTGACGTGTTGTTGTCTTCGATTAAATCACGTCCCGCTCTAACAACTGTCCTATACCCAATAATTCCCGAGCGCCAGTTGAGTTTGAGTGTGTGAATATCAAGGAAGAGGCTATCGGTACGACCGTCGTGTCTAATACTTTCCTTATCGGTACGATAATGCTTTATTGTGAGCAATAACAAGTTAATAATTTGTACAGCTGCAGTTATGTTTTTATCGGAAAATATGGAAATACAACAACATAATTATGTAAGTTTTTATTCAGAACATACTTTTTTTATACAACAAAATAACTAAATCACAAGCATCAACGTTTTGAAATATATAGTTTTATTTCCATGGAAATAATTAGGTTGCGTGAGCAGCAATTATTAGTACCTGCATTCTGAAATATGTAGACAAATTATAATTGATGTAATATATAACAATGTAGAAAAAGCCTCAAATTTTGAACGTTACTCAGATACCTGTGAAAAATCAATTTAATGAGTGACGAGTTCTATGTACCACCCAGACATATCCAAATTACTTGTTAACATCCGTATGGAAGCTCAAGTCAGCCTCGAGAGACGAAGAGAGTAGAGGCAGAAAACACTAAATACGATAATGGAAACAGGACACACTAAGCAACTACAATCTCTCTTCCTTATTTCTCTTTTAACGTATATTTTATAACAATCACGTGTAATAATACAACCTTTTACGTATTTGATTTGATGCCGATTCACCGGACCTTTGTATCATTTCACGTATTTATACAACTTTAGAATATTATTAAACTTGTCCAAGAAAAGTTTTAATCAGTGCCTTAATGGGCATAATGAGTGTTGTTGTTTTATAAATGTATAGTCGAATGGATAAATATGGTTTTTAGACTTACACGTCTCGTTACAGTTATTCGGCCTACGAAGGGGTTCTCAATATATGTCCGTTTGTAAGTTACTAACTTGAATTTTTATTTGTATGAAGGAAATGTGATGAATAGTGTAATGTCTGTAGGTTCTAAGTAAATTAACGTAAGCTCGATGTTTGTTGTTGGACTACTAAATAACAACTCTCTTGTTAAACGCAGTAACATACAAGATCATCATACAGCGGAGTAACTCATGAATATCTGGCTACGCCTTAAGCACCGGCCGACAGGAGCTGTTTTCTGAATAAAGAATCTGACACTTGCTGTCAATTCATACAGAGTTTCATTTAACTCGTCCAGGAAAAATGTTAAATAACATTATGTATGAAATGACATGTGTCAGACCTTATAAAGACCTAATGTTAGTTAATGACATTGAATTCCGAAGAAGATTGTTTTTTTAGGAAAGGGTTGATGTTTAAAACTAAAATTATGCCAGATTACTTATCTATCACTTTAATTGCAGTATATTGACTTAAATGAAATTAAACTGAGTGTTACATGTTTTTGAAATAAACTAATAGATATTGATAAAATACAATTCGACATTGAACTTGTTGTTTGTGTGTTTGTTAGAATACTAATGCCATTTATATGTAATATAGAGCTAGTTATATCCACTCTCTCAAATATCTTTTGTCAGGGTATAAATATGAATAACAGTTACTGCAGAAAAAAACAGGTATGTAACAAACATTAAATAATAAAAGCTTAAACATGGTGCTAAAACATATATCTTATCTTACATTAATAGTATTTTGACATTGTATTTAAGTTTGCAACTTAATTCCATACATACATGTGCTCATTTTGATATGTTGATAAGGGTGTACATATTGAACATTTCGATATGTTGATAAGGGTGTACATATTGAACATTTCTATATGTGTATAAGGGTTTACATATTGAATATTTCTATATGTTTATAAGGGTGTACATATTGAACATATATAAATGTGATTGATCAGTCTCCCATGTTTCGTGAAAGGTTTCTTTCTTGGAGTGATTATTGTTTAATAAATGATAGTATATTTGGTATCGTAAGTGTACAATAACACAAAACATACTTTAAGGTAACAAGACGTGTAATTTGTAGCAATATAAGACATGTTTATGGTTTGGATGCGATACGCACTTGCATGAGTGAATGACCTAAAATTATAGGATGTATTAATTTTGCAATTGTTGTATCAAATCAAATTTAAGAATTATTCATCTCTGTTAGCAAATACAATTATTCGATAATTGAATTAGTCTTACTGGAACCTTAACATGTGGCACTTTTAGCTGTTCTCCATCTGATCATATATACATATAGCAAACATAAACATTTCAATAACATTTAATAACAAACATGAAAATTTCCTTACTCTGCATGTAGAATTGCGTAATTAATTAATTTATCCAATCGTTTACCTTTATCGCATGTATTTCCTTCCCAACCTGCATTGCACTCACATTTGCCATCAATGTGATTACATAAATTTTGATCATGACATCCATCGCTGCACCGTCTCGTACAATTGTCACCATAGTAACCAGCACCACATTCTGCAAAATAATTCCAAATGAATATATTAAGCTTGGAACTAAATTTTTATTATGAAAAGGAAAAAAAACGTCATAAAAATATTAAATGTGTTTTAATGTTTACCAAATAGCACGTATATATCTACAAACAGGTACCTATTAAATCTCAACTAAGTATGAGATTCTAGTCATAACCTGATGCACTTATACAAACGCGATGCCAGTGACTAACAATATAAATTAAAGTCAATGTTAATGGAAAATGTATATTAGGAATTATCAATTAACCTATATCAGTTGAGGGTATATGAACCTTGAAAATTCCTGCAGTTACTAAGTCTCATGACGCCCATGCCATTAAATAGTATAATTTGGAGTAAATATCGTTAATTATTTCACAGTGGGTGTCAGAGCTCTGTACTATTACCAATAAACACTGGATTCGATGTTTTTAAGGTATCAACATTTAAAGTCAATATTCTTAATTAATGCACGCTGGGAGTTAATCCAAATAACTAGAATATACTGAAAATAAATGGAATTATCTAATATGCACTTTGAATTCAATGTCATTAACTAACATACAATGAATCAATGTTAATTACCAATATGCCTTTGGAATCGTCGTTACAACAACATTTTGTAAAAATTAATTTATTTGTAAATTGCTGTATTTGTTGTATTGTATTCTTATTTACATGATGACTACCCGATATATTTATGTTCGGACAATATATGCAATCAAAGACAGCGTGGTGGCCAAATCGATGTTTTATGTATAAATACAGAACACATTTTGATTGGCATATCACTAACCATAATATGAAACGTTCATCTTTATTTAGTTATCAGGTAATCTATTTTGTTAGTTTCTACATTGGTGCTGTAAATAATATTTGGTTGCTTGTTAAATACAGCTTAATTGAGAACGTCTTAAGTAAAAAAGTGACGCGCATTACAATTGACATTTGAATAGATATTATTTTTAACTAATTTAATTCACAATTTACTCGTATGTTCATGACCAATAACAAACGGCATATCATAAATCATCATGCAAAGTGTGTGTATTCTCAGGAGATACATAAGGTTGAAGAGAAATTGCAACTCCATACTACCTTGATCACAAAATACGGTTTCTGACTATCATATATGTAACACTATAAATAACTCTTACTTAGCTGTGTTAAAGCGAAACGTCTTTGACACACGTCAAGAAATCCAGTTAAATAGATTGTGATTGACTAATTCAATTGATATTACCAGTTTATATTTCAAGTATTATAAATTGTATATTTGACCTGTGGCAAGTTATTATACCGTAAAGGTAGATCTTTATTTTCTACGCGATTCATGCAAATCTAATTATGTTTGTTTCAATACATTTAATAGTTTTGAAAATAGTAAACCCTGTTTTGATATATCTTTAAGTTGATCAAACCAACTTACTGTCGTTACACAGTGTGTTTGTTATATATCCTGGCATACATGCACTACTACAGCTTCCGTTGCTTTTATCACAGACTGTTCCATTCGAGCACGAGCCACATCGGTTAGCACAACCTTTACCCCAGTGATAGTCGTCACATTCTGGATAAATCAATAATAAGTAAAAATACATGCTATAATGTTCATCAAACAAGCTTGTTTCAATTTTGAATACAGATAAACGTTAGAAAGCTTTGTTATCAGTACCTGGGTATATATTCATAAAGTATCTTAAGTAGAAAATTAAAGTCCCAGTTTTATATAATATCTATCTCATTTTAAAACAATTACAATGTATTATTACACTTATATATAAATACTATCGCTTATTCTATTGATTTTTCGGTTAATATTGCAAAAGAAAATGTAATACAATCCGAAATAACTGTTGTTATAAATTAAGTTTATTTTACCTAGTTAAGAGTTGACTACAACACTTCATAAATATAGTCTTTCAGGAATTAATAATAATAGTGAATTATCTTGTCATATATAGACATGAGGACATACAATGAAAAGTTAAACAAAGATGTAAAATGGTTAATAAGCATAGACTATATAAATATCTTGAACATGAATGAATTTTGATTTATAGTTATATTAAAAATAGTTAAATAATATGCACCATGAGGGTGTTTTAACTATGTTAAAAAGTATCACTCCTCTATTAGCTTATCGGTTTACAGCTTTTTCCATCCTACACCATAACCCACAAGTTGACAGAATGAAAATGAAACACTATTTATAATCTTGATCTTGCGTTTTTGACAAACAATAACAGTGATTTACTGTTTTATGGTGGACACAGCGATTTCATTAAATTGAAAGGCAATATCTTCGCATGGAATTCAGTCAGTGTCACCGATAAAACGTCAATCACATCAACATTTGATGTTGATTATAAATTCAAAGTTTCAAATAAACCACACAAAACTGTATAGGTAGATTGCTGTATTTGGCTATGAAATACCGTCAGACACAGTGACTTATAAATATCCACTCTCTCAAACATCGTTTGTCAGGGTATAAATATGAATTACAGTTACCGCAAAAAAAAAACAATGGGTATGTAACAACCATTAAGTAATAAAAGCTTAAACATGGCGCTAAAACATATATCTTATCTTACATTAATAGTATTTTGACATTGTATTTAAGTATGCAACTTAACTCAATACATACATATGCTTATTTCGATATGTTGATAAGGGTGTTCATATTGAACATTTTTATATGTTTATAAGGGTGTACATATTGAACATATATAAATGTGATTGAACAGTCTCCCATATTTCGTGAATGTTTTTTTTCATCGAGTGTTTATTGTTTAATAAATGATAGTAAAATAGGTATCGTAAGTGAACAATAACACAAAACATACTTTAAGGTAATAATACGTGTACTTTGTAGCAATATAAGACATGTTTATGGTTTGGACGCGAAACGTACTTGCATTAGAGAATGACCTAAAAATATAGGATGTAATACTTTTGTAATTGTTGTATCAAATCAAATTTTAGAATTTTTCATCTCTGTTAGCAAATACAATTATTCGATAATTGAATTAGTCTTACTGGAACCTTAACACGTGGCACTATGAGCTGTTCTCCAACTGATCATATATACATACATGTATAGCTAACATAAATGTTATATTCGTTGCATTGCAATTTTATTTTCTATTTAAGCATTATGTTTTATTTCAATTATCTTTATGACATTTCAATAACATTTAATAACAAACATGAAAATATCCTTACTCTGCATGTATAATTGTGTAATTAATTAATTTATCCATTTGTTTACCTTTATTGCATGTATTTCCTTCCCAACCTGGATTGCACTCACATTTGCCATCAGTGTGATTACATAAATTTCGATCATGACATTTATCGCTGCACCGTGTACTACAATTGTCACCATAGTAACCAGCACCACATTCTGCAAAATAATTCCAATTGAATGTATTAAGCTTAGAACCAAATTTTTATTTTAAAAAGGAACAAAAACGTCATAAAAATATCAAATGTGTTTTAATGTTTACCAAACAGCACGTATATATCTACAAACAGGTACCTATTAAACCTCAACTAAGTATGTTATTCTAGTCTTAACCAGGTGCACTTATATAAACGCGATGCCAGTAACTAACAATATAAATTAAAGTCAATGTTAATGGAAAATGTATATTAGGAATTATCAATTAACCTATATATCAGTTGAGGGTAGATGAACCTTGAAAATTCCTGCAGTTACTAAGTCAAATTACGCCCATGCAATTAAATAGTATAATTTGGAGTAAATATCTTTAATTATTTCACAGTGGGTGTCAGAGCTCTGTACTATTACCAAAAACACTGGATTCAATGTTTTTAAGGTATCAACATTTAAAGTCAATATTCTTAATTAATGCACGCTGGGAGCTAATCCAAATAACTAGCATACACTGAAAATAAATGGAATTATCTAATATGCACTTTGAATTGAATGTCATTAACTAATACACAATGAATCAATGTTAATTATCAATATGCCTTTGGAATCTTCTTTACATCAACATTTTGTATAGATTAATTTATTTGTAAATTGCTATGTTTGCTATAGCAAATGACGATTGATACAATTTGTCGATTAAACTGTGTATGTCAAAAAGTATATTCTGCAGACAAAAAAAAAAATATATTCTATTGTGACTCAACACTACGTCAGTAAATCGTATAATTTATACTATATATAAAAACAGCTACATTTCAAATAAATATCGTTTACAAACAATGCAATTGCAGCAATTATTTGAAAGTTTATGTCATTTTGAAACTCTTATTGCCATGAAGTTGTAGTTTCATTTTGTTACTCATTGTCTCATTATGTTCCGGTTTCAATTAGATACTCATGGGCTCATCATAATGATCCGGTTTCATTTTGATACTTATGTGCTTATGATGTTCCTGTTTCATTTTGATATTCAAGGGTTTATAATGATCCGTTTTCATATGATACTCATGGGTTCACAATGTTCCGTTTTCATTTTGATACTCATAACTCATAATGTTCCGGTTTTATTTTATTACTTGTGGTTCATGATATATCAAACTATCACAAAAAAGCAGCCTTGGCTTTATTGAAACGGTGCAAATATTTAGATGACCATGCATATATAACCAAGTAAGTAAATGTAAACTTTTTTGTAAGCTATCATAGTGCTAGTAAAATTGATATATACCATAGCAGTCGATCAACTTTTCAAATTCTTAATGTATATATTTCATTCATCACATAACGTGTTTACTCTACTGATATACGTGACATAATTATTAGTGTATTCATACCATTATTACACGTGTTTCCTGTCCAGCCTGGCTTACAGACACAGTGACCATTCGTCCTGTTACATGACGTTGGATCGCTACAGTTTGTACTACATTTTTCTTTACAGTTTTGTCCATAAGAACCAGGACTGCATTCTAAACAATAAAGTACAACAATGAAATGTTTGCTTACCTTTGTAAAAAAAGAAAATACTTAACATATTAACCAATTAAATATATAGTTTTCAAAGTAAACAACGTCCAACAGTGTACCAAACCACGCCGCACCCCACTCACTTCGTCAGACTCCACCAGTGTATAACATTGCAGGCATAAAGCTTTACCGCTAGTGTTTTGTATTTGTACATCCGACACAAAATAAACTTTTTTGTTTCTTTTATTTTGTATCATAAGACCAAACCGATGGCTTAGCACAAGACTGGACCAAGTCACTTTTTGAAAATTGTTCAGGAGAAGTAAAAAACTGATTATATTCTTTAATATTTGGATAAGAAGGATATAACAAAGCATATTTATACCTAATCCTACATGAATTTATGCTATGTAATTTAATTTACATTTTTTATAACTGGAAATAGTGTATTTGAGAAGTGGACTCATTTTTCACTGAATATCTTGGCGCAAGACAAGTCCAACTCAACTTAGACCTATTTTGCATTAAATATTTCAGTGCAAGACAAGACCAAGTTGAGTTAGGCTTGTCTTGCACTAATACATTAAGAGTCATTCTAGACCAACTAGAGCATTTAAAGTCTTCAAGGGAATTGTTTTTATGTGAAATAGGTCCAACTTAGTACAGAACTCTGACTTTTTAAGATTTTTGAAGATAGAATTGACAGTGTTTTTTTTTAACATTTCAAATCAAAATTGACATTATGATCGTACAGTCAGTTTGGTAACAAGTAATACTTCATTGGCCTTTGCCCTTAAAATCATAATTTAGCTTAATAAATAATTAGATATATAATAATGCAAACAGGAAGATTGTTTTCAAATTAAATATTCGGAACTACTGGTTGCTAGCCTATCTCAAATAAGAAATAAAATGTTATTGAGTATTACAATATACATTAATTGGTTTTTTGACTGAAATAATATTTTTAAAGATAAATCGCCTGCTTTAAATCTGTCTCTTTAACAATTTTATGTTTATAACTTTAGCCAGTACAGCTTAAAATCACCCAGGCTATATCCATTTATCTAACAATAAAGTACAAGCTATACATATAAACTACCACTATTTTATTTATTATCATCATACTGGGTATAATAAGCCTATTGATATACCTCTACCTACCCCCAACTCAGACTTGTGGCTCAGAATTAGGTAAAAGTGATGGTAGACTAAAATATTTGACTACTGACAAGCCCTGTTGTTCCGGTTAAGAATAAACTCACTGTCAATCTCTGCATAGGAGTAGTTATCCTCTGAATTAGTGTCATGTTCATTTGATCATTTTTTGTTATGTTCAATTTTGTGGTTAAATTACCAGCCACTGTCTGGTTCATTGGAGTCATATGAGTGATGACAAGGAAAGGATCACAGTGGCTTATGCATGTCGTAAGAAGCGGCAATTTGAGTAATACAATATCATTTGCTGAAACTCTGCAGTTCTGCAGGTATAAAGTTTCTTAGTTCATTCTGCATATTCATTTGTTGATGTGAATTTTTCATCTATGTGTTAATTTGTTGTTTTTTGTTCATGTAGAGTAAACCTGGAATCTTCTTTCCTATTGGCATCGAATAACCTACAATGTGTTGGTACACAGTAAAACCCTATTCATTCATTTTGACTAATGATTTATATTTAGAGAACGACTGCTTTGGAGGCCTTTTACCATTATACAACGATTCAACATATTTATGTCAAAATTATCACAACACAAAATTATTTCTTTTTTGTCTTTTTTTAACTGAAGGTCAAGGAATTTATAAATGTAAAAGGCAATTTCATTTGCTCCTTGACATGATATGCCTTCATGCCATGGAAGAATCTGTTGAAGGTCTAAACAGGCTCATAGTCTTAAATTTCTCGCCCTTTATTAAATTCTTTGTTTTGATGTGAAGTTTTTGCTTTTAATGTATTTTCCACAGTTCATTTGTATCACATCATTTTAGAAGCTAAAGCAAGAGCATAAATCACACCTGTCCTTTTTAAATTAAGCATGTGAAAGGCAATGTTTAATTGGAGGTTGAAGATATCAACACACTTATACCTGGCTCTAAAGACCATTTGTTTGAAACTTAAATATTGGCAGTATTGTGAATTATATTAGAAACTCATTTATAAAATTATGTTCCTTCATTTGAGCTACCTGATCTGGAGAAATACTATTAACCCTATTAGTGTACTTTCCTGATTTAGTCAGGTGAGTCTACACCAGATATTTTGTTTCAAGTAAATCCACACTTTTTTAAAGCCAGGTCTACCATTGCATGATCTATATCTGGCAAACGCAAAAGAAATGTTTTGCATTACAGGAAAAGATTGACCTTCTGTTCTGTTCTGTTCAACTTTGAAATGCCATTTTCTGGAATTGTTGAAAATGTTTTAACTTTTTCCCATCTGATATGATATGGTATCATTTTGACTAATCGGGTTGTGTTATCTGCTAAACTGCTATATATCCTTCTCGAGTTCTTTTTTCATTCACAATTTACTTCTTAAATTTTCTATTAATTTTGTCTTCTTCATTGTGGATCATCTTTACTTAGATCCATTTCTTCATTTATCAACACTTCAATATCAAAATTTATTGTTTGACTACCCTTCTCTGTTTTGTGGCTTAAACTTGTATGTTCAGAATCAATTACTTCAGTATCCATGGTAAAATCATTTGCTTAGAAGTTAAATAAATGTAAGTTTCTGGAATAGATTTAGACTATAGCATGTATTTTATGAGGCATAATGGAACATCATCATCAGTTCAGATTATGTCAGTATGTCAACATATATATTTGGTTTATTTATTAAACTCCCCATTATTACTCTTTCAATGCCAGAACCATTCAATTCTGGTTCTGATTCAAATTTTTCTGGTTTAGAAGAAATATGTGCATTGACCAATGCAATAGTACGGCACTTTATCTCAGGAATAGACACTGTACTTTGTTGAGATGTATAATGATCTTTGTCAGAAGTTTCTTACAAATACTTATTGAACTATCACAATCTGATAAACCTGGTTCATAAATTTGTGTCAATTAAGGTGACAAATTTTCATTAAAGTTGTTGTAAACGACATGAGTACTCGCCATCGACTATTTCAGAGAAATCTTCAAAGTCATTATAAACTCATCATTGTTTGTGGCATTTTTCAAAAGCGTTATATGTGTGACTTCAAATTCAAATGTTTCATGTTTTGGTAAAACAGTAGAGGCTCAATGTCTAACAGTTAACAGACAAAGAGTCTTCAGGTTTATATAATTGAACCTATAAATTCATTTCCAATAGTAAATTCGCATTACGGTTCAAACACATGGTATCCAAAGCCAGGTTTTTTATGTGTGCCTAAAATATATTACTTATATTTGTCAATACTGTGTTAAAGCACACTATTTGGGAGGAATCTAGTATAGTTAGGGGGAAGGGTGTGAAATATTTGCCATTTTCAAATATGTACAAAACTCAACATATATAAAGCAACTAATAAACCATATTATTGGAAGGGGAGGGGGATATACGACAGTTATCCCCACCACCACCTTCTGTAAACATGTTTTCAAAAACTGTTGCTTAAATTTAATTGATACAGTTACAATGTTATTATATAAAAGTGTCCTTTTGAAATGTATCAATCAAGACTTATAGTATGTTTAGTACCATAGTCCACAGTCTAATACTTAAAAATGAATATCTTTGATAAACAAACAATTTAAGTATTATTTTAAGTTTTTTATATCTTTTCTTTCAGGTCTTACTCTAGCATCTTTTTTCACTTTCGAATTTATTTGTTTGATAACTACGTCACTCAGTATGCTCTTTGTTGTAAGGGGAGGGTTAAATCAAATGTTGGAATTACTTGTGCCCCAAACCCATTTCAAACTTATCAATATAATTAAAATATATTAAACCACTGCAATTATAAACTCTTTTCAAAACAACACAAGTCTATCTGATGCTTTAAATATTGGTATATTAAAATATTTCACTGCAAGACAAGACCAACTCTACTTGGACCTGTTTTATGTAATATAATTTAAACGCAAGACGAAACCAACTCTACCTGGACCTGTTTTGCGTCTATGAAAACTTCTTTTATTAGATAGACCTTTTTGTTTCTTAGCAACTATATTAAAATAAGTAAGAATAAAAGTCTATTATTTTAACAAGATGTGTATTTCTATATGCTTTATTCAAAAAATGTAAAAAAATGATTTTGTGAAAAATAGTGAGTTGGACCAGTCTTGCGCCAAGCCATCGAGACACTATAAATGCAAGTAAATAACATGTATGTATAGGTGTCTCGATGGTTTGTTCAAGTAATAGATAAGACCAATGGTTGGAGAGTCGGTGGTTCAATTCCTGGTCACGGCCTGCTTCGTTGTCCTTAATTGGGATACAGTATATTCATAGTACTGTCCTACAAGTGAAGACTTCGAGCGATATTTGTATAATTCCATGAAGCTTGTTTCACAACTGATGTAAGATAAATATCATTAAACCCGAATGTCTTCCCGCCAATCTAGCATCCACGTGTGTAAGAATCAAATATGCTCCGATAAATATATGTAAAAATTAGCATAACGGTAATAGAAATTAAAACATAACATTAAATAGTTATTATATATAATATATACATAATGAAATATTCTTCAATAACAAATTTACAATTATATCTCGTTCAGTGTCTTCCCTTTTTATAATTATTCTTTAGAATTGACGATGTCATCAATGTTATGAGTATCTGTATGAGGTCACATGTAATATATTTTCGCGGACAAAAGATAAATCTACAACTACTTGGAGTCATGAATAAGAGAAAAAAACATCCATTCGGGCATGAATACGTGCTAAGAGCGTCGCTGATTTGTGAATATATTCAAACATTGTGACATCGTAATTTACATGTGAAAATGTGTCAGTTACTTGAAAAAAGGACGGTTTTATTTTTTATTTTTTGGTTGGGGAGGGGGATGGGGGTTGGGTGGTGAGGAAGAGGGGGAGGGGGTGGTGTTTGAAAATGAAATTATGCCACATTACTTATCTATCACTTTATTTGCAATATAAAAACTTAAATGAAATCAAACTGAGTGTTACATGTTTTTGAAATAAACTAATATATATTGATAAAATACATTTCGCCATTGAACTTACAATGTTTATCTAATATATTTTTAAATGAAAGTACGTATCTTGGTGTTGTTTGTGTGTTTGTTAGAATACTAATGCCATTTATATGCAATATAGAGCTAACAAATGACTAGTTAATATCACCACTCTTCCCCGAGATCCTGGAATGTTAACCAATACACCCATATCCGTAGGTAACTGAATAAGTTCTCACTTGAATCGGCGATAAAAGACGATTATATGTCATATGCATACACAATCATATGGTATAAGTGAGTATATTAGAATATAGATGATCCAACGGGTTTATAAATCTGTCCTTTATATAGCATATGAGTAGTCATGAATCCTAGATCCTACTCATATAAAGCTATCAGTTCATGTATGTTAATTTGTCCACGCTGTCCAGGTATGTTGCATGTTATTTCATAGTATATAAGTCATGGTCGACACCAAATGTATTGGTTTGGCAGGGGCCTTGATATTGTATCTATGGTTTGCATTGTAGCTAGGAGTACTCGCCGTCGTCTGGTCTGTACATTTATATTTTGGTTATTCACAAATAATTATCTCCATATATATATATTTATATGTATTATTTAATGTATTATGCTGAGTGTCTTTAAAATGACATAACGTATGAGGAATATGTGCCGGTGAACGTTAATAATAGTGTCAAATACTGAAACACGGTTTTGATATATGTGATACTGACCCGTTTTACACGTCGGTCCTCGCCATCCTGGAGCACATCCACCCGGACAATGCCCATTACTCTTGTTACACACAGCTCTACCTTTACAGTGCCTGCTACATGTCTGGCTACATCGAGCTCCGTATTTTCTGTCTTTACATTCTAGAAAACCATGGTAAAGAAAAAATGATGATCTATGATAAATGTAACAATATATGGATACATATTAAAGTTGTACGAGCTAGGATGACTTAGAAAAAAAACAACGTTTTACATAAATACATATGTTTACATTTAACAATAAAAGGATGAAGAATGAATGGCCAAGAACGCAACGACGATATGCACAACTAAACTTAAGCTCCACAGCAAGTTGTATATTTACCATTAAACTCATTAAAAGGTCAAAACTTTCTAAAATTATATTTGCAAACAGACGTGAGAGTGTGACATATGTTTAACATTAAATCGACCAGAAAGAGTGATGTACAGACGTACTGACAAGGACACTTCTGCATAACCTTACTCACCAATCATGACAGTGCTGGAATATTAAATGTTTGAATATGTTTTTTTTCAAGCATTATGCTGTGTTGAAGATATTCACAAATAATTTCAACACTTGTGGTGTATTGTATCCTCACCGGTTTTACACGTGTGGCCTCGCCGAGTGTCTTTAAAATGACATAACTTAGGAGGAAAATGTGCAGGTTAACGTTAATAATATTGTCAAATATTGAAACATGATTTTGATATATATAATACTGACTGTATTTACACGTCGGTTCTTGCCATCCTGGATCACATCCACCCGGACAATGCCCATTACTCTTGTCACACACAGCTCCACCTTTACAGTGCGTGCTACATGTCTGGCTACATCGGTATCCGTATCTTCCGTTGGCACATTCTAGAAAACCATGGTAAAACAGGGTAAAGCAACACCAGTAATTAATATCTATATATAACACGACATGAATACACAATAAAGCAGGACGAGATATGATTTGATTTTACTCGGTTGTTTCTTTTTCTAAATGCAAAGAAACAAATATATAAACTTATATTTACGAGGTGTGTTCAATATACGTGGGCTTGTGATCTTGTAACAATTTTAATATTTAATACAGAATAAAAGTGAAATTTATATTGCCATTAAAAAGTAACAGTTCCTCTGTGCAATTGCCATATTTAGTATATATATTGAATATGGTTGTGTAGCAACAGTGCTAGAAATATACATGGTATGGTCACCCTAAGCAGTAGGATGACGTCAGCGGCGTCAAATGTTTGCATGACGTTTAACTGGCCAAATAAATTTTGTTAAAAGTACCCACTGGACTCCTGCACATAATACATGTATTTCTCCCATTTATCGTACACCTCGTCCTTGAATTGTGCAATGATGCAATTTGTGCATATTTTTTTCTAGAGATTTCTAAAATCTTAAGTTTTAGAACGCTATCATTTAATGTTACACTTCATAGAGGCGCTCATTTTTGACGGTTTAAAAAATCTAGTAGAAAAAAGATTTTGGTTTGGAAATGTTATAAAGTGGTTCAAGGGATATGACTTCCTGCATGGTATAAACTACAATCAAACATCGTTAAATATACATGTGTTTGGAAATGTACATGCATTTACGAATGTCGATGGTCCGAAAAACTAATAATACATTCGCAAAAAGACGTTATACTGACTCACTCTATAAAAATTTGGAAAAATCAGTTAATGACGTGTTCTACACTTTTTCATGGCACCAATTCCGCGCACAAAGGGAAGCAACTTTGTCGAGTTGTCCTAAGTTTGACAGCTTTGTCTTAATACAGATAAGACCATGAAAGAGGCAAAATGGCGGTTTACAATAAAGACAGGTATAACAATTAAAACGGGTAAATTTATAACCCATATCAATCGACGAAAGAGTTTTCTTTCAACAGTTAGACAAGCCAGTGCCACTACGCCGTATTTTAATAATACTGACCCTATTTCGGATGGTAACCTCATTAACGGATACGCCTGAAATTAGTATCTTGTATTATGTTAAATACATAAAATATGCATACCGTCATAAAGTCATTGTTTATGGCAATTTAACCTGAATATAAAATATTGAAGAAATCTTCAACTTTATACAAATATGTTCATTTAGTATAAAAACATTAATTTTGCAACAGTATTTTATTTAACGATGGCATAGTTTAAGAGCTATTTTTCTCCAATTACGCCGTAAAGTGTGTGTTTTATTTTGATTGTCAATATAATTGGTATGGGCTATTATTTGTTGGATTTTAAGCAAAATTTATCCATACACTATATCAAAATATTATAAAAACGCTATTTTTTATTACAAATTTGAAAAACATTGACACTTGGTCGAAATGATTTTTTAAAAAAAATCCTAAACAGTTGAATTCAAGCTTACAATTACTTTTTCCATGGTAACCATTATTATCCGCATGTATCTATGTACTAGTGTTATTAAAATATTCGATGTAAAATATCTTAAATATTGTTTGTGTATTTCTTGTAAAACCTACATTTTTTCGCCAAATTTCATGGACGTGTATGTTGCTGAGGCCGTACTAAGATAAAATCTGTACGGTTATATGTATTTTTTTTTCTGGTATTGCAAAAAAATCATACATTAAACAATTCTACCCCTATGACAAAATGACATAAACTATAGAAATCGTCTTTAAAAAAACATGTTTATTTCATTTTATATTTAAACATTATGCTGTGTTGAAGATAATCACAAATAATTCCACCACTTGTGGTGTATTGTATACTCACTGGTTTTACACCACGGACCCCGCCATCCTGGTTCACATCCTCTCGGACAACGCCCATCAATCTTCTCACAAACAGCTCCGTCTTTACAGTGTGTGCTACATGTTTGGCCACATTTATCTCCGTATGTCCCGTTTGTACATTCTAATAATTATAATAAAGTAAGGTTGGTGATCTATAGATAATAGTTAATAAATACAAATTAAAACGGATGTCGTAAAGGTGATTATGGATAACTGAATTGCTTATTGTACTCTGCTGTCACATTTTCTCTATAAAAGATATACATACATACATACATACATACATACATACATACATACATACATACATACATACGCACGCACGCACGCACGCACGCACGCACGCACGCACGCACGCACGCACACACACACACACATACATACATCGGCACTGATGCAGTATACTTATTATTATCATAACTATTAATATTTTATTATGATTACTGTTAATAATATTATTATTATTATTCTATATATATACAGCAAGCTTGTCTTGTGATGGTTGTGCCCTTTGAAAAATATGGTGGATGTCTTTTCTGATTGCTATGTGTCCTGGTGTGTGTTTACCTAAAAACTATATGTCCTTATTCTAGTCAATAAATTGAGTTTATTAGTTATCTTCTACGACATATTACAACTTAACGCTACATTTGCGGAACGATTTGTGCTAAAACACCAATGACTTGACTTAGTTGATTGTATCGTGATACATGTGTTACTTAACATATAGTTACAGCTTTTGCATCGGTATTTTTTCGGTATGTGTGGTGAATGTGTGGTGTCCTTAAGCAAGATATTTTTTTCAAGATTAGTTCTGGTTCTACCAAGAAATACTAAATAATAAGTTGTAAAATCGAAGTTTAAATTGAATTAAGTTAAATTTAAATATATTAAAGCACTTTCGATAAAAGTGTGATACTTTGTTTTGGAGCGGTGTTTATATATACCATATATATCAACATGCGGTATATCTGTGTCATTCAAGTTTATTGCTTGGTTTCAATCGACAAAAGGGTTTTAAGATGCACATTTTTGAAATATGAAAATATCAAAACAATTAATTTAAATATGATACTGTACCTGCGATTATTATTATTGATTATCTCTATAATGCAATATATATTTGATATATTGATACTGACCGATTTTACACGTCGGTACTTGCCATCCATGTTTACATCCACTCGGACAATGACCATTACTCTTGACACAAACATATCCGTATCTACAGTGTGTGCTACATGTTTGGCCACATTTATCTCCGTATCTTCCATTTGTACATTCTAGAAAACACAGTTAAGCAAGGACTCTGATCAATATGCATAATTAACAATATATAAATATGTATGCAAAGATACATACATATATTTAAAGCCAAGATGGATGTGGCATATTCTCTATATAGGTCATGTATATGACGTTATTTGGTTATTGTGTCATTTGGATGACACATACTCTATCATGTGATTGAGTATTTTGTATTATTTTCTAAGACTCAAGCGCATCATTTAATGACGGGTTTACGCTAAAATAACACTGACTTTGCTTAGTTGCATTTTAGTCAGATATTACTGTGGTCGAGTTTCGTAACAGGTTACATCTTTTACATTGGCGATTTTAATCTGCCGTTTAAACTAAGGTGTTTACGAAAAAAGTATGATCTGTTATTTAAATGACTGCAAATATCTTGTTTATTTGATAATTTTATATAATTGCATCTAGTATACAAACTGTTAACCATGTTTTGTAAGGTTACAATTGACACAGTGTTTATGAATAACACCTCATCATGTCATTGATTTGTTTGCTTCATATTATGATTAACATGATATTTATATTATAGCAACCGTTTTATCACCTTTATCACAGTTAGAACTGTCACTGTATCCATCCTTACATCCACCGCTACATCTTCCTGTTACTTTGTCACAAGATCCCACACGACAATGACCGCATTTACTTTCGCATTTATATCCCCAACTTCCCGCAGTACATGCTATTTAAAGAACGAAATATAATTAATGTCTTGTTTGTAATAATTAACTTCATAAACTTTGGTTTACAGTGAAGCTAGATATATCTGCCAAATACTATGATGACTTCAATCAATATGCAAAAATAGTTTTACCCAACCGTATTATTAACCAACGGAAGTTGTTCCATTCCATTACGCAGGATGTTATGAAGACACTATTTATAACATTATTTAACATATATATTGATGGCTGCTTAATTATGAACCTATATTTTGTCAATATACCTTACATAACTGTTTCACTGAATTACATTACGAGTATTATTGTCATGCGTCTCCCTCCTTAAATTTACGGATAGAAATATATGTCTATATCATATTGCATGTACATCTGGTCTGAATATGCATAAAGCTGATATGAATAAGCACTTTTAAAAACAAATACATGCACCAATATATTTGTATGATATATGTGAATATCATTTTTTTAAAGAATTGCATTAATAGCTTTCTGTGCAGAAGATCTTGTGCGTTTGACATTTCTGTTATGTGAATATAATTTGGTTACGACATGTCTTAGAAGCACAAAACGCTCACAGGAATAGACAATAGAAGAATATGTATGACCGGGTCTTCGAGTTCACGATATAATGAAGTATGCATCACCCTAATACTTACTAGCACACTTGTATCAGCTTAAGCTGTTTTCTATTTACTACGCGGAAATAGAATAAAAATTACACCTGGTCATCTGTATAATTAACTACCTCATGTTTTCATATACTAAAGTGTTAAAATTGTAGTCTTAAACTATCAACTTTATATATAACGATAACATAGATGTCAGATTTATCATATATCCGTGAAATATAAACATTTTGTAAATCACATGGGAAGTGAGCGCCTCAAAATATTCAACTGATGAATAACCTTCACAAAAGATAAACGATCAATAGTGATACCTTTGCCACAATATGACCCTTTCCAGCCTGGCAAACACTTTAGACATTTTCCATTTACATTGTCACAGCCACCTTCACAGTTTCTGTTACATTTGTGTTGGCAATTTTGTCCAAAACTACCTGTCCGACATTCTGAAAAGACAGTATCATATTGTTATAATATGATTGAAAACAATATATCCTTAGGTATGTCTATATATGTTCCTGTAGTAACAACACATATTATTAACAAACAGAAGTCGTTCCGTAAAATAAGATGCTTTTATACATTATATATAACATAATTTATCATATATATTCATAGCATATAAGGCAATTTAAATATGAATCTGTGTTTGGGCAATATGCTTTTTATTGTTGACTCAATGAATAATTTTATGAATATTTTGTCATACGACTTCCTTCTTAATTTTACTTATTGCGTGGGTAATCAAATCGTATTTTATGTATAATAACGGGATTTAACCTGCATAATTTGATATAAATAAACACTTTTAAAAACAAAGACAATGCATCAATATATGTAAATATAAATGTTCGGAAGATTGGTATTAATGACTTCCTGTGCAAGTGAACACTCGAGTTTAACATCTCTGTTATGTGAACATTATTTTATTACGATATATCTGAGAATCACAAAGCGCCGGTTATGCTAAAACATCGAAGAATAAAATGGAAAATATCGACCCGTGTACAAGGTATGTTAAAAATACGTGGACTATTGTTATATTGTTAACATTTTATATAGCACAAAAATAAAACTTAAATCGCCATTAATCGTAATATTCCCTCTATGCAATAGCCAAATTTCTTCTTAATATTGAATACCGTTATGAAGCAACAGTACTAAAACGTATGCATGTAATGGCTACCCGGCGTTTACCGTATTACTAAGTAACATAAACTACAACGACGGAATCAATCATTTTCTTCGAATGGGACATTACTCTTTGTGATTCAATAAAGTTTCTTGAACACCAAATTATAGATGATGCATCTTTAGGCTTTTATGCTTTTGTATTGGATGTGTTATTTGTATTCTACATCTCCTATTTAACATATATTTTCTTTTTTTAATGAATTGCATTCGTTACATATACAAAACATTTTTAATTAAAATTCTAATGGCCTTGCTTGGCTGTTATTTATTATGAGACTAGTGTGTTTGACTTTCTTAAAAATTGACATCTTTTACGTCGGCGCTTTTAAAGAGCATTTCGATTTATATTACGGTACAAAAGAAAATAATCATGATCTGTCATTAGAATGGCTGAACTTTGAAATTTGTAATTGTCGTATTACATATAACGTGCAAATTATAAACAATTACAATATTGCGCTAAAAAGTCCTATGAAATCTGATTTGAAGTAAGGCGAATGGAATGACTGCAGAAAAATGCTGACATAGAATATATTGCCAACAGTTATAACCTGGGTTAAATGTGGAAGTGTTCTTGGAATTTGACAGGGGGTATTTCAGAGCATTCGAATGACGTTTCTTAAAAATAGTTGTCTTTAAAAACAAGCTGGTCAACACATCAGATATTGTGTATTTTTGTTAACAGCTATAATCTAAAATGTTAAGTTTTAGCGTTAAAAATGATGGTAACCGCTATCGCTTAATGTTATGCATGTATTACAATGTTTTATGTTTTAGAGACGGCTTAAGATTATAGTACAAACAATTGTTATTGGGTTTGAAAATGTTATTAAATGGTTCAAGATACTACGATTTCTTGCGTGGGATGAGTAGAGCAATCGCTGGCATGACATAAACAACTATACAACATCGCTGAATATACATATGTTTTAAAAAGTATATGTGTTTAGTATTTTTCATGATTATATTTTAGGTTCAGATAATTACACGCTTGATTCTTGTAACGTCCTAAGTTTGAACGTTTTATTGCTACAAATATTTTATATCCAATGCTAAAGTGGTATGGCATATTTCAAAATATTTTTTTTTTACAACATAAAGAAATTCATTAATTAAATAAACAAATGCTTACTGATTATATAGTTTTTAATGGATTAAAGTAACAAACATGCTCTGTTCATAGTAGCGGAAAGGACTAGCGGAATACCGATGGCAAATAATACAAACATCAGCTTGAGTAGTGTTTTGATACTCTGGAAGACCATGCCGTTACCTATATGAATGGTTTCAATGACACACTAGATCGGGAGATATTAACTGAAACTCGTTTGTAGTCAATGTCATTAACTCATATGTACTCCACACTATTTTTATAGCAACGATCATTTTTATATCCAGGTTTACATCTACCAGCACAACTCCCAGTTACTTTGTTACATGCACCATACTGACGCTGACCACACGAGTATACAGTCTTTACCCCACCTTCCGGTTGTGCACTCTGTTTACAAGAACTAAATATCATTTATAATATGCCTATTACGTTTAGCATTCTCTCAAGTATAAAAAATGATTAATTACGTGAAGAGAGAATCTTTATTGTCAATTTTGCGTAACTCAATAAAGATGAATGCATTGGACAGAAACCATAAAGTACTTAAAGTATGAGATGATGAAAGGTTCAAGATACTTTCGAACATATGTTATTCCTTTAAATTCTCCGCCTTTTATTGACGTACATTTCAAAGTTTTTATAAACATGTCATAATAGCCAACAATATTATACTAACAAAACGTCTCCCAGAGTTAACTAAGACCTACATATATGGGACAAACTGTAGCAGTAATAGAGCAATGTAAATACTACACTTTACCGGGATACGTTGAATACATGTATATGTTATACTTTCACGTTACACAATGTGTCCCCGGCCATCCCTCTTCACACGACTGCTCACAAGTTCCGTTTTTATAGTTACAGTAGCTGTTACCACCCTGACAGTGGCCACTACATACGTCTTTACAATTGTCAACATAGTAACCTTTAAATAAGTACAAGGGAAGTTTGAATTTTTCTTGCCTAGCAAACATATTTGGTCAATATACCTTACATTATTGTTATAGACTTGGGCTATCATATTAGAGAATTACATTTGTATTTGGATATGATTGGCTTGCCCAAGATGTTGGAAATGACTTAAATTTTATTCATTTATTTAAAACACGCATTAAAGACTGCCTTTTACAAAGATGGAGAGCAGGTCTAAACGATTCTCCTAAATCTCTGCTGTTTAACAATTTTAAATCTCATCTTTATTCAGAATCATACTTAGACATTGATTTATCATATATTTTAAGAAAAACTTTGTCAAATTTTCGTTGTTCGACCCATACTTTTATTATCGAGAAGAGATGACATTTATCAATAGATAAAACATTAAGATTCTGTCCTATATGTATGAAAACTAATATTTCTGTAGTCGAAGATGAGTTTCACTTCTTCTTTGAATGTAATGAGTGTGAAAATTTCGATAAACTTTCTTCGAAATTGATTGGTTAAGAAATATATCGCTTAACATGTATTACATAATATTTAGCTTGAAAGATGAGAAAAGTATTGTCAGTATTGCTAGATATCTTTTTAATGCTTTTAAAAGAAGAAAAGAAATTCTAGATTTGCCGATTGAAAGTAATATTAACAAGAATAAACTACTGTATTATCAATTTATAAAGTATTTAAAAAGTTTCACTTTGTTTTGAATATCATTATTCGTGATATGATTTAATATTTTTGTTCATTATAGTCTTAATCTTTGATTTATATATAGCTACCTTTATTTCAAATCATATATCCTCAAAGATATATGTTACATCTGTTACTTTATTAAACTATTGAAAAGCTTAAACCTGAAATTATCGAATACAAATGTTATTATTTTTTGGATAAATGTTGCATGTTATTAGCTTGTATTCACTTTAATATGTGAATTTGGTAATTTTTACTTGTATAAATATATAATATTCAATTTGTATCACTCTATATGATGTATTTATATGTTGTATTTTGGGCCGGAGGCCTATATTACTTAATAAAGTATGTCTATGTCTATATATTATCGCATTGCATGTAATATGTTTATTATATATAATTCCATTCGATTCATCATATTTGTGAAGTTCTATTTCATTGATAGGTTCGAATTGACAAAAGGTGCAGGCCGTGTTACGTTTGCTTTCAAAACATTTAGCAACACAATGGCCGTGTTTCTAATTGTGTAGCTAAAAACAACATAAATACGATTATAGTTTATTTCAATTGAGGCCGTTATGCAATATTAGAAAAGTTTCACTGAATGATAAGATAGATAGAGTATTATGCTTTGAACGTTTTGGATACTAACCGGTTTCACAGGTCGGTCCTTTCCATCCTTGAGCGCATCCATCCGGACAATGACCAATAATCTTGTGACAAACAGCTCTACCATCACAATGTGTGCTACATGTTCGGCTACATTGATCTCCGTATCTTCCGTCTGCACATTCTAGAAAACCACGATAAAGCAACAACAGCAATTAATATCTATGTATAAGACGACATCAATACACGATAAAGCCGTGCTAGCTAGGATGCAAAATTAAGAATCCTTGTATCGTTTACACTGTTGTCACTTCTTCTGTATGCAGAGATACAAATTGATATAATTGTATTTAAAATATATCTCATTAGAGAGTTGCGTGGTATGAATGTAACCCATTTCTTACGCAATAAAGTCCAATGTAATCTGATTTGAAGTAAGGGGATTGAAATGACTGCAGATAGATGCTGACATAGCCTGTATTGCCAACATAAGTTTTTATATTTTGGTCTACACACTAGATATTGTGTATCTTTTTGAACAAATATATTCTAAAATCTTAAGTTTTACCGTTTTAAATTATGGTAACCGCTATCGCTTAATGTTACACTACACAGTTGCGCTTTTAGAGACGGTTTAAAAATTATAATACAAAAATACGTAATTGAGTTTGAAAACTTAAATTGTTCAAGGTATTGTGATTTCTTGCTGCAGATGAGTAGATCAATTGCTGGCATGGCATAAACCACAGTACAACATCGCTATTCATATGTTTGAAAACGTATATGTGTATATGTGTATATGTATTCATTCATGCTTTTATTTCATGTTCAGGTAATTACACGCTTGATTCTTGTAACGTCGTAAGTTTGAACATTTTATTGCTACAAATATTTTATATCTAATTGCTAAAGTGGTATGGCATATTTCATAATATGATTCTTGTAACGTATATATGTATATGTATACAAGACTACAAGGCACACATTACTTACATGCCTATATATATATCACCATTGTAGAATAAGTCGAAATAAATCGATACAAATCTTAACACTTTACAAGAACGTTTGTATTTGATATTTATACTGACAGAGACTCGGGGAATTATTATCATATACCATAACAAATTGCTATGACAAAATAAAAAAAAATATCGTCGAATGGGATATTATTATTTATGATAAAGTTTGCAACAGAATGTTATAGGTGATGCATCTTTAGGCTGTTGTTGTGGATTTGTTTTTTTTATTCTTCATCTCCTATTGAACATATATGTTCCTAATATTGAATGAATAGCATTCGTTACATATACAATACATTTTTCTTTCAAATATTAATGAACTTGATTGGCTGATGTTTATTATGAGATTTTCTTAAAAATTGACATCTTTTACATCGGCGCTTAAAAATAGCATATCAGTTTATACTTAGGTCTCTCTCTCTCTCTCTCTCTCTCTCTCTCTTTCTCTCTCTCTCACACACACACACACACACACACACACACACACACACACACATTTTTAAAATACAAAGACATTTTATTTGAGTTATTAAAAATGTATGAATATACTGAATGTGAAGATGGAAAAGAACGGTTGACCATAATTGTGGTAACTCAAAATTAAAAAAAAAAGATGATATATACAGTATTATGCATTGAACGGATTTGCTACTGACCGGTTTCACAGGTCGGTCCTCGCCATCCTGGATCACATCCTCCCGGACAATATCCATTACTCTTGCCACACAGAGCTTTACCTTTACAATGTGTGCTACATGTCTGACTACATCGATCTCCGTATCTTCCGTCGGCACATTCTAAAAAAACATGGTTAAGCAACTACGGTAACTAATATCTATATCTAACACGACATGAACACTCAATCAATCAGAATGAGCTAGGATTGAAATTTATGATGTTTGCTTATTGTATTCTGTTGTCACCCTTTTTGTATGCAATTATACAAATACATATAATTGTGTTTTGAATTATTTAATGTCTAATAAGACCCAAATAATTATTGATACTTTTTTCGATAAAAAACCGGCATAGAAATCCCATCATATAAAGCGCTTGCGTTTATACATTTCTCTGAAAACACACACTGACTATGTTTTGGAAACAATAAAAAATCTAAGATTCTTTATTACAAGGTTCATCTTAAGACTGACCACATGTGTGTAAACGCATTTTAACCCACTTTTCTGTTGTACACTCTACAACAATAAAACCTTCATAAATGTACTTACTTTCTTGACAACCGGTCCCTGTCCATCCATCCGAACATCCAGATATACAATTACCACTACTGCTGTCACATTGTTCCTGAACGTGTCTACAGTGGCAGCTCTTGTCACATTCTACACCATATTTCTGTCGTCCAGATGAATCAACACTGCATTTAGAATCTGTGGCTATGAATAAACAGATACTTATATACTAGGACGTAAGACTATTGGACACGCTTTACTCACATTCCTATTTATATATCACCTTTGTAGAACAAGGTCCAGATATAACGACATTAACCTCGAAACACTTTACAAGAACGTTCATGTTTTTTATTTGTTATGATAATAAAAATCCTGACAGTATTAAAGAATATCACAAAACTAGGGATTTAATTAACGTTATTTATATAATAGAGCAATCGAACCGAATATCAATCTATTTTATTATTTTTATCAAAACTATTTTGAAAACAACATTTAACATAATAAATATTTCAATTAGTGATGCATTGAGAACATAATGTCCCTATAGCTATTCTATGTTCACATGTGCAAATATTGATTTGATACGGTGCGAATATGACTTAATTAAGAAATAGTGTTGTCTCTCGTTGTGATTAATGCTGATAGTCATAACCATAATTAAGCGTTGCATGTTCAGCGCGGAAAGGTTTGGTATCACAATTCATAGAGATATAATACAAAACTATATGTTGGTGTTGTTTTGATCATGTAAAGAAATAAATCATTTGGAAGATAAACCAGGACTAGTATATGCTGTAGAACTAACACGTGGACACAGTTACGAAGGGGAATAAAATTATTCCAGTTTTATCCCCGATAGTATAATCAACTTTTGGATTTCATTTCAAACCAAATCGTTGTGTTTGATGATACTTTATTTTGTTTACCTCTAAATATCAATTTGAGTATTTGTTAAACATTTTGTGTACGAAAGGGTCGTAACTAATGTTGGTAAAGCTTCTGATACAACTCTTTTTGCTTAAAGCAATAACATTTGTTCAAGCCAACCATAACGGTAAAAGTTAAATTTTGATTTTATACTATTTTGAATAAAGAATTGAATGGGTTTAACAATATGCCAGCAAATAAAAGGTTATATTTGGTATATCCAGTTTTACAAATGGGGAAAAATGAATCTGAGTAAAACCACTTAGCTGGACTTAAACCCAAGACATTAGCGGCGATATACAAGTGGTCGTTAGTCGACGACGCCTTAGACCACTTGACTACGGAGGACCTCACTTATAGTAAATGAAACATTATATCAGCTTTTGAAGATCCGTTTCTTCGTTTATTTGTACATGTATCACGAATATAACACTGTTATATTCTCTAGCTGGCTATAAAATATTCTTTATAATATCTTAAGTTCACTTATTTTGCTGCAAGGAAATCAAAATGCTTAGTATGATATGGTGAAGAAGTATCCGCTACATGCATACAAGCATCACATATTAGTTTATTATAGCTTTGTCAGTCAATTCCAGTGAAAGTTCGGTTTCCGTCTAAACAAGAAAGTTGACACTTTAAATCATCGGTGCTCAGTCGGAAAGCACCGTTCCACTGGAATCTACGTATATACAAAATGAGAATAATGTTTTATTGAATATATTGAAATTGGTGATTAAAATTGATTTACACTTAGGTATACAACATATAGTACACAATGTTTAAAGCTAAGAGAGCGGAAGACGAAGTCTGATTTTCTTAACGTCTTGATCTTCATGTGGAACATTTTGTCGGTTGTTTGTTTTAATTGTTGAAATTTCTGCTAAATTTCTTTTTATATTATTCACCGTCTTGAATTTTGAACTGTACAATATAAAAGTTATTTGAACCAATAAACTTCTCTATATTGTAGGGTCAAATGCTAACATCTGGGATAGGTGATTTTCTACACACTTAAAGGTATAGAATAATTTTTTTTACGATATTTTCAGACATATTATATACGTCATATCCAGTTTAAGTAGCGGAAAAGAATGAAACTTCCGCTGGCAAACATAGACAGTTTTTGGACTGAGCTAGGCTCGAAATCACGACTTCAGTGCCGAGAGGTAAGTCGTCATTAGTCGATAGCGTCTTTAATCACTCGGCCACAGATGACCTCACTAATAAAAAATGGACAGTTTATAAGCTTTTAAATGTCAGTTTCCTAAGTTACCTATATGTACATTGTACCTTAAACGAAGCATTGTTAAATTATCTGACTATTGTTTATATTAAGTCCATCTCACTGATTATGTTATATTGCAATCAGAAAAATATAGTATGAAATGTGCAGTATGATATGTACACAACATATCCGCACCGGACATATCAATATTGTTTATAGGTTTATCAGTTGTTATTGTTGCTGTTTTATCATCTTGACTCAATATAAACCTTTTGTTCATCTTCGCTGGAACTTAACCTTTACCAGTACAGGGAAAATTAAATTGTTAAAATTACTTTTATATGCGAAAAAAAAAATCATTATAAAATGCGATAGATTAAGAGAGAGGTGAAATAACATGAGTAACTTAACATACACTTAAACCTGATTGAAAGATGAGTGTGCTATAAGGTAGTACACATAAACATCAATATACTGCAGTATTTGTCATAGATGGATTAAACTTATACTTTCTACACTTGACCTTTCACTTTGAAGTATTTATTACTGCGACAAATAATGTTATAAACTTGTTTTTATGAATCGTGGTAATGAAAGGACAATACTCCGCGAGTCTCCAATGAATTTATCACTGTTCTTTTGTCTTAAATACTAAGACAATAATAAGTGTTATAAACGTGTTTAAAAAACGTGATAATAAAGGACACTATTCGGTTAACATCCAACGATTGTTCTAAAGTCTTAACATTCCAAGGTAAAAATACAACGTGGTAATTAAAGGAATTATATTGGCATATTACCGTCAATTCCATGTCCTTAATACACACGCCCAGCATGAAGATAGACTTATAACTTAGAGATATACGCGTATCTAATTGTATAGCCTCTTTATTACATCGGGTTTCTGAAGCCACGTTGTTGTTTTTGTTTACATTCTCCATTTTCATCGAACCACTTTAGGGTTTCTGATCAATCGTCGGATAACATCGTGAAGACTCGTTCCCGATCTCGTTTTCGAGGCTTTGTTCGGGAAGTTTACGGAGTTCAATGTAAACATTGCGCAATACTTTATTTCGGGAATATAACAGTTTTGGCAAATATTCAATTACTGTTAATTTTATAAGTTTCAAGTAAATAAAGGTTATACGTTAATACATAAGCATTACTTTCTGCACACTGCATACAGAAAAGTCTGGATTAACAGAGTGTTTGTGTTACTTGCCAATATAATCCCTTTAAAAGACAAGACTAGTTGAGTCGGTTGTTCTTAAGTTTTAACATACCGAGGTAAAAGTATATCGTGGTAATGAAAATAAAGGTTTAGTTGAGCTTCCAACGGTTGTTCTTTAGTCTTAACATACCGATGTTATACTATATTGTGGTAATAAAAAGACGAGATTAGTTGTTCTTAAGTCATAACTTCCCCAGGTAATACTATATCGTGGTAAAGAAATGACAACACTAGTAATTCTTAAGTCGTAACATACCAAGGTAATACTATACCACAGTAAAGAAATGACAACACTAGTTATTCTTAAGTCATAATATACTGTTGTAATACTATATCGTTATAAAGAAATGGTAATACTAGTTATTCTTAAGTAATAACATACCGTTGTAATAGTATATCGTGGTAATGAAAACACAAGATTAGTTGTTCTTAAGTTATAACATACCAAGGTAATACTATACCGTGGTAAAGAATACCGATGTTATACTATATTGTGGTAATAAAAAGACGAGATGAGTTGTTCTTAAGTCATAACTTACCCAGGTAATACTATATCGTGGTAAAGAAATGACAACACTAGTAATTCTTAAGTCGTAACATACCGAGGTAATACTGTACCGTGGTAAAGAAATGACACCACTAGTTATTCTTAAGTCATAACATACCGTTGTAAAAGTATATCGTGGTAATGAAAACACAATATTAGTTGTTCTTACTTTATAACATACCGAGGTAATACTATATCGTGGTAATGAAAACACAAGATTGGTTGTTCTTAAGTCGTAACATACCGTTGTAATACTATATCGTGGTGAAGAAAACACAAGATTGGTTGTTCTTAAGTTGTAACATACCGTTGAAATACTATATCGTGGGAACGAAATGACAACACTAGTTATTCATAAGTCATAACATACCGATGTAATTTTATATCGTGGTAATGAAAACACAAGATTAGTTGTTCTTAAGTTGTAACATACCGTTGTAATACTATATCGTGGTAATGAAAACACAAGACTTGTTGTTCTTAAGTCATAACATATCGTTGTAATACTATATCGTGGTAATGAAAACACGAGACTAGTTGTTCTTAAGTCATAACATACCGTTGTTATTGTATATCGAGGTAATGAAAACACAAGATTTGTTGTTTTTAAGTTATTACATACCGAGGTAATAGTATATCGTGGTGAAGAATTGACAACACTATTTATTCTTAAGTCATAACATACCGAGCTAATACTATATCGTGGTAAAGAAATGACAACACTAGTTATTTTTAAGTCATAACATACCGATGTTATACTATATCTTGGTAATAAAAACACAAGATTTGTTGTTCATAGGTCATAACATACCGAGGTAATACAATACCGTGGTAAAGAAATGACAACACTAGTAATTCTTAAGTCATAATATACTGTTGATATACTATATCGTGGTAAAGAAATTGCAACACTAGTTATTCTTAAGTTGTAATATACCGATGTAAAAATATATCGTGGTAATGAAAACACAAGATTTGTTGTTCTTAGGTCATAACATACCGAGGTAATATATATATATATTTTACTTATTATTTATCTATTTATATATTTATTTATTCATTTACTCAGTTATTCAGTTAATCATTAATTTATTTATTAATTGATCTATCTATTTATGTTTTATTTTATTTTTGTGGTAAAGAAATGACAACACTAGCTATTCTTAAGTCATAACATACCGATGTAATACTATATCGTGCTAATGAAAACACAAGATTAGTCGTTCTGTAGCCATAACATACCGATGTAATACTATATCGTGGTAATGAAAACACAAGACTAGTTGTTCTTTAGTCATAACATACCGAGGTAATACTATATCTTGGTAAAGAAATGACAACTCCAGTTATTCTTAAGTCGTTACATACCGAGGTAATACTATATTGTGGTAAAGAAATGACAACAGTAGTTATTCTTAAGTTGTAACATACCGAGGTAATACTATATCGTTGTAAAGAAATGACAGGATTAGTTGTTCTAAAGTCATAATATATCGCTGTAATATTAGTTTCTACCATACTATTATCAATAGAAATATTACCGGAAAATGCCTAAGTAAATCATATATATCGTGGTAAAGAAATGACAACACTAGTTATTCTTAAGTCCTAACATACCGTTGTAATACTATATCGTGGTAATGAAAACACAAGATTGGTTGTTTTTAAGTCGTAACATACCGAGGTAATACTATATCGTGGTAATTAAAAGTCAAGGCTAGTTGTTCTTAAGTCTTTTTTTACCGAGGTAATACTAAAATATGATCACGAAAACAGGGCTCGTACTGTGAAATTACGCTATCCTTAATTGATTTAATTTAATACAATACCTTGTAAATGGTTGTTTTTTAAAGTGTTATTTTTAAAGAAGCCTTCTTTAATTTCTGTATGCTAAGGTATTTTTATATATTTTGAATATACGAAATGTTCGATTTGTTAAATATGAAGTCGATTTAGCATTACATAATTGATATTATTTGATATAAATTCAGTTTGCACATTTAACTTGAAAACATTTTTTATGAAAGAAATACTCCTACAAATGATAAGAGACATAGACAAACATTATATATATTATTGAGCGCGCTGATGAAAGTCGAACACAGGATTACAGTTGTGTTTAGTGACTCAAAGTACTGTATCAGCCTATGTTTCGTATTTATTTTAACTAGGCAAAAGCCGGTTACTCTCAAACGATCAATTTCATACAATACGTGTGATTCAAGATATGGAAATAATGTTTAGGAGAGTAATTTATATAAATTTTTATCGATGCAACCTAAAGAAGCTTAGACTCATTAGTTTAATAATTGTATACTTTTAAAGCAACATACAGTCTAATATAACAAATACAGCAACACAACAATGCTATACTCTTTGTACAGCAACACAACAATGCTATACTCTTTGCACAGCATTACAACAATGATATACTCTTTTGTTATGTATACTCTAAGGTATATTACCAAGGACCTCATTGGAAATAAACCTTCGGGTTTTATGTGCAATCCAAGGTTATAACACACTATAATGTATGTCTAATGTTGCATTGCGAATTTGCTATTCATTTTATTTAAGTAACCATAGTTTTCTACAGAATATTTTATTATAATAGATCATTATCTTTTTTACTCTGGATTCTACCAAAACAGTAGAATATAATTGCATTTTGTGCTACTTTATATTTGATAAGTTGTAATACCCAATTGATTTTATGTTATACGATTGATAATTATAAAATTATCTTTAACTAATGTATCTATTTTTTAATTGTAATTGAGTATGTATATTTAATGTAACCTGTATATGTGTGTTTTAAACTGAATAAATATCAATTAATCAATATGAGAAAATTAGAAAAACTCGTTTCGTGTTTTACGACAAGTCGACACATTAATTTGTCATTTTGCTCTATTAATATATGGGATAATGACACAAATACATTCAATGAAAATGGCCAAAAGACTCCAGTAAAACTACTTGCACATAAATAATGAAGATACCTATGAAGTGTTTATAAACAAATATTTTATATAATAGTACTAAAATATTTTAACCTAAGTTAAGCCTATATAAAAAAAATATAAAAATAAAAACTTTATCAACATTCTGTTAAATATTATTGACCTTATAGTACTTTTAGTCGCATTGGAGCGAATCCAACATAGCCGATGAATATATGCTTACAATGAAACAGAAAGTGACATAAAACATGGTATACACTCTGAAACAGATTCACGATTTAAAAGATATAAATAAGTACATAGTGTATGCACAATTCTGCGCCGTCAACACACAAATATATCTTTTTGTGCGAGTAGAGATTAAAGAATGCGATGATGACAATAATGAATCAATAAATATGGTCAAGTTAAACTATTAACAAATAAATATTGAAGAAATCAATGAAGTGTATTCAAATAAATTATTTATATCATAGTATTAAAATAATTTAACCCATGAAATGGTTTTAAGTAGAAATGATTAAAGGGTTTTTCTTTCGATCAGTATGTGCTTATAACACTAAATTGTGCAAAACTGGAATAGATTCACGTTTTAAAAGAATGTTTTATGAATTGGTAAAGCGTATATGTCAACATTTGCACCGGGTAAAACAACTTCTACTCGACAAATATTCCTATTGCTAAGATGACATTCACCAATGGTTAGTTGAATAAAACATATTTATTACTATTAGATTTAAAATCTGTTTACGGAAGTTTAAAACTAGAAATATTCAAGTTTAAGGCCGCCTTCGTAGCATAATCCGTTTTGGTCGTCTCCACGAATCTCTTTATGACCGGGAAGCTACCAGAAAATAAAAGTATTATCTTTACTTGACAAATTATTTTGATTTAAAAGTTCAAAATAGTTATCATCGTTTATGAAAAGCTGAAAGTGGATCAGAAAAGTAAATATCGTATATGTACAGTTGATGGTCAACTGCAGTCAGCAATTATTCAAATTTTCAAGATGTCGTTATGAATACTAAATACTCAAACGTATTTTCTCTTAATTATACTTTTTACTATGGAACTTTATAAATATATATATATATAAACTAAAAACCAAAAGTTTAGTCAGGTAAATACATGGGGAATCCCATAGGGTACATTTAAAGCCGGGTGTGTGCCTTGATATGGTAATGATATTTTGAAGACGCAGTCTGAAATTGAATTTGGGTTTGTAACAAACAGAATCGGTGATTAATAAAAAATATACCAACTATTATTCAGGTGATATCCGCCATCCGTAATCGTTCTTTTTTCAATGTAAAGGGAGGTAATTTACCGACTTCATAACTTTCAAGAGGGAATGCATGTACAGTGATACCATGTTTTGTTTACAAGTTTTACATTCTATGGTGTTTTTATCTCATCATTTCAGTTGTTTAACTAGACAAATAGTGCTTTTGTTTGATAATATGCTGTTTTACAGAAAGGGACAATAATTTTCAAGCAGATTTTAGAATAAATCCAAAAATTCTGTTGATGTTGTTCTTTATACTGTGACAAATATAGTTAAATTAAAAAAAATATCAAAATCTGCTTTTGTATTATAGTTAAACATGCTTGAAAATTTGAAAATACCCACTAAATTTTTGGAACTCAGTTTATATAGTATAACATATATATTATGCATATGTATATTATCCATTATATTGTTCTACTTGCAAAATGCAAACTTTCCATTCTGTTATTTCGCTCAAAGCGCTGACTACCTAACGGAACCTCCATCTTTTCAGATTTATTTGGCACTGAACAACTTTAATGAAACTAATAAAAATAGTTCATTATGTTTACAAAAAAGTGATATAATATTGTTGTTTTTATATAAATTGTATAATTTAGCATATGGTTATATAATGTATGCACGTTAATATTCAGTACAGAGAAATGTAATACTAGGGTTTGAAACTAATGACGGATAGACTAGGTTCAAATTGTATTCACTGCATTATTTATACAATATGAGTTTATACACACTGCCTGTGATAACCGTTAACAGTTGATGAAAAGGTCACCGTTACAAGTGAAATTTATGATACATTTACTCACACGTTTATCTGTACGTGATTCATATAACAGCTCACATTGCATACATATTGATGACACATATTGAATATATCTTATAGAACCATATTGATGACATATATTGAACATATTGTACAGAATTCATCATAAAGTGTCAATTATCAAAATTCCTTTTAGGCACTTTATCATTTGAATTAATTCAGATTTGTCTGAGAAAACGGACAACTGGTTTCAGTTTATAGTACAAATCGATTCGGTTTTATAAGAAAATACTATTTAATAATGTTTACCAAAGTTTTCTATTGTTAATGTTTGATGGTGATTTTTTTAAAGAACCAGATTTAAAAGATTTGTGTTCAGTGATACATTGTTGATTTCTATTCAGACGAGAAAAAAATAGTCGATTCAATTTCATGTTTGCGGTATTAAGAGTTACTTTATTAGGCCGTAGGGTGAGGAATCTTTTGACCGTATCTTGAGCTATGTATAGTGTTCATCATGATGTATTTAAAATCATCATTTTATAATTGTATGTCTATGATGATGGTGATGATTTATATATATATATTGATATACATTACATATACGAACAGACATAAATGTACAGACCAGACTATGGCGAGCGCTTCTAGCTAAATGCAGTCATGTATACAATATCAAGACCTCTATCAACGCAATAGAATTGGTGTCAATCATGACTAATATACTATGGCTTTACATGCAACACATCAGGACTCGACGGACAATTTACATACATGAAAAGATAGCTTTATATGAATAGAATCCCCTTAAGGCGTCATGGCTACTCACATGCTATATAAAGGACACACATAGAAACACGTTTGATCAAGAAGATCCAGTGAAATCATATATATTTGTTTCATGAAGGAAGATAATTTAAATCACAATAGCAGGGTTTCCGATAAGACAAAGTCATACACATTTTAAATTCCACTTTTCCAATAAATAGAATACAAAGTGTTATCACAGAGATAAAATTCAAGTGTCCATGCATCATGTTTACGTAATCTTACATTTGTATCTGTATTGAATTCTACTCATATGATGTGATCTTAATTGTAAAATACAAACCACCACTAAGAACATTACTATTTAGTCAGTCATCCTGGTGATCAGGAAATGATTAAGGAAAAAAGCTTAATATTAACTTGGAGAAAAGTGGAATTTCTTCCCTACGTCTAACTCTTCCATCGAAATATATATAAATAATAAACCTACTATGATAATGTTGTATTTGATGTGTTAATTGTTAGGTGTTTAATAGAAGGTATAAAATGCAGATTGAGACCATAACTATTGTTTTTAGTTTGTATGTGTCATTTTGACTAACTGTATTAAAAAATACCATGACTAATGTTGTTATTTTATTTAGTAAATCGGATCTGAGACATTTTGTCAACTTTTACAAATTTTGCGGGAGATTATATAAATCCGGACATCCCACCGCTGTCACCTGTTTTTCAAAGTTATGGGGGAATTATAAATATCCAGAAAGCTCAGTGTGTGTGATATAATGTTTATTTCTACACTGAAGGTTTATTTCTACTTTAATAAAATATATACACCATAATGAAAGTGTTCCTATCACATACTTTTTTACACGATTTTACTAACCGAAATCCACAATTCCCACCCCTTATAATCCAATCTTAAAGTCCTAGTAAAATGCCAACCTAAAAAAACTAAACAAAGATGCCGATTAATAATCACCAAACCTTATATACCCAGAGCTGGAAGCATTGTCATCTCGAATGGGCCCAAAATGTTCCTGCGTCCACAATAAGCTCCGAACATGTGAACATGTTAACATGCTTAGTATACCTGGGCTGGGAGCATTTCACCTGATGTGACCCTAACATGTCCCTGCTCCGAGCATGCGAACATGCTTCAGTGTATGTTTCTGTACAAAGGAGGATCGCAGCATCATGTAATACTCTTTATGCAATGCTTCATCTCCGGCAAATATTGACCATATCAATAAAGCTCACCATAGTTTATGGTTTTGTACTTAGTTTGGACTACAGGCCTGGAGCATAATAATGGATCTATGTTATTCGGTAACAAATCACACTGCATGTTATATATGGCATAATATATTATAAGATTATTATACAATTCACTATACAATATGGATTTATATTGTACGAGTCAATGTTGTGATGAAAACCTGCATTGGACGAGATGCCGCAGTTTATTTTACCAAATGATCATTTTCTTTAAAATACGGAAAAATAACATGTAGTTGATGTTTATCACATATTTTTGATTTTATAAAAGTTAAAAACACTATATCGATATTAATATAATTCCTTTATCACAGCTATTTTCTTTTTTTTTTTATTATATTTCTTTAAGTATTTATTTATTTGTTTTGGAATAATATTTACTTCAATTTCTCAAATAAATATATGTTGCTTCTTGTTTCAAACGACACAATATTCATTAGGAGTTCCTCAGTGATTTCTCTTACATGTTATATCTGGGATATGCGAAGTATTTATATTGTTAGAGTTACCGTTCCTTAACGTCCAATACGAAAAATATATCCAGATTTTCGGGACGCTTCCGGTTTGAAGCGTACAATAATGATTTCTTATGTACAGTCACGTGGTACAAATACTAGAAGCTAATTGGAATAGCTACTTTAGGTGGATAATCTATTAGGATAAATATATATTTATATACTAAATTGTGAAGCTCTGACTCTTAAGATATATTAAATAATATTCTATGATGCAAGTGAGGGCCGTCAGTTCCTCTTGTTTATACGGGTATGTAAGCTATTGTCCTCGATACATTTACGTTCCGTTTTAAATGCAGCTTGTTTAATTTACCTACCATTACCTTGCTCCACTTGAATGTTGTATTTGCAATTGAAATTATATTCAAGCAGTTAGTAAACAAAATCTTATTAGAAATAGATCATTTACTTATTTTCCATAATCGAAATGTAATAAATCAGGCAACTTGTTTATTTAATATCAACTATTTGTCTCGCATATTGAAACAAAATCGTCGTTACGGAAACCCTTTTTTATTGAACCAAATTAACAACTAGCATATCTAAATATTTTAACATCAGGTTTCCCGGAAAATAAGCCAGTATTAGAGAGACTGCAATATATATATATATATATTCAAACTAGCTGTCTTTAACCTAATTATATGGAATACGAACACACCTTATGAATATGCAAATATGTGTTATTGATATGATATCACATCTAATTTTGATACATACATTTGTATGAACATCCAATACATTTATTGCAATCTGATTTATCTGGAACATTATAAGATGTATTGAATGCTTTATCACTTATTCTGACCAAAATCAATGAAATTGATCCATCACTTCAAACTAGATCAATGATGTCAATATTTGTCAATTTTAAACAAAATCCCTTGAACATTAGTATGTGAGTTTGACATTTGAACTAGTGAAGATGATTTAATAGCGATCCATTATAATTAGTAAAATATTATTTTAAAGGATCGATATGTTGTACATGTAGCAAAGTTTGATTATAAAGAACAATTCTGTGAGCTGTGATGTTTAAATCGGGTGTACCATGTTTTAAGAGGAACTGTTTTCTATGAGAAAAATAGGAATTTAACTCAACTAGTTCTTCTATTTTATTCTTGTGTGGTTGTTTGGTTGCAATATATGTTTTTCATGGTTTCACCGACCTTGAACCAAGATCACTGGCATTCGTCAAATATAAAATGTATTAAGGTCGCAGAAGTTTTTTAGGTTGAATTATGTTCTGATCTCGACAGTTTTATCAGATGCATTTAAATATGTTTTTAGCCTTACCCGATGCAGATGTATCTGAAAAAAAAAACATAACGTGGACTTGTTAATGTGACTTATATAACAATCATTGTAAAAATAATTCTGTTTTTAATTGGATTATAATAAAAAGATACTCTTTTGACACCAATTAGTTTGTACTATATTTTATGCATCCGGTTTAACTATTTGCATAATCAGATACTTATTCATATATATATCATCTCATATAAAGAGAGATAATTAAATTCACAACAACGTTACTCACGAGTTTTGGGATCTTTTCAGCTGCTCATTCACAATGCATGATATATATATGGAGATATTTATTGATGAACAACTAAGACATAAATGTACAGACCAAACTACGGCGAGTGCGCCTAGCTACAATGCATACCGTAAATATAATATCAAGGCTTCTGCCAAACCAATAAATTTGGTGTCGACCATGACTTATATACTATGGAATTACATGTAACACATCTTGACAGGGTGGACAAATTTACATACATGAACTGATAGCTTTATATGAGTAGGATCCAGTTAAGGATTCATGACTACTCACATGCTATATAAAGGACAGATTTATAATCCCGTTGGATCATATCGATACAGTGAATTCATTTATATTTAATTCATAAAGGGAGATAATTAAATTCACTACAACGAAATTATATCTTATATATATTAATAACATTTAGTATACACTCTGTTAAATTACTAAACACATTATGCCGACATATTTAGTGTACATAAAAATGAGCTTAAGCGAACACTGCTCTAATTACAAAATGTTTCAGTACTTGAAGCTCCTTGAATACAGTAATGCTGATAGCTTTAATTTCATCATCCTGATCTGACAGAAGCGTTTGAATAATTCCCTATCCATTGTATTTGTTAATAATGAGAAATTCAAAAACTTACCCCCATACACTTGAAATTCGCATATAATGAGGTATTTTGCTAGTTCTGAATCTAGAGATATCTTCAGGTATCTTGTCTTTAAGGACACTGTGTTGTTTACTGATGACTTTATTCTGGTTGGGTAAGTTGCCCACGTGCCACTTTGGTTTTTAAATTGAAGTACATATGTTTTCGCTGGGACTGAAAATATTTTACTTTATTAACGAAACAAAGAAAATAAATAACAATTAGACATAGGATGTGGCGTGGTTGGGTTAAGTATGATTTAAGCATTAATATCTGATTTTATGTAAATCTATGCGCCACAAACAGCATGTCGATAATCAATTATCCAAACATACCATAGCATTACACACATACATTGAAATAGTCATATAAGGGATGCTTGCACACAAATTAAAGTACTGAGATTCATGTAAAATTTGGACGAAACCTTATGACAACTGCTGGTGAAATTCATCTGCTTATTTACTCAAAAACCTGTTTTGAAAAAAATATAACATGTAATTTTTTTTGGGCAAGCAAATATAAACATTTCATTCAGATATTACATATATATTACTGCATATAAACACATATAATAAAAATGGTATAATTCAGTAACACAATAAATTGAGGTGAACAATTCAAAACACTTAATAAAGAACCTTACATAGTACAGCAGTATTACCGCCAACGATAGCTAAGTAATAAAAGTCCGACACTGAACAAAATATTCATTTAAAATTATAAACTATAGTATGTAAAAAAGAAATACGAATTAGCTTGTATTATAAACCAAACCTTGAAGTAATGGATACAGCCTTATAGTGTGTATATCGTAAATCTGACCCAGATTTACACTCAACCAGGGCTTAACTGTTATTTTAGTTTGACTACAATGTGGCCACTCCTTCTTCCCATCCACTGCCATGGAGGCGGTTTGGTTTCTGTATCTCGAACTCTGGCGTGCAGACTTACTGTAAGCTATATTATTATCTGAAACATTACAGATAATTGTCACGAATACATGCAGTTATATGAAGATGACAACGTACTGACTACGTACGGACTAGGGTAATAAAAGGCGCTGACACAGGTATTATGATACATTTTACCCCCAAAATACAGTCCTACAAGTACTTTTTACAGAATGATAAGCCTCTGTTCTAACGCCCAGATACGTGGATACGTATTAACTTAGCGCCGTGACGTCCCACAGGCTAATATCAAATTCCGCTTGGCAACTTCAACTTAGCGTTTCTTTGATAATGTTTGAACTTAATTATGTTGGCTTCAACGTGATGCTGATCAATTGTTAATTATTTTGCATTATTAGTAATTTCGTAATTTTGTTCTGAATTCAAACTTCAACGTACTGAAATAAAAAAGAAACATTATAAGTGCAGAATATACACCATGTCTATTTCTGGTTATGGCTTGCTAGCCAGTACTTAAGCTGAAATGTATTTAATTTAATTTTAAAAGCTTGGTTTGTATGTGGGGGTGTATGTGCCAAAGGTTAATAAACAGGGTTGTGCAGTTTTAAAACAATAAAATAAAGTTGGAAGGGAAGGGAGTCTTGGAGATGGTAACAAAGTTGGAAAAGGACAGCGTATCTAATTAAATACAGAACAAAATTAAAAAAAAAAAACACAATTGGTAGGGGTAGTCCTTGGAGTCAGTAACAAAGCTGAAAAGGGGGCAAAGTATATAACCTAGTTAAAAAAATGGAGTTCATACAAAACAAAATTTAAAAACAAATGTGCGGGGATGGGGGGGGAGGTATGGGAGTGAGGCTAGGGGTGACGGTCATGGGGTCGGTAGCAAAGTTGAAATGGGGTAGAGTATTAATTTTTTGATTAAATACAAAACAAAACTTTAAAAAAAGGTGGGGGGGGGGGGGGGCTGTGGATGGGGGTAGGTGTGATGGTCTTAGGGTCGATAACAAAGTTGAAATGGGGCAGAGTATTTGAGTTAATATAAAATAAATAAATAAAAAAAAAAATAGGCGGGGATCGGTAGGAGTGAGGGTCTTGGGGTCAGTAACAAAGTTGAAATGAGGCAGAGTATCTGATTTAATACATAAAAAAACAATTGGGCAGCAAGGTGGGTGTTTTGTTGGGCTCGGGCAGGTAGTCAAGTAGATATGGTACAATGGACCTGGCAAATTCAAAGAATGATACATTTTTTTTTCCAATCTGTGATCTATTTATTAAGCTTGATAAATTTACATGTACAGCTATTCATATAACTATCCAATAACAGTTTTGGACACATAAAACTTTTAACCGGATAATGACAGTAATAATCAATTCCATTATATAGGTCAAGGACAGTGATGTAAACATTTTTTAGTTGATGGTGATCAGCTTGCAGAATTAATTATATTACTGAAAAATAAAATAAAAAAATAAAAAATTCATACCCCGAGCTAAACAAAAAACTTTAACCTAAGGTTTTACAGCTCAAAGTATGGAAATTTATGTAAGTTAGCTATATACATTGTTTCTATAACATAATATAAATGTGTTTATGAAGTTTAGTCTCAAAACTATGAGTAGTTTGTTGAGAAATAGAGAAAAGCTGAGCTAAACATAACATTTTAACCTAACCCGAGCTAAACCAAAAATGTTAACCTAAGGTTTAAGAGTTCAAAGTATAGAAATTTAGGCAAGTTAGCTATGTACATGAGTTATTTATTCAGAAACAGAGAACAAGTTTTAACCAGCGGATAGTGACGACAACGACAACGACAACGACGACGTCGACGCCGACGCCGAAGACGCCAAGGTTATGACAATAGTTTTTTGTTTTTTTCAAACAGACGATCTAAAAATAATAATATTCCGCTTTTAATTTCCAGCCCTCTTTTAAGTGAAAAAATGATTTTGCGGTTTGGTTTAAATTTGTATTAAACATTATGTGCAAAATGCCAGTAAAAATATGTCCCTTTTCTTCTTGCGCAATTCGTACATTCGCATTATTGATATGTTTCAATGCATAAATATATTCTTATAAAACAAATTACAAACCATCATTGTTAAATTATTTTTCTAGTTCCCATCGCAAGTTGAGTCTGACTTATAAATTGTTTGTATTTCTTATAATCTCAAGGATGTGGTTATACCATATCTTTTGGATATTACTCTCTGCACAATATATTATAGTTTAATGAGTGATTAGACAATTACAACACCATTGATATTACACTTTTAAACGAGTGTACTTCAAAATCCCCATGGTTAAAAGATTGCCTAGTGGTCAAAAACCCCTTGACATTATTAACAAGGTGGTCAAAATTCCATTGAATGAAAGACAAAATCTCCATGGCAAAAATGATCTCGGCAGTAAAACTCATCTCAGTGGGTAGTCAAAATCGCATTTACTACAACGTATTAGTGTTAACTTCCATTTTAATTTTTTTATTTATAAAACTGTACAGTTGTTTTGGGCACATATCTATAGTGTAAGCTAGCACTATTTTCTGTATGAAAAGCATCTCATGTTAAGTCTAAAACTCTTACCAAGTTGTACTCTAAGTTTTAAGTAATCAAACTTACCATATATATTCATTAAAGGCTTAATGTCACAAATAATGACAATAAAAACATATACAAATAATTCAATATTACAAAGTGTAAATGAAACACGTGACAAAACAACTAAACTGGTTTATAGAACTAGGCTTAGCTCAAACTCTTTAAAGGGAATATATCAGGTATTTTTAACTTTTACAATTGGCTAAAAACATATTTTTACCAATATATCATGCCTAACAATACCCACTGACCCTGTGTTGCTAAAAATAATATATATTTAAACTTGCCAAAATATATCGAATAGAGATTTCCTAACTTGAACTACGCGCCTCGGTTAGACTAAATAGATTTTTCCCGCCTAAAAGTACAACATAATTTGTGACGTATTAAATGAGTCAATTGGTTATTTTTACTTCTTTTTGAGGCATAGTACTACCATTGAAAAAGGAAGTGCTTCAAAGGGGTAATCACATAATGGCGATTATAAATACTCCTTGTTCCCTCTTCTTTAAAAGTGCATTTTCCATAGCTTAATTCTATATTCTATTTCTTAATATGAATGACATTATTGATGTATTTCAAACATTTTAAAAGCATTGTCATGCTTGAATTGTGAATTTAGAAAAAGAAAATGATGCTTGGAAATTGGGGTATGGATACCTGATTTCGGAAGTCTACATTCACTTTGTCAACAGTTTACACACTGGGCAGAAACAAATCTTATTTGACTCATGACCCCTAATTTTTTCTTATCATATTTTGGTAGTGCAGAGGTTGACAAACAGTGAAATGTAAGTTTCACTTGGTTCATTTGGGTCTCTCTATACATTACATGCCTTCAAACTTTTATTATTTACTAAAGATTAAAGAGCAAAAATCAATGGCGGGCTTACACATTGACCCGATTTGCACAGGAGCGGATCCAGGATATTAGTTTAGAGGACGCAACACAATATCTGAACATATTTTTAGTAGAAATATGGTGAATTTTAATAGAACGTAGGAGTATGCCGTTTTTAAAGAGTAGATCCGCAATTCAAACAGACGAACACATAGTAAAAATGGTTTCATCTTAGAAAGAGTCCGAATGACGTCAAGTAATATTTAAGTGCTGTCTTATTTGAGAATGGGGATTTAGCTTCAAGTTTAACACTCGAATTAAAATATCGATTTTGTCACGTTTTAGATTTTATTTATTAATGAAAATGAGATTGTATGTATCCATGTTGATAAAAATTTCATTTGTTTATTTGATAGCGTTTTTTTTCCCAGATATATTTCCTTCAAATTGGGTAATAATGATAAAATGCTCAGAAATGTACGCTCCATATACAGTACTGTTAAATCGTGAATATAATTTTGAGGTTTATGAGGAGACATTCTAATATTGTTTTTAAAGGCAGATATACTTGAGTCTATCATTCTTACTGCTGGGTCTAACTTGTTCATCTATGCTCTCGAAGAAGGTATTCAAGACTGTCTACTTATTTCAGTTCTGTAAGGAGTTGCTACATTATCTGAATTACTTAATTGATAATAAGTAGTGTTGCGAATCGAGGGAGGAATCAAGTCGCTTATATAGGAAGGGGCAATATTATTTGTGGCTTTGTACAATCCAAAGAAAGAACTCAGTTTCACCTGTTTTTGTATTACGACGTAATGGTAGTATATTACTAGATGTGTCAGTACTTTTAATAAAGTGTCTTATAACTTTCCAGAAACCTCTTTGATCATTGAATTACAAATCAGTTAGAGTAAGATTCAGGGTGTTAAAGAAATTTTCTTTTGCCTGTTTTTTTCTTCAAATTATTAACTTTATTTCTAGATTGTTTATATTTACAACAGTCACATGCATTTCTTGATCTTAATGCATTTGATTTCAGTCGATTTCATATTTTTTTAATATGTTCTAATAGTGAAGTCATACCAAGGTTTGTCACGGGGGCATACAGTAACCGTTTTTGGTATTTTAACAAGTACTTAAAAAATATCTGTAAAAATAGTCCAGGCATCATTTACAGTTCCACTTACAATATCGCTCCAGTCATTTTCAGGTGGGACTGGAAGTGTACCAAACTCAATATAACAAAGGTCTTCTGGAATTAAAATGGAGTATAAAATAGCTCTCATACGTGTGGGTTCATTTACTGTATTTATTAATGAGTTTGTGCTAAGCACATCTCTTAGATTGTGATTATTCGGATTCATTAAATTTTCATTTCAATCACCAATTATGAATACATTGTTTGTAATTTCAAAAACTCTTTCAATACTGTTATTTAGTTTATTAAAAAAATTACATCAGCTGTTTTGGGGCTATAAACTGTCCCTATTAGGTAAATTTCATTTGTTAAAATAAGTTCAACCCACACACACACCTATATATATATATACGCTGCAATATACTTCTAATCGATGGCCTCTTTTGTGAATCAATATTTTTATACAGATATATAAAAAAAACACCATGGTTTGTTCTATCTTTTTTATATGGGACATCGTAGTTGTCTGTACTGAGAATCTATTCATTTGTAACTAGAGCATCAAGATGAGTTTCCGTAAAACATAACAAATCAAAATCAAGATATAAGTAATTGGTGAATTCCGTTTTATTTCAAATACTTTAATATTGCAAAATTGATAGACAATGTTCAGAATTAACTGGGCCTGGTTATTTTCAATATAACCCTAATCTAGTAAAAGTAAAATTAAAACCACTAAAATACGTGTTATACAATGATTGATTTAGATAATCATAATAATGGCACAATACGTATTTCATTATACTACATAGAAGCAGTTTGACAGGGTTTGACAATATAATACTCGAAAGGATTTGTATAAATACCGGCATGAGTTGCGAAACAGACCAATGGCACTTCTCCACGCAATTAGAATATTACCCATTGTGGTTTAAACATATTTTATTGTATATTTTACATAGCAAACGGGTTGGGCCACAAGTTCAAGCAACATTAGTTACGGCCCTCCCCTTTCAATATACAAATAACATTAGAATCAAGATGGCAATTTTAACAATCAATAGGATTTAATTCAACAATAAAATGAAGAGATAAATAAAGAAAAAAATAAATTAGGTGAGAAAAAAGAGAGAAAAAGACATAACATGTGCTGTCATAATATCGTTCTGGTGCATTGAAGGGCTGCATAAAACTGGTATCTGATGCCGAGAGTCAATTGTTGACAAAAAATTTCGTGTCTTTAATGTATTGTTGTACTTGTGTAAATTTAAATGCATTTGTGTCACTGGTATATGTACTCTTACCCAATAAAAAACACTCATGTACCTAAGGGATGAAAACAGCGTTTGGAACGAAAAAGGCAAAGTCGTTCATCTGTATGTATAGAACATTGCATAAAGTAGTGCTCGGTGCCTTCTTTTTCATTACCGCATCCGTCGCATATTGCATCAAGTCTTAAAGAATTTAAAAAACATCCGTTTCTCAAACGAGCGTGGAATACTAATACAATTCGACTACCAGTTAGATAATACGATGGTACCATTTGCGTTTTAAAATACATGTTCGTTTTATGAGTTATAAAAAATCGGTAAAGTGTCTGAGTTATGAATGTACTCGGGAAGTGTATTCCAAATAGATACGCATGACAGAATGAACGAATTTGCAAATAGTTGTGTTTTTGTGTTAAAAACAACATAATCGGAAGAATTTCGTAAGATGTAAGGTGTTTTTACTCCTACTGTTTCTGGAAAAAGGTATCATAAATAATCGGGTAGAATTCCTGGTTTACTTCAAAACTTTGTGACTTATTTTATCATTCCCAACAGATTTGTAAGGGTCAAGGATGTCAATCGTATCTTCTATTTCATACTTTGTTAATATAATATTATAAAAAGTATTATAAGTTTTTGAGTTTTCATTTGGAAATGTAATATTAGTTTCATTACTGATTGTTGAAATAGAAATGAAATAGTTGTTCAAACAATTTGTCTCTTCTTCTTCATTATAAAAGAAGGTTTCCTCCCCAGCGTCGGAGGTTCTTTTTTAAGGGCGGTATGGTTTCAGTGTTTTTGTTTTCCTTAAAAATCTGTTTACGAAGTTTCCAGTAAAGATTTGGATTTACATTTCTGCTGTCTGAAACTAAAGCTTTCATATTATTAAAGGTCTGTTCTTAAGCATGCGTTCTCAAATTATTAAATTTGTTTCTTAACTGTTTGTATTTAGTCCAGTCGTCTGTTCTTTGCGTTCGTATTGCTTTTGACATTTGTCTGTCTCGTAGTTTAGTTGTCCGTCTGATTTCAGAGTCGTGCCATGGTTTGTCAGTAGGTCTGATGGTTATATCTTCGGAGAGGATACATTTTTGCATAAAATCTAAAATTGTTTCTGAAAAACGTTCACACGCTGCGTTTATGGAAATGAAGGATATAAACTCCCAATCAAAGCTATTTATCATGTCATTCAGCTTGTCATAATGACCTCTTATATAACACCAAACTTTTCTAGTTAAAGCAGGAGGTGTGCACAGAGAAAATGGGATATAAATATAAGTAGCTTTATGGTCGCTTATTGTTTTCGGAACATCTAAAGCTCCAGAATATCTGATATAAGTATTGAATCTATCAGAGTTAATGTAGTTTCAGTTACACTGGCTGGTTCTGTAATGACATTTGTTAGGTTGTTAATAAGTATAGTATTTCTAAGATGATTATTGTTAGTATTTAATTGGTCCCCGTTAATATCACCTACTAAAACTATATTTTATGACAAATCATGAGCTTTTTCAATACATGTGTTAAAAGTATTCCAAAATGCTACAGGCGTGTTCGGGGAACGGCATACACAGCACATAAAAAACCGGTCCCTTTTGTGCTTGACTCCAACACAAACAGAATCAATAAACAGACATTATAAGTCTTATTTTCTTGAGAAATGAGATGATTTGAAACATAAATTAAAAACCACTAGAATGAGCTGTGATGTCTTTATATAATGGGTTTGAAAAATAATCTAAGTGAGTTTCAGTAAAACAAAGTATATCGAAATCCATAAAATTATTTTTGATGTAGTTAAACTTGTTTTGAATACTTCGGATATTAATATGTAGAATATACTACAGTGTGTGCTATTATTTTTTAATAAAGGACCTGGATTCTCGGCAATATCCCCAGACAAGAGCACTTACAACATAATAACAATTGTAAATTCTAAGTTTAAGACACTGTCCAATAAAAAATTATACGTGATTCGGATATTAATATGTAGAATAGAATACTCTCTTATTTTCTAATAAAGGACCTAGATTCCAATAAAAAAACATACGTAACGTGAAACACTTGAACGGCATAATGATTAAGAAACTTCAAAAACAACATAAAGAAATACAAGTACAAAGGATTTTTTTTAAACATACATGATCTTGACAATGAATGTGTTTTGTTGTAGAAGTTTCCGTTGGTCTCTCTCCAAGCATTTATATCACTCCCATTAGGTAAAATTAAAAATATAGTGAGGAATATTTCAATGACCAATAGCGTATTACTAATTACGCAGTACTTAGACGTTTTAACAGTACTTTTTTATTCGTTTGTGAACATATAACACATATTCACGCACACAAGCATGCATACATACACATGTACAGAAGCCTGCACAAATCTGTAAACACTGTGCATACACACACTCAAACATATGTACAAAAGCATACATAAGTAGTATATACTGCACATACAAACGACAAATGGTATATACACACACTCCAAAATATGTACAAAAGCCTGCCATAATGTACAAAACCCTGCACAAATGCTATATTCTGTACGCACAAACACTCCAACACAAAAATGAACAAAAGCCTGTCATAATGTACAAAGGCCTGCACAAAAGTATATACTGCACATACACACACTCCAACACAATAATGTACAAAAGTCTTTCGTAATGTAAAAAGTCCTGCACAAATAATATATACTTTACGTAGACACACTCCAACACAAAAAATGAAAAAGCCTGTCATAATGTACAAAGGCTGCACAAATAGAATATACATTTACTTCACGTACACACCTCCAACACAAAAATGAACGAAAGCCTCTCATAATGTACAAAGGCCTGCACAAATAGTATATACTGCACATACACACACTCCAACACAATAATTTACAAGATCCTGTCGTAATGTACAAAGTCCTGCAATACTAGTTTATACTGTATGTACACAAACTCGAATACAAAAATGAACAAAAGCCTCCCATAATGTACAAAGGTCTCCGCAAATAGTATATACTGCACATACACACACTCCAACACAATAATGTACAAAAGCCTGTCATAATGTACGAAGTCCTACACAAATAGTATATACTGCACGTACGCACACTTCAACACAAAAATGAACGAAAGCCTGTCATAATGTACAACGTCCTGCACAAAAAAGTATATACTACACGTACATACTCTCCAACACAATAATGTACAAAGTCCTACACAAATAGTATATACTGCATATACACATACTCCAACATAATAATGTACCAAAGCCTGTAATAATGTACAATGTCCTGCACAAATAGTATATACCTAAGATACGCACACTCCAACACAATTATGTACAAAAGCCTGTCATAATGTACAAAGGCCTGGACATAGAGCATATACTGCACGTATGCACACTCGAACACAATAAAGCACAAAAGCCTGTCATAATGTATAAAGTCCTGCACAAATCGTATATACTTAACGTACGCACACTTCAACACAAAAATGAACGAAAGTCTATCATAATGTACAAAGGCCTGCAAAAATAGCATATACTGCACGTACGCACACTCGAACACAACAATGCACAAAAGCCTGTCATAATGTATGAAGTCCTGCACAAAATAATATATACTGCACACACACACACACACACACACACACACACACACACACACATATACTGCACACACACACACACACACACACACACACACACACACACACACACACACACACACTCCAACACAATAATGTATAAAAGCCTGTCATAATGTACAAAGTCCTGCAAAAATAGTATATACCTCGCGTACGCACACTCCAACACAATAATGTACATAATCCTATCGTAATGTACAAAGGCCTCACAAATAGTATATACTGCACGTACTGACACTCCAACACAATAATGTACAAAAGCCTGTCGTAATGTACAAAGATCTGCACAAATAGTATATACTGCACGTACGTACACTCCAACACAATAATGTACAAAAGCCTGTCGTAATGTACAAAGGCATGCACAAGTTGTATAAACTGCATGTACGCACACTCCAACACAATACTGTACATAGCCTTTCGTAATGTACAAAGGCCTGCACACTTAGTATATACTGCATGTACGCATACTCCAACACAATAATGTACAAAAGCCTATCATAATGTACAAAGGCCGGCACAAATAGTATATACCTCACGCACGCACACTCCGACACAATAATTAACAAAATCCTGTCATAATGTACAAAGTCCTACAAAAATAGTATATACTGCACATGCGCATACTCCAACACCAACACAATAATGTACAAAAGCCTGTCATAATGTACAAAGTCCTGCACATATAGTATATACTGCACGTACGCATACTCGAACACAAAAATGAACGAAAGCCTGTGATAATGTACACAGTCCTGCACAAAAAGTATATAATGCACGTACGCACACTCCAACACAATAATGCAAAAAAGCCTTTTGTAATGTACAAAGTCCTGCACAAATAGTATATACCTCACGCACACACACTCAAACACAATAATGTACAAAAACCTGTCATAATGTACAAAGTCGTGCACAAAATAGTATATACTGCACGTACGCACACTCCAACACAATAATGTAAAAAATCCGGTTGCAATGTACAAAGGCTTGCACAAATAGTATATACTGCACGTACGGACACTCCAACACAATAATGTACAAAAGCCTGTCGTTCTGTACAAAGGCCTGCACAAATAGTATATATTGTACGTACGCACACTCCAACACAATAATGTACAAAAGCCTGTCGTAATGTGCAAAGCCCTGCACAAATATTATATACTGCACGTACGCACACAATAATGTACAAAAGCCTGTCATAACGTACAAAGGCCTGCTTAAATACTAGATACTGCACGTACGCACACTTCGACACAATAATGTATAAAATCCTGTCATAATATACAAAGTCCTGCACAAAATAGTATATACTGCACGTACGCATACTCCAACACAGAAATGAACGAAAGCCTTTCGTAATGTACAAAAACCTTCACAAATAGTATATACTGCACGTACGCACACTCCAACACAATAATGCACAAAAGCCTTTCGTAATGTACAAAGACCTGCACAAATAGTATATACCTCACGCACACTCCAACACAATAATGTTAAAAAGCCTGTCATAATGTACAAAGTCCTACAAAAATAGTATATACAGCCCGTGCGTATACTCCAACACCAACACAATAATGTACAAAAGCCTGTCATAATGTACAAAGTCCTGCACAAATAGTATATACTGCACGTACGCATACTCGAACACAAAATGAACGAAAGCCTGTCATAATGTACACAGTCCTGCACAAATAGTATATACCTCACGCACACACACTCAAACACAATAATGTACAAAAGCCTGTCATAATGTACAAAGTCGTGCACAAATAGTGTATACTGCACGTACGCGCACTCCAACACCATAATGTACAAAATCCGGTCGCAATGTACAAAGGCCTGCACAAATAGTATATAGTGCACGTACGGACACTCCAACACAATAATGTACAAAAGCCTGTCGTAATGTACAAAGGCCTGCACAAATAGTATATACTGTACATATGCACACTCCAACACAATAATGTACCAAAGCCTGTCGTAATGTGCAAAGCCCTGCACAAATAATATATACTGCACGTACGCACAACTCAATACAATAATGTACAAAAGCCTGTCGTAATGTACAAAGTCCTGCACAAATAGTATATACTTCACGTACGCACACTCCAACACAAAAATAAACGAAAGCCTGTCGTAATGTACAAAGGTCTGCACAAATACTATATACTGCACGTACGCACACTCCAACACAACAATGTACAAAATCCTTTCATAATGTACAAAGGCCTGCACAAATAGTATATACTGCATTTACGCATACTCCAACCCAAAAATGAACTAAAGCCTGTCATAGTGTACAATGTCCTGCACAAATAGTATATACTGCACGTACGAATACTCGAACACAAAAATGAACGAAAGCCTGTCATAATGTACAAAGTCCTGCACAAATAGTATATACTGAACGTACACACACACCAACACAATAATGTACAAAAGCCTGTCATAATGTACAAAGTCCTACATAAATAATATATACTGAACGTACACAAACTCAAACACAAAAATGTACAAAAACCTGTCGTAATGTACAAATGACTGCACAAATAGTATATACTTCACGTACGCACACTCCAAGACAAAAATAAACGAAACCTGTCGTAATGTACAAAGGCCTACACAAATAGTATATACTGCACGTACACAAACTCCAACACAAAAATAAACGAAAGCCGGTCGTAATGAACAAAGGCCTGCACAAATAGTATATACTGCAAGTACACATACTCCAACACAATAATGTACAAAAGCCTATCATAATGTACAAAGGCTTGCACAAATAGTATATACTTCACGCACGCACACTCCAACACAATAATGTACAAAGCCTGTCATAATGTACAAAGTCCTACAAAAATAGTATATATTGCACGTGCGCACACTCCAACACCAACACAATAATGTACAAAAGCCTATCATAATATACAAAGTCCTGCACAAATAGTATATACTACACATACGCACACTCGAACACAAAAATGAACGAAAGCCTGTCATAATGTACACAGTCTTGCACAAATAGTATATACTGCACGTACGCACACTCCAACACAATAATGCAAAAAAGCCTTTGTAATTTGCAAAGTCTTGCACAAATAGTATATACCTCACGCACACACACTCCAACACAATAATGTACAAAAGCCTGTCATAATGTACAAAGTCGTGCACAAAAAGTATATACTGCACGTACGCACACTCCAACACAATAATGTACAAAATCCGGTCGCAATGTACAAAGGCCTGCACAAATAGTATATACTGCACGTACGGACACTCCAACACAACAATGTACAAAAGCCTGTCGTTATGTACAAAGGCCTGCACAAATAGTATATATTGTACATACGCACACTCCAACACAATAATGTACAAAAGCCTGTCGTAATGTGCAAAGCCCTGCACAAATATTATATACTGAACATACGCACACAATAATGTACAAAAGCCTGTCTTAATGTACAAAGGCCTACACAAATAGTATATAATGCACGTACGCACACTCCAACACAATAATGTACAAAAGCCTGTCGTAATGTACAAAGGCCTGCACAAATAGTGTATACTTCACGTACCCACACTCCAACACAAAATAAACGAAAGCCTGTCGTAATGTACAAAGGTCTGCACAAATAGTATATACTGCACGTACGCACCCTCCAACACAACAATGTACAAAAGCCTTCATAATGTACAAAGGCCTGCACAAATAGTATATACTGCACGTACGTACACTTCAACACAATAATGTACAAAATATTGTCATAATGTACAAAGGCCTGCTTAAATAGTAGATACTGCACGTACGCACACTTCAACACAATAATGTATAAAAGCCTGTCGTAATGTACGAAGTCATGCATATTAGGGAATAATACTACTACAACCGTGGTGCTTGCCATTGATACTGGACCGCTTAAAATAACCATCTGCAAAGTGTATATTGCTGAAGATAAAATTAATAGAGAAGGATAGAATAAAAATGAAATAGAGAAAAAAGAAAGAGTTGAAAATAGGAAAAACACTGACGCTATCACTTGTGTCAAATGTAACACGTAGAGTGAAATTTTGACGAATTACAACATATTTATAACGTTTAGAAGACTTATAAGGATGTATTTTCTATTATACAACATATTTATAACGTTTAGAAGTCTTTTAAGGATGTATATTCTATTATGTTTCCATGACTCCTTAGTAACAGATAACTTTATTACAAAACATGAGTGGCTACATGTATATAAAGCATATATATAAAACAGCTTGCTATAAAATACAACTGAGGATTTTGTACAAATATTGACAAGTTTATGTTATTAATGGGGTTAAATATCAGTTTCAACATATCTCAAATACGAGGGGCATTCAATATATTCTGTCACTGGTCTTCGGATATTTAAGATCTTCACAGGAACGTTTTTTTTATTGAGGACAACCCTTCAAAGTATCCCCCGCACAGGTAGACACATTTAAAGTAGTCTCCCGTTGGTTTACTCTGCAGACACTGAATAAGACCCAAGGGCACTTCTAGTAACATAGTGTTTTGGTTAGGTGTCAGCAAGTGGGGAATCCATCTAGCACAACGCTTTTATAATTTCAAACAGTAAGTCAGAATATGATGTACTGTGCCTTCTGAAATGCCTAGACTATAATCGATCTGGGAAACAGTATACCGTCCATCTTCTTCTACCGTAGCTCTAACAGTACCAATGTTTTCCTTTGCTGCTGCAACAACAAGCTTACCTGGCCGGTTAACTTCTTGCAGGCTATGCTGACCCCGCATCCCCCACCCCTGAATAGCTTTACCAAGCAAAATACTGTTCTAAATGTTACGGTAGAACTATCATATATACGACACAATTCAGAATTAATCTCTTATGGCGATAACTGCAAAGAAACTCGGGCTTTAATGTAAGCCATTATTTCTAATTTTTAAAGCCACTGTACACGAGTATGTATATATCTTGGTCAATTAAAATCGGATTAAATTTAGAAATCGCAGGTGCACTGAATAAACATCCCCAAACAATTGCAGTAACAATAGTAACATAATTCATTGAATGTCCCACGTAAATATGGCATGGTCAGTTTTACTGGTGGAGAAAGACATCAGACTGAATCCGAGTAGAACTACTGTCTTTTCATAAGTAGACCAATTGATTTAAATTTCAGCTTTCAGATTCTATTGATAAAAAAATAAAGCAATACTATAGCCGTTTTCTATAATTGGTTTTCATATATTATTTATTAATTAATTTTTAGCTTTATCGTAGTATATCTATAATTTATATGCTTTCACTGATAACACTTATGTTACCTTTTCATCAAAGAAAAATCTGTATACCTAAAGTTCAGATGGCTACTGAATACAATTATTGATGACAATATCCATTGTTTGACCCTGGTGAATGCAAGACCACGTCGTCCACTGAGATGACTCTAATGAGGATTGAGCTCGTGCTTTAAGACTGCTAGTAGCCTGGATGCTGCCACAGGCAGTTGAGTGTCATTTTACTGTTAACCGTTATACTATCGTACTAGTTGACAGGCCTCAGTCAGGACAACCAAGTGTGACTACGCTAGAAGAAGTTTTGTCTCCAATGAATGGTGTAACATATTCGGTGACCAGGGCCAAGACCGATATCTGTACAAACAATTGGGAACCGTGTTCAAGTTAAAGTTTCGGAAAGGAAACCACGGCTTTTTCCGCCCCGTCACATAACCCTGAGACTGTGTAGAGCTCACAGGAGATAAAACATGCGCCATTGGTCATGTGTGCTATTTTAGCATGAATCTAGGTTTTGTCTTAGAAAAGTTTACGGACGTATTCGTGTATAGCACAGTAGAGGAGAGGCGTTTGGAGCCAACTGTTGTGCCAGTTACTGCGTAAAAAGGCGCGAATGGTATCACTGACTCCTATTGTTCTGGGTAATCAGAACAGCCGTCGCTACATTAACCATACATTCTACCATACATGCAGCAAATGGGTATTAAACAGTTATAGCCCACGTGGTAATGCGACACCACATTTTGCACTGATTGTACACAGAATGATATTCAACGAATGGATTGGCCGCCAATGTCACCTGATCTGAACATGTGTCGGCCAACACACTAGGCTTGTGGACTATTCTTCTGCAAGAGTGGACATTGATACCTGAACAGAAGATTTGCCGTCTGGTGAATTCAACGAAGAACTTATTGCCGATTATTTTGCACGTCCAGGTTGCTGAACATATAACTCTGATAATAGAATACTCATGAACTAGTGAATGGATATTTATTCTGTATCCGCCTACAATTGTATTTGCTTAGTCGGATTTTATTTATTTATTATGAAATAAGACATATCCATATGCAATACAGTTTTCACTTGATAATGCAAAGTTTAACGTGTTTGCCGAGTATATGTTAGTCTAAAATCAATGAATTTCAGTTGAAGAAAATGCTTTTTATCATAAAATATTCCAGTAGCCCTGCAAAAGAAAAGGAGTCCACAAGACAAGGGCTTCTCGGCAACAATAAACTGGCCTAATGTTTTTCATACCGATGAAAACTCAAATTTGGCTTTTAATCCTTAATAAAAAACATATCAGATAGTCAGAGAACAGTACATTTGACACAGGAGATACACTAAAAATAAAATAAATATACAAAAGAACAATAACACAATCCCATAAAAAATAATTATATACTAATGAACTTTATAACATACTTACTGTTTTGACACCCAGCCCCCGTCCAGTAATCAGAACACCCAGATGAACAATTTCCATCAATATTGTTACACTGTTCATTGATGTTTTTACAATGACAAGTGCGGTCACAATTTTCACCAAATTTCTTTAGCCCAGTTCCGTCGATACGACAGTCTGCATCTGTGATAAGGAACACAAAGTTATACAAAACGATGCTTGACTATGGGATGCATGTATAAACTTTTTATATGTGCTTAGTTAACGTTATATCAATAATTTGGAACTTATACATATTTCTATTGGGTTACAATATAAATTCTACAAGTTTCATGACGTGTTGTTTTCAGAGCTATCAAGCTGACATCTCAGTCAATTACATGTTCTTTTATTGTAGTGTGACATACTACTTAATGTATAGTAGGAAAATATGAAACACTTACATAATCACCACTATCAGTTATTATTATACCATATATTAATAATCTAATAGCTAGATAAAAATACCAAATATTAACAAACCGAACTGTGATAATTCATGAACATTGGTTAGACATGGTATTATAACTATTAAACAAGGTGTTATGGATAAGCTACAGTATATATCAATAATTTAAGCATTGCATCATTATTAACCTCTGAGTGTCAACTATACAAACACAATCATGTATATAAATTACACACAATAATTACTATACATAGTATATACAGCAGCAACCGTGTATTCAATGTTGTACACTTATGAACAAATAGCTCAGATGTTAAGACGTGGTTATTGCATGTTGTACTTTGATTATTTCCATATTACATGTACACATAGATTTGTTTGTTTCGAATACTAAAATAACAAACAACTTTACAAGTGATGACATACTTATATTGTCAAACAAATGTCGTTGATTTATAGCATAAATGTCTGCATCTAACACTTATTATAAAGATAGGAAATACAATCAATTTATTTTGTTATTATTATACAATATATGTATAGATTTTAAAAAATACTTATCATAACATGAAGGATGATAGGCAAGGATCAATATAATCCTGAGTTAAACACCATTTGAAAGTAAGTGTTAACCAGTTTATAACGTCAGAATGTTTTGATACAGACAGAAAGGTGTACTGCTTCATATTATAGAAAAAACTTACTTCGACAGTTTCTTTCAGCGCTAGATGTAAGAAGTCTGCTTGCTATTTTCAGTGTCAAAGTGTACTTGAAATCTCGGAGTGGCTTAACAGCGTTAGGGAAGTGTACATTGCGATAAAGATTCTTTCTGACTATAGGCTTTACAAAGCTTTGTTTTTTAAACTTTTGTGTGCTCGAACTTGGGATTATTTCGTGGTCATTAGTTTGGATGATTCACTTAGTTTGAATCCCAACTCAAACATATAAGTTTATAAACTTTAAGTCTCTGGGCTGAAACTGAGCTTTGTTTCATGCGCATTAGTTTACTTCGAAGATTTAGGTTTGAAACAATCTTCAAACATATACGTGTATTTTTGTGATGGAACTGAGCATTGTTCCAAGCATATATTTTTGATTTGAGCTTAAAACCTTCTCAAACATATTCTGTTCAGATACGTTGTCTGAATAGCTTGTCTCATCAAATAAAATCGTGTTGAATAACAGTTAGTCCAACACTAGAATGCCTTGAAACATTATAATGTATATAAATGATTAGTTTGATCATTTGTTTGTATGTTTCCGAAATATCATCATCGTGTTGTTTTGATTTTGTTTGAAATTTACGAATCCCAAAGCAAGAAGCCTGAGGGAAATTTATATATCATATAGTTTGAACAAAATTATATAACAAAGTTTCAAGATAGGAAGTTTAATCCAGTTCAAACATAGTTGCTTTACACAAGATCCCGTTTTAAGTTCAAGATAGTAAAACCAACATCTTGACATTTGTATTATAATGTTGAAAGTACACGCGTGAATGTGAAAGGACAATCATGAGAGAGAGAGAGAGAGAGAGAGAGAGAGAGAGAGAGAGAAAGAGAGAGAAAGAGAAATGGTATATCGCATACTAAACCGCTCTGAAAAAAATCAACTATTTCTAGTAATCTTAAAATGTAAGAGTTATGATGAAACAATGAATATCTGATAAATTTAAGTAACAACATCAAGTAGCAGTTACATACATATAAATCACAGCCACATGAATGTGTAATTGAAGGCTGATGAAACTCTGAGTAGCATATAAGGAAATATTAGCCATGCTTATCACAATTCTAAGTGGATATGAACCTTGGTACTTGTCAATATGTTGGTGAAGTATCTCGAACTTAAAACGGGATCTTCTGTACGACGACAGTGTCGTCACTGAATTAAGCTATGAGACAGCCTTCAAACTATGTTAAAACAAGTTTGTTCAAACTACAGAATATATAAATTGTTCTCAGGCTTCTTGTCTCATGATTCGTAAACTTCAAACAAAAATAAGAAGATTCTAATATTTAAACATCATACAAACAAACGCCAATCAACTACATACAGTACATGTATAATGTTTCCCTGTAGTGTTGGACTAACTGTTGTTAAACACTTGTTATATGATGACACCAGCTGTTCAGTTCAACCACAAACCAAAACTATATGCTGGAAACAATGTGAGGTTCCAGCATAAAAATACACTTATATATTTGAAGACTGTCTCAAACCTAAATCTTCACACTAAGCTACTGCGAATGAAAGGAAGTCTAGTTTCAGCACAATACTAAACTTTTATGTTTTGAGAACGGTTCCAAACTAAATGCATTAGAATAAACTTATGTACATAAAACAACTGCCAGCTCCAGCACAAGAGTTGTTCCAATGAATTTAAAATACCAGACCTTCCCAAACCCTATAGCCTGAAAGAATCTTTGTCGCAATATACTCTACAATATACCCACAACGCAATTATGCTCCTCGTAGATTTCAAGTGCACTTTGACGCAGAAAATCTCAAACTTCTCGCCACTGTGGTAATGCTATAATATGAAGCAGTGCACCATTTTTGCCGGTACCAAACATTTCTGACGTTATATACAGGCAAACACCTACTTTAAAAAGTTATTTAACTCATGATTATTTTGATAATTAATTATAATAGTATCCTTCATCTTTTTATGATAAAGTATTCTTTTAAACCTATACTTGGTATAATATTGTATAATTATTGCGAAAATAAAGTGTATTACCTCTCTTAATAACAATTGCTATATACAGACATTGATGCTATAATACAACGACATTATGTTGACAGTACTGCCTATACCTCGGGAATGTTAACGAAATGTAAAACTATTTAATCATTACTTTAACGACGGCTGCAGTTAGTAACATTAAAATGCTCTTTTCTTTTTCCTATATTTTAATTGTATTTTGTTTTAAAATAAAATCACAACTTCAATAATGATTACGTACAACAATATAAGTATTATTCACCATGGTCAGCGTTATTTTCCAATAATACGGTTTGTTAATAGCTGAAAACCGCCGCGTCAGCATTTTTAAAATGCCTGATAAGTTTTAAGGAGATTTGTATGATGCATTGTTATACATTTCATATTTACAATCAATTATCGTCTAATCAAAATGGTAGCCTTCGTGATCAAAAAAATACATTTACACATGTGAAGTGTTGCCATGTTTCATTTAATGTAACTAATTTGTTAGGCGTAGACATTTCCCATAGGTAGGCATTTCGACCAGCGCCTCTCTCGTTATTCAGGGACGCATTGTAATATATATATATTACGCAGCAATTTCGATATATACTTATTTCACTTCTGAAGTTAGATAACCGCAGCTTAGTCTAGTGGTAGGTCATCCGCCTCGCTTGCGGAAGGTCGTGGGTTCGATCCCCGAATAGGTCATATCAAATACTTTAAAATGCCTTGACGCTCGTATTTCAGAGGAAAATTCTAGATCTAGTCGGCCCGGTGTCAGTATAATTTGACAAGGTGAGGTATAATACCATGCGGCATAACACTCCAGTGTGACAACGCTCAGAATATTGTTTCAAGTAGAGACCGTTGCGATATGACTAAAAATTGTTGAAATCGACGCACTTATGTAGATTTAATTGTCCAAGTGTGACTGTAGATGAAATTAGCGAGTCCTTTATGAGGGCAAGTTATGAGGTTTTTTTTTCAGGGATAATTATTTAGGAGGCGAGGATGTTAAGATGCAGGATTTGATTGAGATGATGGTTGGGGTTTTAAAAAAGAACAGTTATACTGAGATGGGGGTTTGTTCGAACTATGTTTAGAAGCGTGCATATGTGTTAATAGAATTTATTAAATATTAAATGACAGTTGTAACAATGTAAGAAATACACATATATATAACGTTCTGCGTTCTGTGTTCTGTGATGTTGGAACGAGTATTGTCTGATTATTCGTCACTAAAACGAAAGTTTAAGCGGTAATGTGGCACTTATATTGACACATGCATGAACAGAAACATATTACTAGATTTACAAGCTGTGCTGCAAATAGCATATTTTAAAAAGAGTCTACTCGTTTCTACACTAACTGAAAGTGAACATAATAAATAGTTTTTACCAGAAAAAATGCAGGCACAACTGATAATGTAGTTTGTTTGTATTATAATAATTTAATAATATAGATAGCAATTGGTAGTACTTTTAAGGCGAACACATGGTTGCATGTAATAACATTTGGCATATTTAATGTGTTAGTCTTGTAAACTTTAGCTAACACGAGAAAACTTGTAATATGTTTTGTGCAAACTTTTGCTAAATTAGCAATCACTTTTAAAGGCAATTGTTTGTGTTAAACGAGCCATTTATAATGCGGAATTGTGCTATTATTGTAGTGAAAGTCAATGGGTTGTTTACTTGCGGAATAGAAGTATTTATAACACGGTTTGCTCTAGACTGACTGTATCCCAGCTATATTGCATTCAGGGCTTACCATTGACGTTGAACCGAGTGTACAAGACAAATACATATCACGTACAAACAAACGAAGTATAAAACTGCTAGTCCAACCGGGCAAGTTAAAATTCTGAAATATGGATGGACAACAATTCCCCTTAGTCCATTATAGCATCAAAGTATTTCTGATGCAATTAAGTGTTAGGGGAAATGTATTGTAATTTTATCATTGTAAACATGTGTGCTCCCGTGTTATACGTGTTTCAGTTACGTCCTCATTATAAACACAACCGGGAAGAAGGAAAACAGGAAAAAGAGAAATATTTTTTTTGTTTTGCTTAAGAGATGTGAAAGGAAGTAGGAAAATTATAAGCAATTATTCATATCCAACAATCATGAATGATGTATTCAGTTATTCATCGTATTTATTGTATGACTGTAAAGTTAGTAGGTAGTTCGTAGTTGGTAGTTGGGGATTCGAATAACCAACTACCGACCAGCTGCCAGTTGGGGATTCGGAATCGTTATTATAATTACTATTTCATTTACATATTTTACTCGTGTTAATATGTTTAAAATATAATCAATAACAAATGTATGTAAATTAATATAAAATCTGAATCCCCAACTGGCAGCTGGTTGGTAGTTGGCGATTCACGGCGAATCCCCAACTGAACATTTTGAATCGCCGTCTAGTGAGTATACTCATTTTATTGAAGAACCAACCCGGCCAAAGTGTGTTATTTATTATTATAAATTTATTTTTAATTGAATTGATTGATTGAAAAAATAAAACAACAATTTATAAAAAATCCGAATCCCCAACTGGCAACTGGTTGGTAGTTGGCGATTCGCCGCGAATCGCCAACTGAAATTTTGAATCGCTTCCTGGTGAATATACTCATGGTATTGAAAGAAAAACGCGGGGAACGGTGTTTATTTATTGTTATGAGCTGTTTTTCTATGAAACTGATTTGTTTTAAAAAACAAATATCGATTTGAAAAAAAAAATGAATTCCAAATTTGCCATTGTGGAATCACCGTATTGTGAGTATATCCGTTTTATTGAAGAACCAAACCACCATTGGTGTTATTATTATCCTAAATCTGTTTTCTTTATTGAATTGATATGTTAAAATAATAATAACTGGCAGTTGGTTATTAGTTGGCGATTCGCGGCGAATTCCCAACTGGACATTTCGAATCACCGTCTGGTGAGTATATTCATTATATTGAAAAAGTGTGTTATTTATTATTATTAACTTATTTTTAATTGAATTGATTGATTAAAAAAATAAAACAACGATTTAAAAAAATCCGAATCCCCAACTGGCAACTGGTTGGTAGTGGCGATTCGCCGCGAATCCCCAACTGGAAATTTTGAATCGCCTCCTGGTGAATATACTCATGGTATTGAAGGAACAGCGCGGGAACAGTGTTTATTTATTGTTATGAACTGTTTTTCTATGGAACTGATTCGTTTTTCAAAAACAAATATCGATTTGGAAAAAAACGAATTCCAAATTTGCCATTTTGAATCACCGTATTGTGAGTATATTCGTTCTATTGAAGAACTAAACCACCATTGGTGTTATTATTATCATGAATCTGTTTTTTTATTGAATTGATATGTTAAAATAATAAAACGGCGGTTTAAAAAAAATCCGAATCCCCAACTGGCAGCTGGTTGGTAGTTGGCGATTCGCAACGAATCCCCAACTGGACATTTTGAATCACCGTCTGGTGAGTATACTCATTATATTGAAGAACCATCCGGCAAAAGTGTGTTATTTATTATCATCAACTCATTTTTAATTGAATTGAATTGTTACAAAATAAAACAACGATTTAAAAAAAATCCGAATCCCCAACTGGCAACTGGTTGGTAGTTGGCGATTCGCCGCGAATCCCCAACTGGAAATTTTGAATCGCTTTCTGGTGAATATACTCATGGTATTGAAGGAACAGTGCGGGAATGGTGTTTATTTATTGTTATGAACTGTTTTTCTATAGAATTGATATGTTTTCGAAACAAATATCGATTTGAAAAAATCCGATTCCATAATTGGCCATTTTGAATCACCGTATTGTGAGTATATCCGTTTTATTGAAGAACCAAACCACCATTGGTGTTATTATTATCCTAAATCTGTTTTCTTTATTGAATTGATATGTTAAAATAATAAAACAGCGATTTAAAAATAAATCTGAATCCCCAACTGGCAGCTAGTTGGTAGTTGGCGATTCGCGGTGAATCCCCAACTGGACATTTTGAATCGCCGTCTGGTGAGTATACTCATTTTATTGAAGAACCAACCCGGCAAAAGTGTGTTATTTATTATTATAAACTGATTTTTAATTGAATTGATTTATTAAAAAAATAAAACAACGATTTAAAAAAAATCCGAATCCCCAACTGGCAACTGGTTGGTAGTTGGCGATTCGCCGCGAATCCCCAACTGGAAATTTTGAATCGCCTCCTGGTGAATATATTCATGGTATCGAAGGAACAGTACGGGAACGGTGTTTATTTATTGATATCATTGTTTTTCTATGGAAATGATATGTTTTCAAAAACAAATATCGATTTGAAAAAAAAAACAAACGAATTCCAAATTTGATTATGAATCACCGTATTGTGAGTATATTCGTTCTATTGAAGAAACAAACCACCATTGGTGTTATTATTATCCTGAATCAGTTTTCTTTATTGAATTGATATGTTAAAATAATAAAACAGCGATTTAAATAAAAAATCCGAATCCCCAACTGGCAGCTAGTTGGTAGTTGGCGATTCGCCGCGAATCCCCAACTGGACATTTTGAATCACCGTCTGGTGAGTATACTCATTATATTGAAGAACCAACCCGGCAAAAGTGAGTTATTTATTATTATAAACTTATTTTCAATTGAATTGATTGATTAAAAAAAATAAAACAACGATTTAAAAAAAATTCGAATCCCCAACTGGCAACTGGTTGGTAGTTGGCGATTCGCCGCGAATCCCCAACTGGAAATTTTGAATCGCCTCCTGGTGAATATACTCATGGTATTGAAGGAACAGCGCGGGAACGGTGTTTATTTATTGTTATGAACTGTTTTTCTATGAAACTGATTTGTTTTCAAAAACAAATATCGATTTGAAAAAAAAAACGAATTCCAAATTTGCCATTTTGAATCACCGTATTGTGAGTATATTCGTTCTATTGAAGAACCAAACAACCATTGGTGTTATTATTATCCTGAATCAGTTATCTTTATTGAATTGATATCTTAAATAATAAAACAGCGGTTTAAAAAAAAAATCTGAATCCCCAACTGGCAGCTAGTTGGTAGTTGGTAATTTGCGGCAAATCCCCAACTGGACATTATGAATCACCGTCTGGTGAGTATACTCATTATATTGAAGAACCATCTCGGCAAAAGTGTGTTATTTATTATTATAAACTCATTTTTAATTGAATTGATTTATTACAAAAATAAAACAACGATTTAAAAAAAATCCGAATCACCAACTGGCAACTGGTTGGTAGTTGGCGATTCTCCGCGAATCCCCAACAGGAAAATTTGAATCGCTTTCTGGTGAATATACTCATGGTATTGAAGGAACAGTGCGGGAACGGTGTTTGTTTATTGGTATGAACTGTTTTTTCTATAGAATTGATTTGTTTTCGAAAACAAATATCGATTTGAAAAAATCCGATTCCATAATTGGCCATTTTGAATCACCGTATTGTGAGTATATCCGTTTTATTGAAGAACCAAACCACCATTGGTGTTATTATTATCCTAAATCTGTTTTCTTTATTGATTTGATATGTTAAAATAATAAAACAGCGATTTAAAAAAAAAATCAGAATCCCCAACTGGCAGCTAGTTGGTAGTTGGCGATTCGCCGCGAATCCCCAACTGGACATTATGAATCGCCGTCTGGTGAGTATACTCATTTTATTGAAGAACCAACCCGGCAAAAGTGTGTTATTTATTATTATAAACTGATTTTTAATTGAATTGATTGATTAAAAAAATAAAACAACGATTTAAAAAAATCCGAATCCCGAACTGGCAACTGGTTGGTAGTTGGCGATTCGCTGCGAATCCCCAACTGGAAATTTTGAATCGCCTCCTGGTGAATATATTCATGGTATCGAAGGAACAGTGCGGGAACGGTGTTTATTTATTGTTATGAACTGTTTTTCTATGGAAATGATTTGTTTTCAAAAACAAATATCGATTTGAAAAAAAAACGAATTCCAAATTTGATTTTGAATCACCGTATTGTGAGTATATTCCTTCTATTGAAGAAACAAACCACCATTGGTGTTATTATTATCCTAAATCTGTTTTCTTTATTGAATTGATATGTTAAAATAATAAAACAGCGATTTAAAAAAAAAATCCGAATCCCCAACTGGCAGCTAGTTGGTAGTTGGCGATTCGCCGCGAATCCCAAACTGGACATTATGAATCGCCCGTCTGGTGAGTATACTCATTTTATTGAAGAACCAACCCGGCAAAAGTGTGTTATTTATTATTATAAACTCATTTTTAATTGAATTGATAGATTGAAAAAATAAAACAACGATTTAAAAAAATCCGATTCACCAACTGGCAACTGGTTGGTAGTTGACGATTCGCCGCGAATCCCCAACTGGAAATTTTGAATCGCCTCCTGGTGAATATATTCATGGTATCGAAGGAACAGTGCGGGAACGGTGTTTATTTATTGTTATGAACTGTTTTTCTATGGAAATGATTTGTTTTCAAAAACAAATATCGATTTGAAAAAAAAAACGAATTCCAAATTTGATTTTGAATCGCCGTATTGTCAGTATATCCTTCTATTGAAGAAACAAACCACCATTGGTGTTATTATTATCCTAAATCTGTTTTCTTTATTGAACTGATATGTTAAAAGAATAAACAGCGATTTAAAAAAAATCCGAATCCCCAACTGGCAGCTAGTTGGTAGTTGGCGATTCGCGGCGAATCCCCAACTGGACATTTTGAATCGCCGTCTGGTGAATATACTCATTTTATTGAAGAACCAACCCGGCAAAAGTGTGTTATTTATTATTATAAACTTATTTTTAATTGAATTGATTGATTGAAAAAATAAACAACGATTTAAAAAAATCCGAATCCCCAACTGGCAACTGGTTGGTAGTTGGCGATTCGCCGCGAATCCCCAACTGGAAATTTTGAATCGCCTCCTGGTGAATATATTCATGGTATCGAAGGAACAGTGCGGGAACGGTGTTTATTTATTGTTATGAACTGTTTTTCTATGGAAATGATTTGTTTTCAAAAACAAATATCGATTTGAAAAAAAAAAACGAATTCCAAATTTGATTTTGAATCGCCGTATTGTCAGTATATCCTTCTATTGAAGAAACAAACCACCATTGGTGTTATTATTATCCTAAATCTGTTTTCTTTATTGAATTGATATGTTAAAAGAATAAAACAGCGATTTAAAAAAAATCCGAATCCCCAACTGGCAGCTAGTTGGTAGTTGGCGATTCGCGGCGAATCCCCAACTGGACATTTTGAATCGCCGTCTGGTGAATATACTCATTTTATTGAAGAACCAACCCGGCAAAAGTGTGTTATTTATTATTATAAACTCATTTTTAATTGAATTGATAGATTGAAAAAATAAAACAACGATTTAAAAAAAATCCGAATCCCCAACTGGCAACTGGTTGGTAGTTGACGATTCGCCGCGAATCCCCAACTGGAAATTTTGAATCGCCTCCTGGTGAATATATTCATGGTATCGAAGGAACAGTGCGGGAACGGTGTTTATTTATTGTTATGAACTGTTTTTCTATGGAAATGATTTGTTTTCAAAAACAAATATCGATTTGAAAAAAAAAAACGAATTCCAAATTTGATTTTGAATCGCCGTATTGTCAGTATATTCCTTCTATTGAAGAAACAAACCACCATTGGTGTTATTATTATCCTAAATCTGTTTTCTTTATTGAATTGATATGTTAAAAGAATAAAACAGCGATTTAAAAAAAAATCCGAATCCCCAACTGGCAGCTAGTTGGTAGTTGGCGATTCGCGGCGAATCCCCAACTGGACATTTTGAATCGCCGTCTGGTGAATATACTCATTTTATTGAAGAACCAACCCGGCAAAAGTGTGTTATTTATTATTATAAACTCATTTTTAATTGAATTGATAGATTGAAAAAATAAAACAACGATTTAAAAAAATCCGAATCACCAACTGGCAACTGGTTGGTAGTTGACGTTTCGCCGCGAATCCCCAACTGGAAATTTTGAATCGCCTCCTGGTGAATATATTCATGGTATCGAAGGAACAGTGCGGGAACGGTGTTTATTTATTGTTATGAACTGTTTTTCTATGGAAATGATTTGTTTTCAAAAACAAATATCGATTTGAAAAAAAAAACGAATTCCAAATTTGATTTTGAATCGCCGTATTGTCAGTATATCCTTCTATTGAAGAAACAAACCACCATTGGTGTTATTATTATCCTAAATCTGTTTTCTTTATTGAATTGATATGTTAAAAGAATAAAACAGCGATTTAAAAAAAATCCGAATCCCCAACTGGCAGCTAGTTGGTAGTTGGCGATTCGCGGCGAATCCCCAACTGGACATTTTGAATCGCCGTCTGGTGAATATACTCATTTTATTGAAGAACCAACCCGGCAAAAGTGTGTTATTTATTATTATAAACTCATTTTTAATTGAATTGATAGATTGAAAAAATAAAACAACGATTTAAAAAAAATCCGAATCCCCAACTGGCAACTGGTTGGTAGTTGACGATTCGCCGCGAATCCCCAACTGGAAATTTTGAATCGCCTCCTGGTGAATATATTCATGGTATCGAAGGAACAGTGCGGGAACGGTGTTTATTTATTGTTATGAACTGTTTTTCTATGGAAATGATTTGTTTTCAAAAACAAATATCGATTTGAAAAAAAAAAAACGAATTCCAAATTTGATTTTGAATCGCCGTATTGTCAGTATATTCCTTCTATTGAAGAAACAAACCACCATTGGTGTTATTATTATCCTAAATCTGTTTTCTTTATTGAATTGATATGTTAAAAGAATAAAACAGCGATTTAAAAAAAAATCCGAATCCCCAACTGGCAGCTAGTTGGTAGTTGGCGATTCGCGGCGAATCCCCAACTGGACATTTTGAATCGCCGTCTGGTGAATATACTCATTTTATTGAAGAACCAACCCGGCAAAAGTGTGTTATTTATTATTATAAACTCATTTTTAATTGAATTGATAGATTGAAAAATAAAACAACGATTTAAAAAATCCGAATCACCAACTGGCAACTGGTTGGTAGTTGACGATTCGCCGCGAATCCCCAACTGGAAATTTTGAATCGCCTCCTGGTGAATATATTCATGGTATCGAAGGAACAGTGCGGGAACGGTGTTTATTTATTGTTATGAACTGTTTTTCTATGGAAATGATTTGTTTTCAAAAACAAATATCGATTTGAAAAAAAAAAACGAATTCCAAATTTGATTTTGAATCGCCGTATTGTCAGTATATCCTTCTATTGAAGAAATAAACCACCATTGGTGTTATTATTATCCTAAATCTGTTTTCTTTATTGAATTGATATGTTAAAAGAATAAAACAGCAATTTAAAAAAAAATCCGAATCCCCAACTGGCAGCTAGTTGGTAGTTGGCGATTCGCGGCGAATCCCCAACTGGACATTTTGAATCGCCGTCTGGTGAATATACTCATTTTATTGAAGAACCAACCCGGCAAAAGTGTGTTATTTATTATTATAAACTTATTTTTAATTGAATTGATTGATTGAAAAATAAAACAACGATTTAAAAAAAATCCGAATCCCCAACTGGCAACTGGTTGGTAGTTGGCGATTCGCCGCGAATCCCCAACTGGAAATTTTGAATCGCCTCCTGGTGAATATATTCATGGTATCGAAGGAACAGTGCGGGAACGGTGTTTATTTATTGTTATGAACTGTTTTTCTATGGAAATGATTTGTTTTCAAAAAAATATCGATTTGAAAAAAAAAATCGAATTCCAAATTTGATTTTGAATCACCGTATTGTGAGTATATTCCTTCTATTGAAGAAACAAACCACCATTGGTGTTATTATTATCCTAAATCTGTTTTCTTTATTGAATTGATATGTTAAATTAATAAAACTGCGATTTTAAAAAAAATTCGAATCCCCAACTGGCAGCTAGTTGGTAAATTTTGCGGTAATCGTATCTTCTACGAAAAAAGAGGTCAATGAATATAGTACTAACTACCAAACAGCTCCCAGTTGGGGATTCGGATTTTTTTTAAATCGATGTTTTATTATTTCAAGGAATCAATTCAATAGAAAAAGAGCTTAAAATAATAAAAAAGACACCAGGACCGCACAATATAAAGAGTATACTTACCAGACGGCGATTCAAAATGGCTAGTTGGGGATTCGCGGCGAATCACCTACCACCAACCAGCTGCCAGTTGTGGATTCGGATTTTTTTTTAAAATCACTTTTTATTATTTTAATCAATCAATTCAATAAATAAACAAGACCATTCACACGTTGTTCGTTCAATACCATAAGTATATTCATCAGGAGGCTGTTAAAAATTTCACCAAACTAGCAATCAGCTGCCATTTGGGGATTCGGATTATTTTTTTCAGATCGATATATGTTTAAAAAAGAATTAGTTCTATAGAAAAACAATTGAAAATAACAAATAAACAACATTCCAGCGTTGTTCCTTCAAAACCATGAGTATATTCATCAGGAGGCGATTCAAAATTTCTAGTTGAGGATTCGCGGCGAATCGCCAACTACCAACCAGCTGTCAGTTCGGGATTCGGATTTTTTTTTAAATAGTTGTTTTATGATTTTATTAATTCAATATAATTAAAAATGAGTTTATAATAACGATAACACACTTTTTGCCGGGATGGTTCTGCAATATAATGAGTATACTCACCAGACGGTGATTCAAAATGTCCAGTTGGGGATTCGCGGCGAATCGCCAACTACCAACTAGCTGCCAGTTGGGGATTCGGATTTTTTTTTTAAATCGCTGTTTTATTATTTTAACATATCAATTCAATAAAGAAAAAACAGATTTAGGATAATAATAACACCAATGGTGGTTTGTTTCTTCAATAGAACGAATATACTCACAATACGGTGATTCATAATCAAATTTGGAATTCGTTTTTTTTTTTTTCAAATCGATATTTGTTTTTGAAAACATATCATTTCCATAGAAAAACAATGATATCAATAAATAAACACCGTTCCCGTACTGTTCCTTCGATACCATGAATATTTTCACCAGGAGGCGATTCAAAATTTCCAGTTGGGGATTCGCGGCGAATCGCCAACTACCAACCAGTTGCCAGTTGGGGATTCGGATTTTTTTTAAATCGTTGTTTTATTTTTTTAATCAATCAATTCAATTAAAAATAAGTTTATAATAATAAATAACACACTTTTGCCGGGTTGGTTCTTCAATAAAATGAGTATACTCACCAGACGGCGATTCAAAATGTCCAGTTGGGGATTCGCAGCGAATCACCAACTACCAACTAGCTGCCAGATGGGGATTCAGATTTTTTTTTTAAATCGCTGTTTTATTATTTTAACATATCAATTTAATAAAGAAAACAGATTTAGGATAATAATAACACCAATGGTGGTTTGGTTCTTCAATAAAACGGATATACTCACAATACGGTGATTCAAAATGGCCAATTATGGAATCGGATTTTTTTCAAATCGATATTTGTTTTCGAAAACAAATCAATTCTATTGAAAAACAGTTCATAACAATAAATAAACACCTTTCCCGCACTGTTCCTTCAATACCATGAGTATATTCACCAGAAAGCGATTCAAAATTTCCAGTTGGGGATTCGCGGCGAATCGCCAACTACCAACCAGTTGCCAGTTGGGGATTCGGATTTTTTTTAAATCGTTGTTTTATTTTTGTAATAATTCAATTCAATTAAAAATGAGTTTATGATAATAAATAACACACTTTTGCCGGGATGGTTCTTCAATATAATGAGTATACTCACCAGACGGTGATTCAAAATGTCCAGTTGGGGATTCGCGGCGAATCGCCAACTACCAACTAGCTGCCAGTTGGGGATTCGGATATTTTTTTTTAAACCGTTGTTTTATTATTTTAACATATCAATTCAATAAAAAAAACAGATTCATGATAATAATAACACCAATGGTGGTTTAGTTCGTCAATAGAACGAATATACTCACAATACGGTGATTCAAAATGGCAAATTTGGAATTCGTTTTTTTTCCAAATCGATATTTGTTTTTGAAAACGAATCAGTTCCATAGAAAAACAGTTCATAACAATAAATAAACACCGTTCCCGCGCTGTTCCTTCAATACCATGAGTATATTCACCAGGAGGCGATTCAAAATTTCCAGTTGGGATTCGCGGCGAATCGCCAACTACCAACCAGTTGCCAGTTGGGGATTCGGATTTTTTTTTTAAATCGTTGTTTTATTTTTTTAATCAATCAATTCAATTAAAATAAGTATATAATAATAAATAACACACTTTTGCCGGGTTGGTTCTTCAATAAAATGAGTATACTCACCAGACGGTGATTCAAAATGTCCAGTTGGGGATTCGCAGCGAATCGCCAACTATCAACTAGCTGCCAGTTGGGGATTCGGATTTTTTTTTTTAAACCGTTGTTTTATTATTTTAACATATCAATTCAATAAAGAAAACAGATTTAGGATAATAATAACACCAATGGTGGTTTGGTTCTTCAATAAAACGGATATACTCACAATACGGTGATTCAAAATGGCCAATTATGGAATCGGATTTTTTTCAAATCGATATTTGTTTTCGAAAACAAATCAATTCTATAGAAAAACAGTTCATAACAATAAACACCGTTCCCGCACTGTTCCTTCAATACCATAAGTATATTCACCAGAAAGCGATTCAAAATTTCCAGTTGGGGATTCGCGGCGAATCGCCAACTACCAACCAGTTGCCAGTTGGGGATTCGGATTTTTTTTTTAAATCTTTGTTTTATTTTTTCAATCAATCAATTCAATTAAAAATAAGTTAATAATAATAAATAACACACTTTTGCCGGGTTGGTTCTTCAATATAATGAATATACTCACCAGACGGTGATTCAAAATGTCCAGTTGGGATTCGCGGCGATTCGCCAACTACCAACCAACTGCCAGTTGGGGATTCGGATTTTTTTTTTAAATCGCTGTTTTATTATTTTAACATATCAATTCAATAAAGAAAACAGATTTAGGATAATAATAACACCAATGGTGGTTTGGTTCTTCAATAAAACGAATATACTCACAATACGGTGATTCAAAATTGCAAATTTGGAATTCATTTTTTTTTTCAAATCGATATTTGTTTTTTAAAACAAATCACTTTCATAGAAAAACAGCTCATAACAATAAATAAACACCGTTCCCGCGTTTTTTCTTTCAATACCATGAGTATATTCACCAGGAAGCGATTCAAAATTTCCAGTTGGCGATTCGCCAACTACCAACCAGTTGCCAGTTGGGGATTCGGATTTTTTATAAATTGTTGTTTTATTTTTTTAATCAATCAATTCAATTAAAAATAAATTTATAATAATAAATAACACACTTTGGCCGGGTTGGTTCTTCAATAAAATGAGTATACTCACCAGACGGCAATTCAAAATGTTCAGTTGGGGATTCGCCGTGAATCGCCAACTACCAACCAACTGCAAGTTGGGGATTCAGATTTTATATTAATTTACATACATTTGTTATTGATTATATTTTTAAACATATTAACACGAGTAAAATATGTAAATGAAATAGTAATTATAATAACGATTCCGAATCCCCAACTGGCAGCTGGTCGGTAGTTGGTTATTCGAATCCCCAACTACCAACTGCGAACTACCTACTAACTTTACAGTCATATTTATTGTTTTAAGTTAAATAATGAATGTTGAAATAAGGGTTATCATTCCAAAAACAAAACAACTACATAATCAACTACAACTACATTAACAACTATATAAACAAATAAACTATATCAGTAACTTCATAAACAACTACAACTATATAAAGAAATATATACACAACTACATAAACAACTACATCAACCGCTACATAAACAACTACAACTACAGATATAACTATATAAACAACTACACACAAAACATTATAAACAACTACAACTACATACATAGCTATATAAACAACTACATACATAATTTTATAAACAAACACAACTACATGCATAACTATATAAACAACTACAACTAAATACACAACTAAATAAACAATCACATAAAAAGCTACAAAAAACAACTACAACTATATTTACAACTATTTAAACAACTACAACTACATACACCACTATATAAACAACTATATAAACAACTACATAGACCGCTACATAAACAACTGCAACTACATGCATCACTTTATAAACAACTACAACTAAATACACAACTATATAAACAACTACATAATCAGCTATACAAACAACTACAACTACATTAACAAATACAACTACATAAACAACTACATAAACAACGTTATAAACATCTATATAAACAACTACAACTACATAAACAATAACATAAAATATTAAAAACTACATCTACATAAGCAACTACATAAACAACTATATAAACAAATGTGATTATATTTAAAACTACAACTGCATAAACAACTGTATAAACAACTACAACTACATACACAACTATATAAACAACTATATAAACAACTACAACTACATACACAATTATATAAACAACTGTATAAACAACTACAACTACATACACACCTATATAAACAACTATATAAACAACTACAACTACAAACACAACTATATAAACAACTGTATAAACAACTACAACTACATACACACCTATATAAACAACTATATAAACAACTACAACTACATACGAAACTATATAAGCAACTACAACTATATAAACAACTATATAAACAACTATAACTACATAACAAACTTCATAAACGACTATATTAACAACTACTTAAACAACTTTATAAAAAACTATATAAACAACTACAACTACATACACAACTATATAAATTATTTGTGAACAACCTGGCATAAATGTACAGACCAGACTATGGCGAGCGCGAATACCTACAATGCAAACCAAGAACACAAGACCATGACGTCAATTAACTCAATAGAATAGGTGTCTACCATATATATAAGATGTACATGAACGATTGACATAGATGCTTTTTAATTCTTATTTGAATTGAATATATAATACATAATGCCTGCTCCCATTAAAATGAGGCACCTTAGTCGAAAAAACACTTTACTGACTCAGAATGTTAGACTGCAATATAATTTTCTATGTAATTTTAAAACCATAGATCATTAAGCTTAGTTGTCATTGTATAATAAGATGAGATCCAGATATATTCACAGACCACGTACTTAGTTGTCATTGTATAATCAGGTGAGATCCATATATATTCACAGTCCACGTATTAAGTTGTCATTATATAATGAGGTAAAATCCAAATATATTCACAGTCCACGTACTTAGTGGTCATTGCATAATAAGATGAGATCCAAATATATTCACAGTCCACGTACTTAGTTGTCATTGTATAATAAGACGAAATCCACATATATTCACAGTCCACGTACTTAGTTGTCATTGTATAATAAGATGAGATCCAAATATATTCACAGACCACGTACTTAGTGGTCATTGCATAATAAGATGAGATCCAAATATATTCACAGTCCACGTACTTAGTTGTCATTGCATAATAAGATGAGATCCAGATATATTCACAGTCCACGTACTTAGTTGTCATTGTATAATAAGATGAGATCCAGATATTATCACAGTCCACGTACTTAGTTGTCATTGTATAATAAGGTGAGATCCAAATATATTCACAGTCCACGTACTTAGTTGTCATTGCATAATAAGATGAGATCCAGATATATTCACAGTCCACGTACTTAGTTGTCATTGTATAATAAGATGAGATCCAGACATATTCACAGTTCACGTACTTAGTTGTCATTGTATGATAAGATGAGATCCATATATATTCACAGTCCACGTACTTAGTTGACATTGTATGATAAGGTGAGATCCAAATATATTCACAGTCCACGTACTTAGTTGACATTATATAATATGGTGAGATCCAGATATATTCACAGTCCACGTACTTAGTTGTCATTGTATAAAAAGATGATCCAAATATATTCACAGTCCACGTACTTAGTTGTCATTGTATAATAAGATCTAATCCAGATATATTCACAGTCCAGGTACTTAGTTGTCATTGTATAATGAGATGAGATCCAAATATATTCACAGTCCACGTACTTAGTTGTCATTGTATGATAAGATGAGATCCATATATATTCACAGTCCACGTACTTAGTTGACATTGTATGATAAGGTGAGATCCAAATATATTCACAGTCCACGTACTTAGTTGACATTATATAATATGGTGAGATCCAGATATATTCACAGTCCACGTACTTAGTTGTCATTGTAATATAAGGTGATATCCAAATATATTCACAGTCCACGTACTTAGTTGTCATTGTATAATAAGATCTTATCCAGATATATTCACAGTCCAGGTACTTAGTTGTCATTGTATAATGAGATGAGATCCAAATATATTCACAATCGAGGTATTTAGTTGTCATTGTATAATAAGGTGAGATCCAAATATATTCACAGTTCAGGTACTTAGTTGTCATTGTATAAAAAGATGATCCAAATATATTCACAGTCCACGTACTTGTTTAATAGGAATGTAACGACACTTTTTGAATACGGGAACTGGCATGAAGAGCATTTCCTTGTAATATGTGCAGTTTTCGTATACCTTTTGTCATATATGTTTCCTTTATAACTGCAAATCTATTATCTAAGACATGTTCTAATATAAAACTTCATACTTACATATAACGTGCATTTTAAATGTAGTGCAGATTATTGTCACGAAAACAAAATCCCATTTTCCATACATCTTCACATTATCTTGCGTATTACTAATTAATAATATATTTATTCACATGTAATATTGTGTTGTTCGAACGTGTTCTAATTTAGAAACAACAATGACGATACAACTTAACTGAAATTACTAATCATGAACAAAACAAGGAAGTAAACAATATCTTGATCAGGAAAAAAACGAGTTCCTGTATTACTAATACATGTTCTATACAAGTCAATGAGTATTTGTCATTTCAAGTCGTGTGTAGGAAATATAACTATATATTTTAACACATGGAAAGTTCCAATGTATAATTTTTCAAATAATATTTAAAAATATTTTGTATCTTTAAAACAAACTGAGGTCAAACGTATATAATATACAATACATGCTCCTTACTTTTTTTATGTTTTTATGTCTTTGTATGTAATAATATTGCTACCATATTAAACTAACAATTTGGTTATTGGTTGGAAAATGTTCATCTTGTTGATTATACTGGACACTTACTTTTCCAACGAGATACCCGTATTACCTTATACATATAACTCCATCACTACAACAGGATATATCTGTTACACAATTTGAATGTCATCTCATCTCAGAATAAATAATGGAAACTAAACGTGCACATTAATATCTATGCACAAGGTGAAAGGGGATTTTATTTAACAGAAACATGCTGATTGTTAACAGTTATTGGTCGAAGTCTTCTTTTCATCAGCTATGTATCAAACTAATTTTGAATTACGATGTACCTGATTAATATATGAACGTGCGAATTCGATTATCATGTGTGCATAAAAACTTCTCCCCAAATTCATCAACAGAAAATGTCACTATATTTGAATCTCTGTCACCGAAATCTGCTACCGTGTAAAATGGGGATTTAGCCAGCCAAAAAAGTTTCTATGATAAAAAAGTTAAAAATGACGATAAAATGACGAAATTTCAGCGAAAACAGAGGTTTGAAGCAGTAACTGCTGTTAAATAACTCCAAGTCGCGATTATTTTGGCATTTTTACTGTTACAAAAGTTTGCCAACCTACGATAAATGTAGGGAAATACAGTAAAAGAGATTTTTTTGTTTTCAGTTTCGAAAGCTACAATCATTTGTTTTGCTAACCAGCCCAGGTTCGTGGATACATCTTTAAATTTGATTAATGAAATAGTTGATTGAAATGAGTTGGTATGTCCGTGACCCTATGTTGGTAACCTTGACTATATATCTAAATCATTGTAACACCTTCTCACATTTTATTCTGAAAATAATTATCAAACATATTGATATATAATAATATAAAACATATAATGGGGTAGGGTTGTTGGTTGGGTGGGGAAGGATTCTTTCTTTTTTATTTGCATTTAGAGGTCAAGTAAATTATGTGGTCTTAACAACAATACTGTCGACTGTATCCCAAAATGAGCCTCAAAAATGTTAAAATTGTGAAATTTCACAATTCCTCCCGTATGATTATCCATAAGGGACCACAGGGGTTGCAAAAGGATTATAAATTTGAATTTTGGTTCATTATTTCATAAAAGCTTATATAAAGAAACCTTTCCAAATAGTATTGACTATTGAAAAAAAACAACGATGTTGGGTATATTGAAAACGAACTATTATACAAATTATTATATTTGTACAATATGTTTTCAGATTCAAAACTAATACATTTTAAAACAGTGTTCCAATATAAGTTTCCAGTTCATATACGTGTATGAGTAAATAGGACTATTAAAGTAGTGTAAGAATGCTTTCAATTGATATAAGCAGAATAAATGTATACATATTAATTTAATTTGAACATATTTTACCATTCCATCAAACACTGTCTGTTAACTGATAAGATATTATGATGGGCAACATTGTTTACAAATTAGGAAACAATCACAATGACAGTGAGCAAAGCATATTTTTGTCTTTGACCCATGTAAATCAGCTTTTCTATTCTGTATTTGAGTTATTCAGGTGTTGATTAAACGTAATATCACAATGAACATGACTTAAACAATGCAAAATTAAACGTACGAGCGTAAAATGAGATATCGTGCAAGGTCATGCACGGTCATGCAATATCAAATGATAAGTCTCGTTGTTCACAAGTAATTAGTGCATCTGAAATAAATGCATATAATTTCACTGTATCTTCAAACATAAACTGATAGCTTTATATGAGTAGGATCCAGTTAAGGATTCATGACTACCCACATATTATATAAAGGACATGCGTAGACACCCGTTAGATCATGACGATACAGCGAAACCATATGTATTTATTTAATAGAGGGAGAAAATTGAAACCACAATACGGAATTTCCGATTGTGGGGATCTTTTAAGATGCGCATTCACAATGTTTACATATAGTACAAGTAATTTTAATCTAAAAGATAGTAAGAATGAAAAACAAATAAGAAGGATTTAAGTTTTACATTAATGAAGCAGGAAGTAAAAATGGATAACACGAATGAAGTTTGAATTCTGTCATTCCAGTGTTGGACTCTTGGAAATTAGTCAGTGTTGCTTGAGAAAAGACGTTGCTCAACCCGGTGCTAGTGAGTGTAAAGGGTATTGTTTGTTTCATATGGCGGACAGGTTTACTAAAATCCAAATACTATTAACAACTACTCGGACAAAGCCTGGTAAAGTAATGTTTATCATCAATTTAACTAAAGTAAGTATCAGGTGTATCAGTTTATCTATTAACTGTAATAGCTTGTCCTGTGAGGTCAGCAATTTACAAGGAGTGGTGTTTTGTATGTTTTCATAGAGCAGCTGTGTATGTGGTATTAGATATGTGTTTTATAAGCACTGATTTTAAAAATTTCACGAAATTTGTAAAATCACGAAATATAATAATGTTAAATACCCATTGAACAGCGGATAATAGTTCATAATATCTCTTCAAAATCCATTGTTAACCGCTCGAAATTGGTAAAAGTACTTAAACTGTAACACGTTGATAAATAAATAACGTAGAGTGCATACTTAATTCAAAATATATATATATATAGTGACATTCTGCTAGGCTAAATCTACATATCGATTGATTAAGTCGACAACAGGAACATATGTGGTCGAGTTCATTCATTATGTTGACCATATATTTATTTATATATATATGGAAAATGGTCTTGTGACATCAGTATATGATTATCTGGCTGAACATTTCAGTTATTGCCATGTCCTGTCGTCAAATTGTCAGTAAGCGTTTTGTCAGATAGCGCATTGTCGTCCTTCAACTAAATGTGGTCAGTAAGGTCAATGTCCTGCCACTAGATTTGCTAGATAATCCTTTTTTCTGCCAACAATTGTGCTAATAAGTACATTGTCTTGCCACCAGTTTTGTCAGATAATAAAGTCATTAAAGTCCTTAAAGCGTGTGAACGCTACTTAGTGATAGATCATTGCGCTGTAACGTTACTCTGTCAGCCGATTTCCTAGTTGTCATGTGCCTACACAAAATCGATTCTTGTGCTAAACGCTAAACTATCTCTCTTTACATCTCGGGCACCACCAACTGACGGAATTTCATGCCTATTTGAACCTTTTGAGACTGTAATTCTCTGTAAATAAGTTTCTCTGCACAACATACTTTGTCTTAGAACCATTTGATTCTTCATAAACCATCCCTTCCTTGGCTTTTCTCTTATTTTACTCAAAGTACTATCATTCTGCTGTGCTTTGATCATATCGTCAGGATTAACCTCATCTTTAATAGCATTAATAACTTTCAACTTCGAATACTCTTTACTCTTCCTAGCTTGTCTTAGACTAGTAAATACGCTATCGGTCCAATTTCGATTAGGAACATCTGATTCTCGCGCTTGATCTATATTCCCTATAATCAATCATTTAGTATTTTCTGTGCAACGAGCAATATCTTCACCTACGTAACATACACTCTGGATCCTTTAAAGGCACATTAAGTTTCGAAATGTCTGCTAATAAAATAGACAGCGATTGTCTCATTAACTGACTATCAACAACACAATACAGCAACTGGATTATCTTAGAAAAATCCGTTTAATACTTAAAAGTCATCAGAATTTTTACATACTAAGTGCGAACATTCATGAATAACAGATGCTCTTGCACAAGTATCAACTATGCTATCTCTCCTCAGAGTACATGCTCCATAAGTATTTGCACTACCATTATTCCGACTATAGCCATATATATTGAAATGTTTAGCCATCTAGGGTTTTCAAATGTTACACTTTTCTCCCTGAAGTTACTGATTTTGTCTAACTGTTGTTAATTACCGATTTCAGAGTTAACTTTAAATGGGACATCTGAAACCACATGTCCCGTGCTGTTACATCGAAAACACTTCGGTCTAGTCTAACAAAAGTCTCTTGGAATCAACTCATATTATGCCGTCTCTGTTCTACTTGTTTGACATTTCCTACTGCTGGACCTCCACTACCTCTATTTATGGTTTGACTAGAAAGACAAACTACATTAGCTTGCCTAGCTCTTCTGAATTGATCGGTCAATCTTGCCATTTCTTCAATAAACTTCGGAATCCTCTCGTTTTGCATGTTGGTAAAAACTGTTCCCTAACAATTGAATCTAAGAGACCTTCAAATGTTTTTGAAACGCCTGCCATATCTATCCTTCTAATAATATAACTAATCATTCGAACGGCGAACTGCTGCAATGTCTCCCCTGATTCAGGTCGACAGTTAAACTACTCCAAACCCTGCATTTTCAATAACACTTATATAGTCTCGTTCAATTAACATACATACATTATATACAGCCTACCTTTGTCGTCACGTACATAAAGTACCGCTTACATTTCTCCACCATGTACAAAAGTACCATATCAATTCGGATTCACGTACTTAAAGTATCATAAAAGTTCAAGTTCACGTACATAAATCACCATAAACGTTCAAGTTCATGTACATAAAGTACCATAAATGTTAAAGCTCATGTATATAAAGTATACCGCCTTCACATACACCAATCACTAACTGTTCATAGAATCGTCACACAATTCTATTTATTAACAGGTGTAACTGTTTTATATTTTTATTTGATACTTATTATTAAATTTATTGTATTACAACATTAATTAAATAGTAAACTTACAAATTAATCTAATAAAGCAAAGGCATTGTACTGACCTCAGTCTTTCAGATTTACGAACAACACGATTAATTATTACATTCTTTAGTTTTGTGTAACAATCTCACTGGTCAAAATATATCTCTAAACTGACCAAATAGCCAATAATTTATACAGTTAACAACACCTGGGTATACAAGTGTAGAGCTGGTTGAACGATTAAAAAAAACTGGCATAACTGAGACTAAGTACAACTAGTGATATGTTAAAAGGATAAAATCTGATACATAGAAGGCAATTTAAAATAGTATGTCTTAATTCAAATAATCCCGTGACATGCGCAACTTTGTCAATTTCGACCACTATCAAAAAAAAATGTTTTATTAATAATAAATGTAAATATTTCTCTCGAATAAATATGACGATATATCTATAATTAAATACTAACATATCGATATGCGGACAGGTCGTAAAATATTATAACGGCGTAAGCATACCCGAATTATCCATACGGGAATTACAAAGAGGAGTAAACATGTCAAAACTGTACAGTTAGAAATTATTTGAACACTTCAAAACATGCATAGCATGCGTTCCTGATGATTAAACAAAATGCGTTATTTTGACGTCGCAGAAGAAAGGCCAATTATTACATTATGTCTTTCGAGTCAGATATCACACGTGGGAACTGTTAAATGTAAAACGTCTGCCACTGGAAAACTAAAACTATTTCGTCCTTTGGTTTAATAGTAGCAATCAGTTTCTTCCGAACGTGACTCAAACGGAACCAATGGTTACAAAACACATGGACATTACTTTGAAAACTTTGAACTTTAACCTGGTCCATATGTTAGTATTCTAACAGCGAATATATTTAAGCAGTATTAGAGCGATGTCGAACGCCAACATGGCGTCAGCACCTGTCACACTCATTGTACTGCTTGATTAGTTACATGAGCACATACAAGTTAATATTTGGTCTATCAATTTAGTATATATTTTTAAATGTTTATGTTTTTACAGTATAAAATGTATATACATGGTGATATAAATTATACAACTGTTGTATGTTTAGTTCGTTTTTGCGATTTGATACATTGTCAAGTCGAAGCACGCGGTGGTCAGATTATATTGTACAATATGCCAGCTGCAGATAAAACACTAATTTACCATTAGTTATGCCTGAGCCCATAATGTTAGCAATAACATTACAAATACTTAGTGTAGCTATCGGTGGAGACGAAAATTATCCACTTTCATTAACATTCTTAAACTATATATATAATCGTTTATTAGAGTCTCATCATAGCAAATACTATAATGAACATAATATTTAAAAAACAATTTGCACATCAATAACATACTATGTTATTCTCTACAGATTTGTAAGAGACACCTCGGCAATATTTTAATATAACAGTAATTATACAGTAATAAAACAACACATACAATCACATTATTATATACTTACTAGTTAAAAGGTGTATAGCCATTTTAATCCGGACAAAAGAAGAACATGAATCTTCATTTTATTCAATTATCTAAAACAGTATTTAAATAAGTTATTTTAATCCACTACTTTTATAAACATTAGCAAAAGGGAAGAATTAAACATATTTTAAAAAATCATTTTTCAATAACAAGTTAAAACAATATCAATCATTATAAACATTATAAAACAACGTTAAATAGACCATTGATGCTGTATATTTGCTTAAAAAGAGAGATCTTCTTTCAATAATTAGAAAGCAGGGTTTGGCAACTATGCGTATAAGATCATGGTTGGTGAACAACAAAGTAGGTTTGTTTTCACCTGAAAGACTTCTGTAATGCATATACATTTGAACAGCTTTTTCAGTAATATGTTGTCTAATATCGTTTTATGAAGGTTATTTCAATATCACATGTTTCTCGGATTCAACTTGATCACTACAAAAGTCTGTGTTCAATTTGCAGTCGTTCATACCTTCAGGTTTCTAACCGTATGGTAGCATCATTACATCGTCGAAATTTTGCTGCTCTATGTTCTTTAGGTAAAATAATTTTGCAATAATGTTCATATCCAAATGCTTGTTAAAACAATTTGTATGTGCGTAATTTATTTCCACCTCCATTCTTATTCTTATCTTCAGCGTTTACTGATTTTAACCAGTACTTTTTGTACAAAGTCATACTAGATGTATTTACATTGTAACAAAATACGTAGGTTGTTGTGGCCTAATTTAGTAGTGTCAGCTAGTACGTGTCCATTGTAAAGATATATAGGCTATTATCTAGAACAGGTAGCGTGGAATTGTTAAAACGTATCGATAGCTCGATAGGAGAACCGTTTTAAAGATCTCTTTACATTTTCATTTTTTTATTTAAGAATAAATCATTTTGAAGTTTATTTCATCAAATTCCATTAAGTATTAAGAAAGTTAGAAAATTAAACGGGTTTATTTGTCATAAAACTAATGTAAGTTTACATTGTTCTAATAGCGTAAAACCCGCATCGTACGCTGTTTGAAAGTTTGTTGTTTCATGATTTGTACGAAATTCACTAAGGTATGTGGACTGTTTTGCTATATATTCTGACTGTGTAATGAGGAAACTGTCCAGTTAGCATATTCATCTTGGAAATTGGCGTGACGAGAAGGATTGAAAAGGTTACTGTTCCAGTACATTACGGCAGAAAGGTATGCTTATTCTGATATTCACAAAGTGAATAGATCTTGGTCTGTATTTGATCATATTATAAATGAGAAGTTATGTAGAGATATAATTGCTATTTTGAGATTGACGGAACGTCGACTATGAGATGTTGTTTAAACTGCCATGAAACTGCACAGACAAAAAGAATTGAATGAACTGTTATCATATATTGATAAATCTACCATGAAACTGTTAGATAGTAAGAAATTTATGCACTGTTATATTTTTTTTTTGTTAAAAACATGAAATTGATAGATCGTAAGTAATAGATGCCATGTCATTACATATTTGAGTAACTAGTAAATCTTGAGTTTATATATATATTGTAGCCGTTTTTAGACGTAAGCGAGGAATGTGTCCGCTACGTCAACGACGTATCTAGACGTGACAGGAATTCCGCTGTTAGTAGTGCCGTCATAATGACAGCAACCCACACAATCGTCATATGGACGACTTGACGGTCCTGACGTCGGAGTACGGTCGTTAGTAGGTTTGAGGCAATGTAAAGCCAGATACTTGGTATTGAGTTCTAGAGAAGATAACCCAGTTTATAAAGCCACCGCTGCAAGGGAAGAGTGATGGTCAATCTACGATATTTCGGACGCGGTAGTAGTATCTTAAATACCATATTAGTGGATTTTTAAAAACAATGATATAAGCAGTTTGGATCGCGATGTACATTACGTAACGTGTAGGAGATAAATATGTGTGAAAAAAAGTGTTAGTACTATCATATGACTTTGTTAGACCAGCTGTGTTTTGTTTGGTGAGTAATTATCTTTAATTTGTATATATTGTTTATTTGTATATTCGTAATTTTATTCGTGTAAAATTAAAATTGTAAATTTTACTTGTGTATTCTTGTATTGTACCCTCGTGAGTTGTCGGCCCCTAGTCATTTTGCTACAGACATTATTCATCATACTAGTCTTCGTTATACGGTGGTTATTATTTGTATAATCAGCACAATTAATATGTGTCAAATTTTCACACACTCTAAAACTCCAATTTTTACAGTTAATTTTACCTTTATTATAACAATAGACAAAATACATCTAAACTGTTTAATAAAGACTGGTTGCCATCCCATATCACCCGATTTTGTGGCTGTTCGTGAGAATTAACTGACGTCTAAAAAGAACCAACATGATCTTTTTTGAACCGTTTCTATTCACGAAAATGAAAAAATAGACCATACCTACCATTTGAGTCATACAACTTTGTATATGCATTATATCGCATACCACCAAGTAACTTATATTTTGCTATTATCAAGCCAAATGCTCTGCCAGCAGATTGTGAGACAGATTTAGCAGAAACGTTATATTCTAAAAATTCATTTAAAGTAAGTCCCAAATAGATATATATATCATTTGTTGATAACATATTGTCACCACATTTAAACTGAAACTCTGTTCTTGGTTGGATCGAGGTCTATAATGAACAATTTTACTTTTAGAAGCATTTATAATCATACAATTAGAATTACACCATTCACAAAGTACATTTAACATTATTTGTTAGTCCAATTCATTTTCCGCCAACAAAACAATATTGTCAGCATATAACAATAAACATACTTTCTCATCTTCATTTATATTGATATCTAAACTAACACTGTTTAGTTTAAAAGCTAAATCATTTAAAAAACAATTAAATTCGATTGAAGATAAACAACAGCCCTGCCTTAGACCAGTCGTAACATCAAATCATTTTGTAGTTATTCCATTTACACGAACACATGACGACACAGATTTATATAGAGACTTAAATCAATGAGCGGTATACGTAGATAAGTTTCTTTTAATCCGTGTTTCAATTAAATAAGTCAGGGATGATAAATGATCTAAAGTACTCATTTTCCTTAAAACTATTTTGTTCATCTACAAGTTTATCATTTTATTCTATCAAAATGACAATCTCTAGTTTAAAACAGAACAATACAATTTATACATTACAGGGGCGAACGTTATACCTCTGTATGATAAAGGATCTCTTAGTTCTGTGTTTCCTGACTTTAGTATAGGATTAATAATGCCTAGGCCCTAATCACTCGGAACTATTCCAGCTTCAAAACACAAATTAAATAGTAAATGTAGCAGAGAAATAGCAGTATTTTTTAAATATTTCAAACGACAGAGTGCCAAAACCACTGGCCTTGTCACCCTTAGCACTAAAAACAGCCTTATGTACTTCTTAAAGTGATACATTAGAATTCAAGCTTGATATAAAAGCGTTTGTAACTGAGGGGTTAGATTCAGCTTTATCACCCTCCTGGTTAGATGTTACATAATACAAATCTGACAAAAACATGTTTTCCATTGATCCAAAACCAATTTTGTGTCCCTTAAGATATCAACGTTGTCACAGGTATTTCTTTTTCTGAAAGGCTATACCAACTTTCCCAATAAATCTCAAAAAATTCTGAATTATTAGACTGAACACTTGAAAGTAGATCATTTTGCAACTGAAACCAATAAAGTCTTTTGTCTTTTTGCACATGTCTGTTAAATGTCTTACGAGACGAAATAAACTCATATCTTAACATTTTCTTTTCACTAATATTGGTGCATTGAATATATAACGTTTTGTTTGTACAAACTTAATTCCATAGCTCAGTTAACAACAAATGCCACCATTGTTTCTTAACTGTCTTTTTTTATTATATGAACAATGTCCAAAAGTATATACTATTGACAGTAATTTATCAAACATTTCCTGTTTAATCAACTTACACAATAATGAATTTGACTATTTATATCTTGCTGAGTTCGTAGTCGCTGTTCTAATTTTAAAACAGTATTATGTAATTTATGTACAATATTAGTGCTACATAAAAAAAAAATCAGACATAATATTGTGAACGTCAGTTTTTACCGCGTCACAGTTCAATTCTGCTGTAACTTTGATATTCAAGGTAAAAATAGAGTGGTCCGGTAACTATAGCAATATGCGACCTAGATTGTTAACGATATCTGACATTAAGATGACATTGAAATTAGTAAAAGAATTTATATCTTCATGACTAACGAGACAGTAGTCGACAACGGAGCATCCCTGTGGTCTCACATAAGTATTATCAACTTTTTTTTATATAAATCCTACCATTTAGAATACAAACATTACTGTTTATCAAAAAGTCTATTGAAACATTACCATATTCATTGCATGTAAAATCAACAATATTTCTAATTCATGATCATCAATTCCTTCGATAAAATCACTGTTTCCACCACATCTGCTGCTGTTCAAATCTCCACAGACAAAAATATTTCCATCTTCTTGATATTTGTCAATATTTGTTAAAATAGAGTCATAAAAAACAGTTCAATCAATTTGTCTTCTACTATATTTTGGTGGCAAGTAACAAAAACATGGAAATATACAACTTTTATCAAACTTATGCTGAAGTTTCAACCACAAAACACCTTCTTTAGAGTCATCAATGACATCTATACAATACGATTCAAATAAATCAGTTTTGACAAAAATCCTACCCCATCAGAACCCGACCAGGCATTAATATGTATTTTACTTCTATTATGGCCATACCACTTATAACCCTGTATATTAAGCTGGTCAGCATGTACTAAATGAGTTTCGGCTATACCAATTATGTCTAAATTCAGGTGTTTAATGCAAGATTCACGTAAAATAGAGTTATCTGATTTAGAGTCTTAGTTCCAACCATTGACATTCCAAATACCCGCAACTACTTATCGTCTTCTCCATTTGTTTCCGCTGATGTTTTCATGTTCACTATGTATACCCGCACGGCCTGCTGTTCTCCATCTAGTGTTATTATCTCGCGATTCACGGTAAGATTCATTGGTAGTTGATTCCCGATTCACTACGCGTGTTATTTTTATCGCGATAGCTCCGCACATTATTGTTTCTTGTTTGTCTATTGTCATTTTTATTCACGTTATGTCTCTCCTCTGTTACCACGCGAGTTCCTTTTACAGAGATGTGTGTATCGCCTCTATGATAGGCGTTGACAAATATTAAAATATAATTCGGAAAATGACAAAGCTTTAATTTCTTTTTAATTAAATCAGTGATTTTCAATTACTTAAAACCTATGAAAGGAGAGCCTTTCAAAACTATATGACGTTAGACTAAACAGTAATTGATATTTGTAGAAGTTAAGCTATGTAAATATGTAGCACAATGTATGGAAGTAGTGATTAAAGAATCATGAGACAAACAAAGTTTCTATAATTTAATATTAATCTATAACTAATGCGTGATCGTATAGTGTTAAGTTTCTACATCTTAAAATAATTCCATAACTCGCGTAGCCGTATAGTGGTTGATTAAGCCCAGCCCTTTAGTCTGCATATTCCACAATCCTAACTTATCGAGCATCCCATTGTCTCTCTTAACCCTACTAACCGCCGCTCCTAACCCCAAATACTAAACAAATAACTCCCTAAGAGCTCTCAACTCCAAAACTTACTAAGACTCCAAAACTTACTAAGACTGCAAAACTCCCCTCTGACAGAGTAACATGTTCTTTTATATCTCGTCTCAAAGTTCCTGGACGAATCATCAAACGCTACAGCGAGGTAATTCGCCGGGCGGATATTAACCTATGATTGGCAGCTCTTTAAACAAGTCTTTGACCTTATCCTTTAAGATACACTGGGTCAGGTATTCGGTGGTAATGTGAGGTAAAACACCCGGGGTGTTACAATATTTAAATCATTTTCTTTTCTATGATGGACTTTTAAAATGTTTAGATTATATTCAATATTTGTTGTACAATATAGACAATTGGAAAAGTATAATGTGGGCTGGTATAACGTCTTTGCGCAACAAATATAATAGTATATATAATAGCTGATTTAGAACATATTCAATGATACATAACCCCTTCACCTGATGGCACCCTGTAGAGTCATCAGAAGTTCCGCGTGTTAAAATGAGATCAGAACCGTTATATTGTACTCATTTCTACCTTTTAATCAGTTATATAATATGTAATAAGAGTATTTTATGATTCTATGTACAATGGAAACTGGTCAGGTGAAACCAATACTATAATGTATATGTTATGAAATGCACGTGAATAGGCCCCACCCTAAAGATGGGCATTAAGGCTAGGAAATTATTAAAAAAAATTATAACAATGTTTTTATCTGATTGTTTGGCTGCATTGTTACACTAGTGACAGCTACCGAAATTATGATCTTTGTATACAATGTCAAACAAGATGGCCGGCCAGATTTAATATAAGCTTATAAAGGGCAAACTAAAAAATCATCTCCGATATTTATTATGTATTTTAATATCCGTGCATCAAGATAGATGACCACCAATACTTGTTTAATCTTTATATAGACTTATTTAAAGAATATGACACTTCGTTACAATGTATTTCAGATGTTGCCTTTTCAGAATTTTCCCGACATCGATTATCAACAACTGCAGCTTGGCCCCGCACCTAATGTTACTGAACCATTTGCATTTCAATGTTGTTAGATTGTTTCCTAGGTGACCTTTTACAAAAATTTTGTTTATATTCCAATGTCAAACAAGATATGTTTACAATGGCTATGTTAGTGATACAATATTATTGTCTTAAACTGGTCGAAAACGAAGAATTTCATATTTTACAGGCGGTACAACTATAAGGTAACAATTCTCATCTATGTGCTGCCTCAAGGACTCTACACAGTTTAAGGATTTAAACTACTGTATTGATGTGTTTCTCCACTATAATTGTGATTTTTTTTCTACAGCTTTTAACACAGTTATTGTGTTTGTGTTAAGCAAGATGGTTCTCCCGGCTAAACTAGCCAAAAAAGTCAGGTGATTCATTTTTACTTAATTCAATATTTTTAGATACATAAACATAGATAGCATAGATCCGATGAATGAACAAATGTTGTCAAAGAGACAGAATTATATACTACATTGCATCGATTTCATCCGTATTGTGACTCTTGTTTTAGTAATGATGGCGTTTAAAGTGTATCATATATATTGTTGAAATATCATGAACGTTATAAAGATGACTTATTTTTTATAATTAGTGTTTACGTACATACCGCAATAAGGTCAATGTACGTATATATTTAGTACTGCAATAAAACGTGTTTCACAAGGTCAATATAACAGCAATTCTAGTTAAATTAATGAAATATTGTAATGGACTTTACTGGTAAACAAGGGTAGTTAAATTTGTTCTATCACAATTAGGTCTGCGTTGAGAAATTGAGTCCAACTCGCGCTCCAAAAGCTTTAAGTAAGAAAGTTTGCCAGTTTCTTGCGAAAGGCCGATGGTTCTATTAAGACTCATTCTGAGGTCTCCCTTCAGTTATACTGAATATACCATATATAACCTGAAATCTGTTGAGAAAAGCGTTAAATCCCATGAAAAAAACATTTCTCAAGGATACAATTCTAGACTCCTATAGGTTATATAACAAACGACCCTTTACCATTAAAGTCCACGATTAGGAAACACTTTTGCCTTAAGACTTCACATTTTGTAATTATAATTTAGAATACGATGTTTAATGTTGTATAAATCATAATGAGCATTGCATGTAACATGTACAAATATAACATTTAAATACTTACTTATTTGTTATAAACAATTGTAATATCCGTAAGCTGATTTTTCCTAATTTCCATGGAGAAATATAATACATTTTCCTGTGTGTCGCAATATTCTGTTTCATAGGAAATAAAGAATGCCAATAGCATTGTAAATATCTTAAAACTGCGTTGACAACATTGTAATTAAACGGTTATAGAAATTATTAAAAAAACTACAAAAATGACAAACAAAATTTGTAGCCATAGGAATACATAATTAAGTTCAAACAGATTTATTTTAACAAAACTGTTATTCCTAGTACATGTACAATTATCAAGACAGGAATATTTGTATTTTTTAACCATGATTATGACCCGTTTATTATAATTACATACGTGCAAACATAACATATATTTTTCATTCAATAATTAATCATATCAATTATGGAATTTTTATTAATTCATAAAGTTTTATACTTATTGATTGATTCGTTCGTTCGTTCGTTCGTTCATTCGTTCGTTCGTTCGTTCGTTCGTTCGTTCGTTCGTTCGTTCATTCATTCATTCATTCATTCATTTATTCATTAATGCATTCTTCATTTACATTCATTGATTCGTACGTTCGGTCATTCGCTCGTTTTCTCCCTCAGTTATTCAAATTTCCGTTCATTCTTTTATTGTTGATTGATTGATTGATTCATTCATTCATTCATTCATTCATTCATTCATTCATTCATTCATTCATTCATTCAATCATTCATTCATTCTTTTATTCGTTCTTATGTTTGTTTAGTGATTTATTACACTGATTCATTCATTTGTGCATTCAGTAATTCATAAATGCTTCTTCCGTCTTGGTATATGACATATAAGTCTATATATCGCTTACCTCTCATCTGCATATCGTCTTACTAAGAAGAACATGTATAATTAGAAGAAGAGGGGCGTTTCCGGAAAATGAAAGCATGTACACTAAATCAAACTTGTATAAAACCGGTAACCCATTCTTTTTCCTTTTCGAAACGAAAACCAAGGATATTCTGTAAATATATTACAGTTGTCTTATCCGAACATTAAATGTCACTTTAATTATTTAAGATACATTCACCAATAGTCATATAAAATGATGCCGGTTACATGAAAAAAAAAGCAGTGGATGTTTCATAGCTCCGTCTACATACATAACTATTTTTATAATTGAACACTTCTTAGTAATACATGATTTATATTGGTAGGTAATACATAATTATACAGTGTATTAATCGCCAGATTACGCATCTGTCGTCTGCAAGTCTGATAAGGATTTAGCCATTTTAGTTGATCGTTGATTGAGCGAATAATAATTGACGAGAGAGTATCGGTGTTGAATGATTTGTTGTCGTATTTAAAGCTGTTCCTTTATTTCCATATATAATGACTTCCAATAATATAGTATTTAAAATATTGCGTTACATTTTAGGTTTCTAAAAGTCAAGTGCTGTTTTTAAACATTCAAATTACGCGGTTAGATACCGAGTGTATCTATGATATCATAAATTATGATTTCTAGATATGTTGAATTTTATGTTATCGCCTCTAAAGAAAAGATGGATCAAGTTTGACATGCTGTTTGATATATGTGTTTTGCAAGTTGATTTATTGTATTGCTCATTTTGTGGTATTGTGTTAAGTCAATAAATATCCAAAATGATTCAGTTGATTTACCTACCGTTTTCCTACAGTTAATGCTTTAAAACTTAATTTAATTTGATATGCTTTAAATACATGCATGTAAGTGGCTACTCGTGGTGTATAATCGACTCAACAACTCTTTGTATATCATAAGTCCATTTTATTCACATAATTACAAAGTTCGCACCAGTTCAAAGTCACAAGCTAACATTTTTAAACTCGCTATTGCTCGTTTAAACTAACCCTAGCCTAACTGACATGTTACTCTGTCTGTGTCTAAAAACTAACTGAGTAACTTAAATCTCCTAAAACCAGTCCCTGAATGAATAAACAACTATTCTATCATTCGTCAATTCATTTTTACTTTTCTATTGGTCAGTATTCTAATTAAAGATGTTAAAGTCCAGCCAACAACATTAACGTGTTAACAATACATCAATATAACCATAGGCTATCAATTATCTTCAGTAAACTGTCACCCTATCTCATTAAACTGTCATAGATTCAAGATTTCTTTGTTGGAAACTTATACATATAATGTTTCTCATTACATACATATATTATACATACATTCAATATATTTAATTATATCATATGAAATATCTACAATTCTAACATCCCATAATGTTACACTCCAGTGGTGATATAATAAGGAAAAATATTTAAAAACAAGACAAAATCGTTTTAAAGATGTTTCAATGTAGGAAAAGACACGTAAAGTACAATGTCTGCAGACAACATTCCTCGTTATTTTAAAAAGTGTACGACATTACAGCATTAAGCTGTATTTAGTTTTTGACCAAAGCTACATGCAAGCTGTGATTTCTAAAACAAAACAAGAACAAACACCTCGTCCCTTTGATGTCACAACTGGTGACACTTCATATTAGTTCCATACTATATCATCATTTTAAAGCCACCCATTCTTTATAAACAGGAGTTATTACAATAATATAATTTTAAGGTAAGTGCGGCTCATACAATGGTGATTCAGCAACAATCTAACCACGTATTACATATATACACAAATCGAAGTATTATATAATATACTATTGGAAACTATACATTAACTTGAGAAAAGTTTAAACGGAAATGTAAAAAGTCGGTAAATAATGTTTACTACTACAACTTATTGAAATATTATTAAGATTCTAATAGGGATCATGAAGACTAGTTGTTCTCTTGGTAGGAAACAATACGAATAAAAGTGAAATTGGAATATCCTAATGCAAAATAAAAGGACGAAAAACAAGAACTCGCCATAAAATTAAGAAATTGGAAGAAAGCGGGCAGCCATAATTATGGCACAGAACTACTTTCCAAATTCAGGCGGCTGGTTTTCGATACTCCAGATCACAAATCAAGGACGATTGCAAGAAAAGGCAAATCAGTCTTACATTTCACCAGCTTCTCTTGCATATACGCCACAAAATATGCATATGAACATGATGAATATCGAAAACCCTGGTTCTCCGATGATAAACAACTGCATACACACTGGTCAAATACAAACACCAGACGACAAATATAACGGTAGATTAACTATCGATGATAATACAAAGGCTAGGCAGTATGCACAAATGGGTCAGCTTGATTACATTCAACAGTCTGTAAACCTTATATCAATACGTCAAGACGATCTCGGGCAAAAAGTAGTTTCGCTGGAAAAAAAATGAAGGACATTGAACAAAGCAGTGAGTATGACTCAAAGACATTAGAACTGTCAAAAATAAGTAAAACAGTATCTAGAAAAAAAAACAATCGGAAAGTGAAGTAAAATCAATACTACCGTAATTGAATCACAAGTTCCCGCGGAACAGAAATAAACGGGCGTAAAGTGTAAGGAAAACGTTTTGAACATAATGAAGGGCGTGATCGGTATAGAAAACATAAACGTCCACAACGTTTTGGAAGATATAATCCAGTGAAACCCGACCTATTATTTTGAAAATTATGTTATTTCCAAGATAAAGAAAGTGTTCAGAAACCATATATGAACCTTAAGGGAAAACCTTCCCAAATGAATTGCTATTGAAGCGAAAACTATTGGTGCCTTACTGTAAGATCTCATGATGGAGGTCTAGGATAAACAGATAAAGATTGGTATATTGCAGTATCATATAAAGCGCAAAATTATCAGCTGTACGTGACGTTAACGATATAGACATTTTCAAAATGTTGAAAGAGGATATTTTGTACATTAGGAACGAGGCTACACACTGTTGCTAGGCGATTTAATCTGTAGAACTCGGCAAAAGTTAGACTACATTGATCACGACTCTATTCCAGATATAGAATATTACGACTTCTCAAATAATAAGCCAATTAAACGCGTTTCCATTGAACATGGTTCAAACAGATTTGGCGATAATATACCAGACTTGGGTAAACCTGTGAATTTTTGTAAAGCTAATGGGAGATTAGGAGATAATAGGAGATTTACATGTTTGACACATAACGAAGAAAACGTGGTTGATTACGTTTTAACACATTATCAAAATTTGAAATATATACACAATTTTAAAGCAATACTATAATACATTTATCAAACCATCACAGTTTCGTTGAAAGGAAATTATAATAGTGTAAGGGAGAAAACTCGTACTATACAGGTATATACAAATGGAACAAAGAACATAAAGACAGCTTCTTACACGATATTACTTGAGATATATATTTAATTGACGCTGTAATCAACAATAAAAAACTATCCCGATTGCTTAGAGAATATAATGAAATCATTCACTGATGTTGTGACGCGTAGAGCGGACCCACATTTTCAAAACAAATCATACAAATTAAGAGATCACTGCGTGTTCACTAATGGTTACATGAAAGAGAGGCAACAACGGTTTGGTGACGAATCTCAACGGAAATTTTGAGTATATAATG